>JBCAMP010000153.1:20000-95000 GCA_039654775.1 Spinibarbus caldwelli
GCATATTTGCATACATAATTTCACCAAAAAAAACACAAAAAAAACAAAAAACAAAAAAACAAAGACACAATTTCTACTTTAAACATCATTATCCATCAGGAACTGGGTCACTGAGTGTCTCTGAGGCCATCTGGCTGGGAAAAATGACAAAATTGCATTTATATTTTCAGCCACTAGATGGGCCTATTGAACCCTATGGAGATTCTCAACAGAGCTCAACCAGTGAAATCTTCAAAACTACACCAACTTCAGGCTTCATTTAGCTTTCAGATATATCTCAAGGCTTTCAGATATATATAAAAACATTTAAAAATATATATATATGTAAAAATAAATAAAAATAAATAAATAAATAAAATTATACTGGATTTTAATCCAAACATATGTATAGCCATACATTTTCATAAATATGAAATAAATATAAAAGATCAATTTAAAAATATAAATATGATATCAAATCATTAGTCTTTACCTCTTCCCTCAAATTTATAAATGAATGGCTCTCTATGGGCCTCTGCTGGATATATATGGTCATTACACTATTCTTTCAAAAACTGATTTCTACAAGTTTTTCTCTAACCACCAGATGGCAGAATTGTACACCTAACACCCAGATCAATCTCCAGAAACAATTTAAATTAAATTTAGATCATCATTTAAGAGATTTATTCATAAAAAATTTAATATTTCACATGCAAGCTAATGGTGTAGTTGAGGATTTTTGTGTTAAACAGGTACAAAAGTACTTCATTTCTCCCAAAACACAGCATTAATGTATAGATGAGAAGTAAACAAAAAAAAAAAAAAGATATATTATTTGTATGATTAAAAATTTATAAATGTTTTACAATTACTCTTTCAATTTTGGGGTCATATTGACCCCAAAGGACACAGGTGTAAACAGGAAAAACAGGTCTTATGAGGGTTAAGAAATAATGCTAATACAAATGCGAATAAATGCAGTGTATATATTATATATTTCACATTTTCTGTCTATTTCTTGTGTGTGTGTGTGTGTTTGTGTATGTGTTAAATAGGGAAGGTATGTTTGTTTGTTTGTGTGTGTGTGTGTGTGTGTGTGTGTGTGTGTGTGCGCGTGTCTGTGAAAGATAGATCTCAGATAGATAGATAGATAGATAGATAGATAGAGTCAATGATAGATAGATAGATAGATAGATAGATAGATAGATAGATAGATAGACAGAGTCAATGATAGATAGATAGATAGATAGATAGATAGATAGAGTCAGATTATAGATAGATAGATAGATAGATAGATAGATAGATAGATAGATAGATAGATAGAGTCAGATTATAGATAGATAGATAGATAGATAGATAGATAGATAGATAGATAGATAGATAGATAGATAGATTAGAAATGTTAGATAGATGAGTTTGAATGAGTTTGAATGGGTTAGAAATAGTACATAGAAGGGCAGTCTGATTGAGTCTAATGGGCTTCAGTGTGTTTAGATTTGAATTTTTGACAGTTGGAGTTTGAATTGTCTTGGCCCATCTGAACATTCCGTCAATGTAAGTCTATGGGATTTTTATGATTTTTAATCTTCATTTTTATGAAAACCGTAAGTCCGATCAGTTAGAAAAGATATAGCAACTCGAGTCAGACCAGTCTGAAGATCTGGGCTGAGTTTGGAGTTTGTAGAGTTAAAACTCTAGGAGGAGTAGCAGTCAGAAATTTTAGTCTCAGAAGAAGAATAATAACTAGATAAAAAAGTTTGTCGAGACAAACTTTAAGTTGGCTTGAGAAAGCCGGACCAGAAAGTTTTAAAAAGTTTGAAAAGTTTAAAAAAAGTTTGAACAGTTTAAAAAAGTTTAAGAAGTTTAAAAAGTTTAAGTTTGAAAAGTTTGGGAAGTTTTAAGTTTGACGGTTTTCAGTCTGAATTAGTTTGAAGTTTAACGTAGTTTTAAAAGTTTAAAGTTTGATAGATAGATAGATAGGCTCAGATTATAGATAGACAGACAGACAGACAGACAGACAGATAGATAGATAGATAGATAGATAGATAGATAGATAGATAGATAGATAGATAGATAGATAGATAGATAGATAGATTCTAAGGACCTCAGAGTGGTTGCTAGGGTACTTAGAGTGGTTGCTATTATGGTTACTAGGCTAGCTCTGGTGGTTGCTAAGGCGGTTGCTAAGGTGTTGCTATGTGGTTGCTATGTTACTCAGGGTCGTTGCTAAGGTGTTGCTAATTGGTTGCTAGGGTGTCCAGGGTGGTTGCTAAAGGTACTCTGAGTGGTTGCTAAGGTGTTGCTATGTGGTTGCTAGGGTTCCTGGGGTGGTTGCTAGGGAGTTGCTATGTGGTTGCTAGGGTGTCCAGGGTGGTTGCTATGGAGTTGCTAGGGTACTCCGGGTGGTTGCTAAGGTGTTGCTATACGGTTGCTAGGGTACTTGGGTTGGTTGCTAAGGCGTTGCTCTGCGGTTGCCGGGTGGTTGCTAGGGTGTTGCTATGGGGTTGCTAGGGTTCCTGGGGTGGTTGCTAAGGAGTTGCTAGGGTACTCTGAGTGGTTGCTAAGATGTTGCTATGCGGTTCCTAGGGTACCCGCCGCGGTTGCTAGGGTGTTGTTATGCAGTTACTAGGGTACTTGGGGTGGTTGCTAAGGTGTTGCTAGGGTACTTGGGGTGGTTGCTAGGATGTTGCTATGTGGCTGCTAGGCTCCCCGGAGTGGTTGCTATTGTGTTTCTATATAGCTGCTAGGGTACTCAGGGTGGTTGCTATGTTGGTTTGGCTAGTTGCTAGGGTGTTGACAGATAGATAGATAGATAGATAGAGTCAGATTATAGATAGATAGATAGATAGATAGATAGATAGATAGTAAGATAGATAGATAGTTAGATAGATAGATATATAGATAGAGTCAGATGATAGATAGATAGATAGATAGATAGATAGATAGATAGATAGATAGATAGATGGAGTCAGATTATAGATAGATAGATAGATAGATAGATAGATAGATAGATAGATAGATAGATAGATAGATAGTCAGATAGATAGATAGATAGATAGATAGATAGATAGATAGATAGATAAATAGATAGAGTCAGATGATAGATAGATAGATAGATAGATAGATAGATAGATAGATAGATAGATAGATAGAGTCAGATTATAGATAGATAGATAGATAGATAGTCAGATAGATAGATAAATAGATAGATAGTTAGACAGATAGATAGATAGAGTCAGATGATAGATAGATAGATAGATAGATAGATAGATAGATAGATAGAGTCAGATTATAGATAGAAAGATAGTCAGATAGATCGATAGATAGATAGATAGAGTCAGATGATAGATAGATAGATAGATAGATAGATAGATAGATAGATAGATAGATAGAAAGACATATATTGTAGATAGATAGATAGATAGATAGTCAGATGATATAGATAGATAGATAGATAGATAGATAGATAGATAGATAGATAGATAGATAGATAGATAGATAGATAGATAAGAAATATTAGATGAGTTTGAATGAGTTTGAATGGGTTAGAAATAGTACATAGAAGGGAAGCTTAATGGAGTCTAATGGGCTTCAGTGTGTTTAGATTTGAATTTTTGACAGTTGGAGTTCACGGAATGTTCAGATGAGCCAATGTAAATCTATGGGATTTTTTATGATTTTTAATCTTAATTTTTATGAAAACCGTAAGTCCGATCAGTTAGAAAAGATATAGCAACTCGAGTCAGACCAGTCTGAAGATCTGGGCTGAGTTTGGAGTTTGTAGAGTTAAAGCTCTAGGAGGAGTAGCAGTCAGAAATTTTAGTCTCAGAAGAAGAATAATAATAATAATAATAATAATAATAATAAGTTTAAATAGGATTTCAGTAAGTTGGCTTTCTCAAGCCAACTTAATAATAATAATAATAATAATAACTAGATAAAAAAGTTTGTCGAGACAAACTTTAAGTTGGCTTGAGAAAGCCGGACCAGAAAGTTTTAAAAAATTTGAAAAGTTTAAAAAAGTTTAAGAAGTTTAAAAAGTTTAAGTTTGAAAAGTTTGGGAAGTTTTAAGTTTGACGGTTTTCAGTCTGAATTAGTTTGAAGTTTAAAGTAGTTTTAAAAGTTTAAAGTTTGATAGATAGATAGATAGATAGATAGATAGATAGATAGATAGATAGATAGATAGATAGATAGATAGATAGATAGATAGATAGATATGCTCAGATTATAGATAGATAGATAGATAGATAGATAGATAGATAGATAGATAGAGTCAGATAATAGATAGATAGATAGATAGATAGATAGATAGATAGATAGATAGATAGATAGATTCAGATGATGGATAGATAGATAGATAGATAGATAGATAGATAGATAGATAGATAGATAGATAGATAGATAGATAGATAGAGTCAGATAATACATAGATAGATAGATAGATAGATAGATAGATAGATAGATAGATAGATAGATTCAGATGATGGATAGATAGATAGATAGATAGATAGATAGATAGATAGATAGATAGATAGATAGATAGAGTCAGATAATAGATAGATAGATAGATAGATAGATAGATAGATAGATAGATAGATAGATAGATATGCTCAGATTATAGATAGATAGATAGATAGATAGATAGATAGATAGATAGATAGAGTCAGATAATAGATAGATAGATAGATAGATAGAGAGATAGACTCAGATTATAGAGATAGATAGATAGATAGATAGATAGATAGATAGATAGATAGATAGATAGATAGATAGATAGAGTCAGATAATAGATAGATAGATAGATAGATAGATAGATAGATAGATAGATAGATAGATAGATAGATTCAGATGATGGATAGATAGATAGATATATAGATAGATAGATAGATAGATAGATAGAGTCAGATAATAGATAGATAGATAGATAGATAGATAGATAGATAGATAGATAGGCTCAGATTATAGACAGATGGACAGACAGATAGACAGACAGAGAGATAGATAAATAGATAGATAGATAGATAGATAGATAGATAGATAGAGTCAGATAATAGATAGATAGATAGATAGATAGATAGATAGATAGATAGATTCTAAGGATCTTAGAGTGGTTGCTAGGGTACTTAGAGTGGTTGCTATGATGGTTGCTAGGCTAGCTCTGGTGGTTGCTAAGGCGGTTGCTAAGGTGTTGCTATGCGGTTGCTATGTTACTCAGGGTGGTTGCTAAGGTGTTGCTATGTGGTTGCTAGGGTGTCCAGGGTGGTTGCTAGGGTATTGCTTAGCGGTTGCTAGGGTGTTGCTATGGTACCCAGAGTGGTTGCTAAGGTGTTGCTATGCGGTTGCTAGGGTACCCGGAGTGGTTGCTAAGGTGTTTCTATGTGGTTGCTAGGGTACTCAGGGTGGTTACTAAGTTGTTGCTAGGGTACCCGGGGTGGTTGCTAGGGTGTTGCTATGCGGTTGCTAGGGTACCCAGGGTGGTTGCTAAGGTGTTTCTATAATGTTGCTAGGGTACTCAGGGTGGTTGCTAAGGTGTTGCTATGCGGTTGCTAGGGTACTCTGGGTGGTTGCTGAGGTGTTGCTATGCGGCTGCTAAGGTACCCAGAGTGGTTGCTAAGGTGTTGCTATGCGGTTGCTAGGGTACTCTGGGTGGTTGCTAAGGTGTTGCTATGCGGTTGCTAGGGTGCCCAGGGTGATTGCTAAGATGTTGCTATGCGGTTGCTAGGGTACTTGGGCTGGTTGCTAGGGTGTTGCTATGTGGTTGCTAGGGTATCTGGGGTGGTTGCTAGGGTGTTGCTATGTGGTTGCTAGGGTACACTGGGTGGTTGCTATGCGGTTGCTAGGGTACCCGGGTTGGTTGCTAAGGTGTTGCTATGCGGTTGCTACAGAACCCGCGGCGGTTGCTAGGGTGTTGCTATTCGGTTACTAGGATTCTTGGTGTGGTTGCTAAGGTGTTGCCCTGTGGTTGCTACGGTCCCCCGTGTGGTTGCTTGGGTGTTAGTAGCATGTTTTTAACATGATTAGCAAGTTACTAGCATGTTACCAGCATGATTAGCATGTTACTAGCATGTTGCTAGCATATTTCTAGCATGATTAGCGAGTTACTAGCATGTTTCTAGGATGATTAGCTTGTTGTTAGCATGTTTCTAGGATGATTAGCATGTTGTTAACATGATTAGCAAGTTACTAGCATGTTGCTAGCACATTTCTGGCATGATTAGCATGTTACTAGCATGTTGTTAGCATGATTAGCAAGTTACTAGCATGTTTCTAGAATGATTAGCATGTTGATAGCATGTTTCTAGGATGACTAGCATGTTGTTAGCATGACTAGCAAGTTACTAGCAAGTTACTAGCATGTTACTAGCATTTTTCTAGCATGATTAGCATGTTACTATCATGATTAGCAAGTTACTAGCATGTTGCTAGCAGATAGATAGATAGATAGATAGATAGAAATAGTCAGATAGATAGATAGATAGATAGATAGATAGATATAGTCAGATTGTAGATAGATAGATAGATAGATAGAGTCAATGATAGATAGATAGATAGATAGATAGAGTCAATGATAGATAGATAGATAGATAGATAGAGTCAATAATAGATAGATAGATAGATAGATAGATAGATAGATAGATAGATAGAAATAGTCAGAAAATAGATAGATAGATAGATAGATAGAGTCAGATGATAGATAGATAGATAGATAGATAGATAGATAGATAGATTGGAAATATTAGATAGATGAGTTTGAATGAGTTTGAATGGGTTAGAAATAGTACATAGAAGGGCAGTCTGATTGAGTCTAATGGGCTTCAGTGTGTTTAGATTTGAATTTTTGACAGTTGGAGTTTGAATTGTCTTGGCCCATCTGAACATTCCGTCAATGTAAGTCTATGGGATTTTTATGATTTTTAATCTTCATTTTTATGAAAACCGTAAGTCCGACCAGTTAGAAAAGATATAGCAACTAACTTCAGATCAGTCTGAAGATCTGGGCTGAGTTTGGAGTCTGTAGAGTTAAAGCTCTAGGAGGAGTTAGAGTTGATAATTTAGTCTCAGAAGAAGAATAATAATAACTAGATAAAAAAGTTTGTCGAGACAAACTTTAAGTTGGCTTGAGAAAGCCGGACCAGAAAGTTTTAAAAAGTTTGAAAAGTTTAAAAAAGTTTGAAAAGTTTAAGTTTGAAAAGTTTGGGAAGTTTTAAGTTTGACGGTTTTCAGTCTGAATTAGTTTGAAGTTTAACGTAGTTTTAAAAGTTTAAAGATAGATAGATAGATAGATAGATAGATAGATAGATAGATAGATAGAGAGATAGACTCAGATGATAGAGAGATAGATAGATAGATAGACAGACAGAGAGATATTATCCCTTATTATTATCGTTGATTATCCCTTACATATACATACATACATACATACATATATATATATATATATACATATATATATATATATATATAGATAAAACAACTAAAATGGCTAAATAAAAATAATAAATAAATAAATAAATAAATAAATAAATAAAAAATAATTGTTAGTTTGGCATGTTTAAACCCTCATCCATCCCTCCCGAACCTATAACAAAACTGTCCCTCGTGGGTCCAAATGACCCGAAGGCATTCAACGTTAATTTTTTTTCAGTCCTGAAATTCTTTTTTTATCTATTTAAAAAAAAAAAAAAAAAAAAGTAGGTTTTGTTATTATTTTTAGTGATTTATTTTATTTTATTTTCCTTAAATTCTGAATTTTTCATGGAAATTAGCATATTTGCATACATAATTTCACCAAAAAAAAAAAAAAAAAACAAACAAAAAAAAAACAAAGACAGAATTTCTACTTTAAACATCATTATCCATCAGGAACTGGGTCACTGAGTGTCTCTGAGGCCATCTGGTTGGGAAAAATGACAAAAAATTGCATTTATATTTTCAGCCACTAGATGGGCCTATTGAACCCTATGGAGATGCTCAACAGAGCTCAAACAGTGAAATCTTCAAAACTACACCAACTTCAGGCTTCATTTAGCTTTCAGATATATCTCAAGGCTTTCAGATATATATAAAAACATTTAAAAATATATATATATGTAAAAATAAATAAAATAAAATAAATAAATAAAATTATACTGGATTTTAATCCAAACATATGTATAGCCATACATTTTCATAAATATGAAATAAATATAAAAGATAAATTTAAAAATATAAATATGATATCAAATCATTAGTCTTTACCTCTTCCCTCAAATTTATAAATGAATGGCTCTCTATGGGCCTCTGCTGGATATATATGGTCATTACACTATTCTTTCAAAAACTGATTTCTACAAGTTTTTCTCTAACCACCAGATGGCAGAATTGTACACCTTACACCTAGATCAATCTCCAGAAACAATTTAAATTAAATTTAGATCATCATTTAAGAGATTTATTCATAAAAATGTAATATTTCACATGCAAGCTAATGGTGTAGTTGAGGATTTTTGTGGTAAACAGGTACAAAAGTACTTCATTTCTCCCAAAACACAGCATTAATGTATAGATGAGAAGTAAACAAAAAAAAAAAGATATATTATTTGTATGATTAAAAATTTATAAATGTTTTACAATTAGTCTTTCAGTTTTGGGGTCATATTGACCCCAAAGGACACAGGTGTAAACAGGAAAAACAGGTCTTATGAGGGTTAAGAAATAATGCTAATACAAATGCGAATAAATGCAGTGTATATATTATATATTTCACATTTTCTGTCTATTTCTTGTGTGCGTGTGTTTGTGTATGTGTTAAATAGGGAAGGTATGTTTGTTTGTGTGTGTGTGTGTGTGTGTGTGTGAGAGATAGATCTCAGATAGATAGATAGATAGATAGATAGATAGATAGATAGATAGATAGATAGATAGATAGATAGATAGAAATGGTCAGATTATAGATAGATAGATAGATAGATAGATAGAAATAGTCAGATTATAGATAGATAGATAGATAGATAGATAGACAGATCAGAAATATTAGATAGATGAGTTTGAATGAGTTTGAATGGGTTAGAAATAGTACATAGAAGGGCAGTCTGATTGAGTCTAATGGGCTTCAGTGTGTTTAGATTTGAATTTTTGACAGTTGGAGTTTGAATAGTCTTGGCCCATCTGAACATTCCGTCAATGTAAGTCTATGGGATTTTTATGATTTTTAATCTTCATTTTTATGAAAACCATAAGTCCGATCAGTTAGAAAAGATATAGCAACTAACTTCAGATCAGTCTGAAGATCTGGGCTGAGTTTGGAGTCTGTAGAGTTAAAGCTCTAGGAGGAGTTAGAGTTGATAATTTAGTCTCAGAAGAATAATAATAATAATAATAATAATAATAATAATAATAAGAAGTTTAAATAGCATTTCAGTAAGTTGGCTTTCTCAAGCCAACTTAATAATAACTAGATAAAAAAGTTTGTCGAGACAAACTTTAAGTTGGCTTGAGAAAGCCGGACCAGAAAGTTTTAAAAAGTTTGAAAACTTTAAAAATTTTAAAAAGTTTAAGAAGTTTAAAAAAGTTTTAAGTTTCAGTCTGAAACAGTTTAAAGTTTAAAGTAGTTTTAAAAGCTTAAAGTTTAGATGTTTTGAAGGCAATGCAGTCTGTCAGTGATAGATAGATAGATAGATAGATAGATAGATAGATAGTCAGAGACAGACAGACAGACAGAGAGACAGATAGATAGATAGATAGATAGATAGATAGATAGATAGATAGATAGAACGATAGATAGATAGAATTAGTCAGATGATAGATAGATAGATAGATAGATAGATAGATAGATAGATAGATAGATAGATAGATGGAATTAGTCAGATGATAGATAGATAGATAGATAGATAGATAGATAGATAGATAGATAGATAGATAGATCTGCTAAGATATATAAATTCTAAGATAGATCTGAGGCCAACTAAGGACCTCAGAGTGGTTGCTAGGGTATTCTAGGTGGTTGCTAGGATGTTGCTATGTGGTAGCTAAGGTGCTCCTGATTGTTGCTAGGGTGTTGCTATGTGGTTGCTAGGGTACTTGGGGTGGTTGCTAGGGTATAGCTATGCGGTTGCTAAGGTGCTCTGGATTGTTGCTAGGGTGTTGCTATGCGGTTGCTAGGGTACTTGGGCTGGTTGCTAGGGTGTTGCTATGTGGTTGCTAAGGTATCTGGGGTGGTTGCTAGGGTGTTGCTATGTGGTTGCTAGGGTACACTGGGTGGTTGCTATGCAGTTGCTAGGGTACCCGGGTTGGTTGCTAAGGTGTTGCTATGCGGTTGCTACAGTACCCTGGGCGGTTGCTAGGGTGTTGCTATTCGGTTACTAGGGTTCTTGGTGTGATTGCTAAGGTGTTGCCCTGTGGTTGCTACGGTACCCCGTGTGGTTGCTTGGGTGTTAGTAGCATGTTTTTAACATGATTAGCAAGTTACTAGCATGTTACCAGCATGATTAGCATGTTACTAGCATGTTGCTAGCATATTTCTAGCATGATTAGCGAGTTACTAGCATGTTTCTAGGATGATTAGTTTGTTGTTAGCATGTTTCTAGGATGATTAGCATGTTGTTAACATGATTAGCAAGTTACTAGCATGTTGCTAGCACATTTCTGGCATGATTAGCATGTTACTAGCATGTTGTTAGCATGATTAGTAAGTTACTAGCATATTTCTAGAATGATTAGCATGTTTTAGCATGTTTCTAGGATGACTAGCATGTTGTTAGCATGGCTAGCAAGTTACTAGCATGTTAATAGCATTTTTCTAGCATGATTAGCATGTTACTATCATGATTAGCAAGTTACTAGCATGTTAAAAGCATGATTAGCATGTTACTAGCATGTTGCTAGCACATTTCTAGCATGATCAGCAAGTTACTAGCATGTTTCTAGGATGATTAGCATGTTGTTAGCATGTTTCTAGCATATTTCTGGCATGATTAGCATGTTACTAGCATTTTTCTAGCATGATTAGCATGTTACTATCATGATTAGCAAGTTACTAGCATGTTGCTAGCAGATAAATAGATAGATAGATAGATAGATAGATAGATAGATAGATAGACATAGATTGTAGATAGATAGATAGATAGATAGATAGAAATAGTCAGATAGATAGATAGATAGATAGATAGATAGATGAGAAATATTAGATAGATGAGTTTGAATGAGTTTGAATGGGTTAGAAATAGTACATAGAAGGGCAGTCTGATTGAGTCTAATGGGCTTCAGTGTGTTTAGATTTGAATTTTTGACAGTTGGAGTTTGAATAGTCTTGGCCCATCTGAACATTCCGTCAATGTAAGTCTATGGGATTTTTATGATTTTTAATCTTCATTTTTATGAAAACCGTAAGTCCGATCAGTTAGAAAAGATGTAGCAACTAACTTCAGATCAGTCTGAAGATCTGGGCTGAGTTTGGAGTCTGTAGAGTTAAAGCTCTAGGAAGAGTTAGAGTTGATAATTTTAGTCTCAGAAGAATAATAAGAAGTTTAAATAGGATTTCAGTAAGTTGGCTTTCTCAAGCCAACTTAATAATAATAATAAGAAGAAGTTTAAATAGGATTTCAGTAAGTTGGCTTTCTCAAGCCAACTTAATAATAAGAAGTTTAAATAGGATTTCAGTAAGTTGGCTTTCTCAAGCCAACTTAATAATAAGTATGCAAGATAACAATAGTGATGCATTGCCTTTGGCAAGCACCACTAACTAGAATGTACATTTCCTGAAGAAAATGTGAGTGGTGCTTGCCGTGGCAAAACTCGGCACTAGGCCGTCAGTAGAGCCTTCAGCATGATTGTAGAGAGCCAACTCCCATGTCTGTATGATGTTGTGGAGCTGAGATATGGCTTCTTTATGTTGCTATACGGTCACTAGGGTGCTCTAAATGGTTGCTAGGGTGTAGCTGCACAGTCGCCATGGTAATTCTTACAGACTGGTTTTTCAGCCGAAACAAAAGATATCTATACCACTTTCTGGTGCTGAGAAATTGCTTATTCATGTGTTTGTTCAGTTGCTAAGGTACTCTAAATTGTTGCTATAGTGTGGCTATACAGTTTATGGGATGATATTTAAAGACTATTTGACAGTCTGAATCAACAGAGCCCAACCCCATGTTTCTACAATGTTCTGGTGCTGAATAATTGTTTGTTAATGTCCTTTTATGGTTGCTAGGGTGCTGTAAGTGGTTGCTAGGGCATAGCTATGAAGTTGTCATGTCAGTACTTATTGGCTGCTTGATAGGTCGAGTCAAAAGAGCCCACCCCCAAGTCTCTGTGACCTCCTGATCCAAAGATATAATCTCATTAATTTTGTGCCAGTGTTAAGTCTATGGGACTTTTTCGCCCAAATTTTTTCATCCACCAGACGAACATCGTACACTCAATTACTTATAAAAGATATAGCACACCTCTCCTCAATATGTCTCATGATTTGACATCTCATTCATGGGTCTACGACAAAAGGTGCAGGAGGAGTAGCGTGCCGAAGTTTTGTCTGGGCGAATAGTAATAACAATACTAGAATGTACATTTCCTGAAGAAAATGTGAGTGGTGCTTGCCGTGGCAAAACTCGGACACTGTAGACACCATGTGAGATAACACACACACACACACACACACACTTTTTTTCCCCCAGATGAATGTTAAGCATCCTAAACTCAGCATATGCAGAGGAAGAGTTTGTGGACCGAGCTGCTGAGATGGAGATGCGCTCCAAGCTTGTAAATGATAACAGCGCAACACAAAGCGCGTCAGAGTTTATGTGTGTTCTCAAATGAAACCCAAAAAAACAGCACACGCAATAAAAGACTGAATAATATAATGCAAGCACTATCAAAGGTTTTACCACAAACTTTCACCTCAAGAAGTATCGCGAGATCTTATGCGCTCCCAAAAGCCAGGTGAAATGGCTCTGTATTTATTTAACATGCACTGCATTGTTAATTTTACATGAAAAGATTGTTTTTATAGAAACCAAAAATGAACAATAATTTCATATATACTGCCTTTTAAAATTTCAAGTATTTTTCAAATACTTTTTCATAAATATAGCTGTTTTCAAGGGTTTTCCAGGACTTAAATTTCAAAACGTCAAATTCAAGTACTTCAAGCACTTTAAGCACCTTGCACAAATCCTGAATATTACAGATTTGCCTCATCACAATAGTCTGTGAACAAGGTCCATAGTGAAAGTGTGATTCCATTGGCTGTACAATCATATACAAACGTTTATCTGTTTATGTACGGAACACAATGTGAAAGTGAAAGAGAGATGATTTCTTAGGCCCTGTGTGTGTGTGTGTGTGTGTGTGTGTGTGTATGTGTGTGTGTGTGTGTGTGTGTGTGTGTGTGTGTGTGTGTGTGAACTGCTATATATGGTTTATGAGGACACAAATGTGTATAATTACATGGGTACTACAACGTGAAGGTGGTTTATGAGGACACTGCCTATGTCCCCGTAAACCAAAAGGCTTAAAAACATACTAAATGGTGTTTTTTTGAAAATCTAAAAATGCAGAAAGTTTCCTGTAAGGGGTAGGTTTAGGTGTAGGGTTGGTGTAGGGCAATAGCACATACAGTTTGTACAGTATAAAAACCATTACACCTATGGAGAGTCCCCGTAAACCACATATGCCAGACTCTGTGTATGTGTGTGTGTGTGTGTGTGTGTGTGTGTGTCTGTGTGTGTGTGTGTGTGTGTGTGTGTGTGTGTGTGAGAAAGTGACAGTTGAGATTCAAATTCATGAACATTCCGCCATTGTAAGTCAATGGGACTTTTTTGCCCGCTTTTTCGTCCGCTGTGCGAACATCGTAGGTCCGATCGCTTAGAAAAGATATAGCACACCTCTCCTCAATGAGCCGGTCGATATGACACCTCATTCATGGGTCTGTGACAAACGGTGCAGGAGGAGTAGCGCGCCGAAGTTTTGTCCAGATGAAGAATAAGAAGAAGAAGAATAACTAGATAAAAAAGTTTGTCGAGACAAACTTTAAGTTGGCTTGAGAAAGCCGGACCAGAAAGTTTGAAAAAGTTTGAAAAGTTTATAAAAGTTTAAGAAGTTTAAAAAGTTTAAGTTTGAAAAATTTGAGAAGTTTTCAGTCTGAATTAGTTTGAAGTTTAACATAGTTCTAAAAGCTTAAAGTTTGATAGATAGATAGATAGATAGATAGATAGATAGATAGATAGATAGGGTCAGTTTATAGATAGATAGATAGATAGATAGATAGATGCTAAGAACCGCAGAGTGGTTGCTAGGGCATTCTAGGTGGTTGCTAGGGTGTTGCTATGTGGTAGCTAAGGTACTCTGGATGATTGTTACGGTGTTGCTATGTGGTTGCTAGGGTACTTGGGGTGGTTGCTAGTGTGCCCGGAACGGTTGATAGGGTGTAGCTATGCGGTTGCTAAGGTGCTATGGATTGTTGCTAGGGTGTTGCTATGCGGTTGCTAGGGTACTTGGGGTGGTTGCTAGGGTGTAGCTATGCGGTTGCTAGGGTACCTGGGGTGGTTGCTAGGGTGTTGCTATGCGGTTGCTACGGTACCTGGGGAGGTTGCTAGGGTGCTGTTTTGCGGTTGCTAGGGTTCCTAGGAAGGTTGCTACGGTGTTGCTATGCGGTTGCTATGGTACTCAGGGTGGTTGCTAAGGTGTTGCTATGCGGTTGCTATGGTACTCAGGGTTGTTGCTAAGGTGTTGCTATGCGGTTGCTAGGGTATCCAGGGTGGTTGCTAGGGTTTTGCTATGTGGTTGCTAGGGTACTCTGGATGGTTGCTAAGGTGTTGCTATGCGGTTGCTAGGGTGTACAGGGTGGTTGCTAGTGTTTTGCTTTGTGGTTGCTAGGGTATTCTGGGTGGTTGCTATGGTGTTGCTATGGGGTTACTAGGGTACTTGGGGTGGTTGCTAAGGTGTTACTATGTGGTTGCTACGGTACCCATGTGGTTGCTATGGTGTTACTAGCATGTTGTTAACATGATTAGCAAGTTACTAGCATGT
This sequence comes from Spinibarbus caldwelli, assembly GCA_039654775.1. Classification (NCBI taxonomy): domain Eukaryota; kingdom Metazoa; phylum Chordata; class Actinopteri; order Cypriniformes; family Cyprinidae; genus Spinibarbus; species Spinibarbus caldwelli. Next base: position 34,983 of record JBCAMP010000153.1, read on the forward strand.
TACAAGCATGATTAGCATGTTACTAGCATGTTGCTAGCACATTTTTAGCATGATTAGCAAGTTACTAGCATGTTTCTAGGATGATTAGCATGTTGTTAGCATGTTTCTAGGATGATTAGCATGTTGTTAGCATGACTAGCAAGTTACTAGCATGTTACTAGCATTTTTCTAGCATGATTAGTGTTACTATCATGATTAGCAAGTTATTAGCATGTTGCTAGCAGATAGATAGATAGATAGATAGATAGATAGATAGATAGACAAAGTCATATTATAGATAGATAGATAGATAGATAGATAGATAGATAGATAGATAAAATAGTCATATTATAGATAGATAGATAGATAGATAGATAGATAGATAGATAGATAGATCAGAAATATTAGATGATAGATAGATAGATAGATAGATAGATAAAATAGTCATATTATAGATAGATAGATAGATAGATAGATAGATAGATAGATAGATCAGAAATATTAGATGATAGATAGATAGATAGATAGATAGATAGAGTTAGATTAATGATAGATAGATAGATAGATAGATAGATAGATAGATAGATAGATAGATAGATAAATAGATAGATAGATAGATAGATAGAGTTAGATTAATGATAGATAGATAGATAGATAGATAGATAGATAGATAGATAGATAGATAGATAAATAGATAGATAGATAGATAGAGTTAGATTAATGATAGATAGATAGATAGATAGATAGATAGATAGAAATAGTCAGATTGTAGATAGATAGATAGATAGATAGATAGATAGATAGATAGAAATAGTCAGATTGTAGATAGATAGATAGATAGATAGATAGATAGATAGATAGATAGATTAGAAATATTAGATAGATGAGTTTGAATGAGTTTGAATGGGTTAGAAATAGTACATAGAAGGGCAGTCTGATTGAGTCTAATGGGCTTCAGTGTGTTTAGATTTGAATTTTTGACAGTTGGAGTTTGAATTGTCTTGGCCCATCTGAACATTCCGTCAATGTAAGTCTATGGGATTTTTATGATTTTTAATCTTCATTTTTATGAAAACCGTAAGTCCGATCAGTTAGAAAAGATATAGCAACTCGAGTCAGACCAGTCTGAAGATCTGGGCTGAGTTTGGAGTCTGTAGAGTTAAAGCTCCATGAGGAGTAGCAGTCAGAAATTTTAGTCTCAGAAGAATAATAATAATAACTAGATAAAAAAGTTTGTCGAGACAAACTTTAAGTTGGCTTGAGAAAGCCGGACCAGAGAGTTTTAAAAAGTTTGAAAAGTTTAAAAAAGTTTGAAAAGTTTAAAAAAGTTTGAAAAGTTTAAGTTTGAAAAGTTTGGGAAGTTTTAAGTTTGACGGTTTTCAGTCTGAATTAGTTTGAAGTTTAACATAGTTTTAAAAGTTTAAAGTTTGATAGATAGATAGATAGATAGATAGATAGATAGATAGAATTAGTCAGATGATAGATAGATAGATAGATAGATAGATAGATCTGCTAAGATATATAAATGCTAAGATAAATAGATCTGAGGCCAACTAAGGACCTCAGAGTGGTTGCTAGGGTATTCTATGTGGTTGCTAGGATGTTGCTATGTGGTAGCTAAGGTGCTCCTGATTGTTGCTAGGGTGTTGCTATGTGGTTGCTAGGGTACTTGGGGTGGTTGCTAGGGTATAGCTATGCGGTTGCTAAGGTGCTCTGGATTGTTGCTAGGGTGTTGCTATGCGTTTGCTAGGGTACTTGGGGTGGTTGCTAGGGTGTAGCTATGCGGTTACCAAGGTACCCAGGTCGGTTGCTAGGGTGTTGCTATGCGGTTGCTAGGGTACCTGGGGCGGTTGCTAGGGTAATGTTATGCGGTTGCTAGGGTATCTAGGCCGGTTGCTAGGGTGTTGCTATGCGGTTGCTATGGTACTCAGGGTGGTTGCTAAGGTGTTACTATGCGGTTGCTATAGTACTCAGGGTGGTTGCTAAGGTGTTGCTATGCGGTTGCTAGGGTGTCCAGGGTAGTTGCTAGGGTTTTGCAATGTGGTTTCTAGAGTACTCTGGGAGGTTGCTAGGGTTTTGCTATACGGTTGCTAGGGTATCTGGTGCGGTTGCTAGGGTACCTAGGATGGTTGCTAGGGTGTTGCTATGCAGTTGCTATGGTACTGTGTGGTTGCTAAGGTGTTGCTATGCGGTTGCTAGGGTGTCCAAGGTGGTTGCTAAGTTGTTGCTCTGGGGTTGCTAGGGTTCTTGGGATGGTTGCTAGGGAGTTGCTAGGGTAATCTGAGTGCTTGCTAAGCTGTTGCTATGCGGTTGCTAGGGTACCTGGGGTGGTTGCTAAGGTGTTGCTATGCGGTTGCTACTGTACCCGGGGCGGTTGTTAAGGTGTTGGTAAGCGGTTGCTACGGTACCCCGTGTGGTTGCTAGGTTGTTACTAGCATGTTGTTAACATGATTAGCAAGTTGTTAGGATGTTGCTAGCATGTTTCTAACAATTTGCTAGCATGACTAGCAAGTGACTAGCATGTTGTTAGCATGACTAGCATGTTTTTAGCATGACTAGCAAGTGACTAGCATGTTTGCTAGCATGACTAGCAAGTGACTAGCATGTTACTAGCATGATTAGCAAGTGACTAGCACGTTGTTAGCATGACTAGCAAGTGACTAGCATGTTTGCTAGCATGATTAGCAAGTTACTAGCATGTTTTAGGATGACTAGCATGTTGTTAGCATGACTAGCAAGTTACTCGCATGTTACTAGCATTTTTCTAGCATGATTAGCATGTTACTATCATGATTAGCAAGTTACTAGCATGTTGCTAGCAGATAGATAGATAGATGTAAATAGTCAGATTGTAGATAGATAGATAGATAGAAATAATCAGATAGATAGATAGATAGATAGATAAATAGAAAGAAATAGTCAGATTGTAGATAGATAGATAGATGGATAGATAGATAGATAGATAGATAGATAGATAGATAGATAGAAATATCAGATAGATAGATAGATAGAAATAATCAGATAGATAGATAGATAGATAGACAGATTAGAAATGTTATATAGATGAGTTTGAATGAGTTTGAATGGGTTAGAAATAGTACATAGAAGGGCAGTCTGATTGAGTCTAATGGGCTTCAGTGTGTTTAGATTTGAATTTTTGACAGTTGGAGTTTGAATTGTCTTGGCCCATCTGAACATTCCGTCAATGTAAGTCTATGGGATTTTTATGATTTTTAATCTTCATTTTTATGAAAACCGTAAGTCCGATCAGTTAGAAAAGATATAGCAACTCGAGTCAGATCAGTCTGAAGATCTGGGCTGAGTTTGGAGTTTGTAGAGTTAAAGCTCTAGGAGGAGTAGCAGTCAGAAATTTTAGTCTCAGAAGAATAATAATAATAATAATAATAAGTTTAAATAGCATTTCAGTAAGTTGGCTTTCTCAAGCCAACTTAACTAGATAAAAAAGTTTGTCGAGACAAACTTTAAGTTGGCTTGAGAAAGCCGGACCAGAAAGTTTGAAAAAGTTGGAAAAGTTTAAAAAAGTTTAAGAAGTTTAAAAAGTTTAAGTTTGAAAAGTTTGAGAAGTTTTAAGTTTGACGGTTTTCAGTCTGAGTTAGTTTGAAATTTAATGTAGTTTTAAAAGCTTAAAGTTTTATAGATAGATAGATAGATAGATAGAATTAGTCAGATGATAGATAGATAGATAGATAGATAGATAGATAGATAGATAGATCGATCTGCTAAGATATATAAATGCTAAGATAGATAGATCTGAGGCCAACTAAGGACCTCAGAGTTGTTGCTAGGGTATTCTAGGTGGTTGCTAGGATGTTGCTATGTGGTAGCTAAGATGCTCCTGATTGTTGCTAGGGTGTTGCTATGTGGTTGCTAGGGTACTTGGGGTGGTTGCTAGGGTATAGCTATGCGGTTGCTAAGGTGCTCTGGATTGTTGCTAGGGTGTTGCTATGCGGTTGCTAGGGTACTTGGGGTGGTTGCTAGGGTGTAGCTATGCGGTTACTAAGGTACCCAGGTCAGTTGCTAGGGTGTTGCTAAGAGGTTGCTAGGGTACCTGGGGCGGTTGCTAGGCTAATGTTATGCGGTTGCTAGGGTATCTAGGACGGTTGCTAGGGTGTTGCTATGCGGTTGCTATGGTACTCAGGGTGGTTGCTAAGGTGTTAGTATGCGGTTGCTATGGTACTCAGGGTGGTTGCTAAGGTGTTGCTATGCGGTTGCTAGGGTGTCCAGGGTGGTTGCTAGGGTTTTGCTATGTGGTTTCTAGAGTACTCTGGGAGGTTGCTAGGGTTTTGCTATACGGTTGCTAGGGTATCTGGTGCGGTTGCTAGGGTACCTAGGACGGTTGCTAGGGTGTTGCTATGCAGTTGCTATGGTACTCAGGGTGGTTGCTAAGGTGTTGCTATGCGGTTGCTAGGGTGTCCAAGGTGGTTGCTAGGTTGTTGCTCTGGGGTTGCTAGGGTTCTTGGGATGGTTGCTAGGGAGTTGCTAGGGTAATCTGAGTGCTTGCTAAGCTGTTGCTATGTGGTTGCTAGGGTACCTGGGGTGGTTGATAAGGTGTTACTATGCGGTTGCTACTGTACCCGGGGCGGTTGTTAAGGTGTTGCTAAGCGGTTGGTACGGTACCCCGTGTGGTTGCTAGGTTGTTACTAGCATGTTGTTAACATGATTAGCAAGTTGCTAGTATGTTGCTAGCATGTTTCTAACAATTTGCTAGCATGACTAGCAAGTGACTAGCATTTTTTAGCAAGACTAGCATGTTATTAGCATGACTAGCAAGTGACTAGCATGTTTGCTAGCATGACTAGCAAGTGACTAGCATGTTACTAGCATGATTAGCAAGTGACTAGCACGTTGTTAGCATGACTAGCAAGTAACTAGCATGTTTGCTAGCATGATTAGCAGGTTACTAGCATGTTTTAGGATGACTAGCATGTTGTTAGCATGACTAGCAAGTTACTCGCATGTTACTAGCATTTTTCTAGCATGATTAGCATGTTACTATCATGATTAGCAAGTTACTAGCATGTTGCTAGCAGATAGATAGATAGATGTATATAGTCAGATTGTAGATAGATAGATAGATAGATAGATAGATAGAAATAGTCAGATTGTAGATAGATAGATAGATAGATAGATAGATAGATAGATAGATAGATAGATAGATAGATAGATAAAAATAATCAGATAGATAGATAGATAGAAATAATCAGATAGATAGATAGATAGATAGATAGATAGATAAATAGATAGAAAGAAATAGTCAGATTGTACATAGATAGATAGATAGATAGATAGATAGATAGAGTCAGATGATAGATAGATAGATAGATAGATAGATAGAGTCAGATGATAGACAGATAGATAGATAGATAGATATAGTAAGATTGTAGATAAATAGATAGATAGATAGATAGATAGATAGATAGATAGATAGATAGATATAGTCAGATTGTAGATAGATAGATAGATAGACAGATAGATAGAGTCAATGATAGATAGATAGATAGATAGATAGATAGATAGATAGATAGATAGATAGATAGATTGGAAATATTAGATAGATGAGTTTGAATGAGTTTGAATGGGTTAGAAATAGTACATAGAAGGGCAGTCTGATTGAGTCTAATGGGCTTCAGTGTGTTTAGATTTGAATTTTTGACAGTTGGAGTTTGAATTGTCTTGGCCCATCTGAACATTCCGTCAATGTAAGTCTATGGGATTTTTATGATTTTTAATCTTCATTTTTATGAAAACCGTAAGTCCGATCAGTTAGAAAAGATATAGCAACTAACTTCAGATCAGTCTGAAGATCTGGGCTGAGTTTGGAGTCTGTAGAGTTAAAGCTCTAGGAGGAGTTAGAGTTGATAATTTAGTCTCAGAAGAATAATAATAATAACTAGATAAAAAAGTTTGTCGAGACAAACTTTAAGTTGGCTTGAGAAAGCCGGACCAGAGAGTTTGAAAAAGTTTGAAAAGTTTATAAAAGTTTAAGAAGTTTAAAAAGTTTAAGTTTGAAAAATTTGAGAAGTTTTCAGTCTGAATTAGTTTGAAGTTTAACATAGTTCTAAAAGCTTGAAGTTTGATAGATAGATAGATAGATAGATAGATAGATAGATAGATAGATAGATAGATAGATAGATAGGGTCAGATTATAGATAGATAGATAGATAGATAGATAGATAGATAGATGCTAAGAACCGCAGAGTGGTTGCTAGGGCATTCTAGGTGGTTGCTAGGGTGTTGCTATGTGGTAGCTAAGGTACTCTGGATGATTGTTACGGTGTTGCTATGTGGTTGCTAGGGTACTTGGGGTGGTTGCTAGTGTGCCCGGAACGGTTGCTAGGGTGTAGCTATGCGGTTGCTAAGGTGCTATGGATTGTTGCTAGGGTGTAGCTATGCGGTTGCTAGGGTACTTGGGGTGGTTGCTAGGGTGTAGCTATGCGGTTGCTAGGGTACCTGGGGTGGTTGCTAGGGTGTTGCTATGGGGTTGCTACGGTACCTGGGGAGGTTGCTAGGGTGCTGTTTTGCGGTTGCTAGGGTTCCTAGGAAGGTTGCTAGGGTGTTGCTATGCGGTTGCTATGATACTCAGGGTGGTTGCTAAGGTGTTGCTATGCGGTTGCTATGGTACTCAGGGTTGTTGCTAAGGTGTTGCTATGCGGTTGCTAGGGTATCCAGGGTGGTTGCTAGGGTTTTGCTATGTGGTTGCTAGGGTACTCTGGATGGTTTCTAAGGTGTTGCTATGCGGTTGCTAGGGTGTACAGGGTGGTTGCTAGGGTTTTGCTATGTGGTTGCTAGGGTATTCTGGGTGGTTGCTATGGTGTTGCTTTGGGGTTACTAGGGTACTTGGGGTGGTTGCTAAGGTGTTACTATGTGGTTGCTACGGTACCCATGTGGTTGCTATGGTGTTACTAGCATGTTGTTAACATGATTAGCAAGTTACTAGCATGTTACAAGCATGATTAGCATGTTACTAGCATGTTGCTAGCACATTTTTAGCATGATTAGCAAGTTACTAGCATGTTTCTAGGATGATTAGCATGTTGTTAGCATGTTTCTAGGATGATTAGCATGTTGTTAGCATCACTAGTAAGTTACTAGCATGTTACTAGCATTTTTCTAGCATGATTAGTATGTTACTATCATGATTAGCAAGTTACTAGCATGTTGCTAGCAGATAGATAGATAGATAGATAGAAAAAGTCATATTATAGATAGATAGATAGATAGATAGATAGATAGATAGATAGATAGATAGATAGATAGATAGATAAAATAGTCATATTATAGATAGATAGATAGATAGATAGATAGATAGATAGATAGATAGATCAGAAATATTAGATGATAGATAGATAGATAGATAGATAGATAGATAAAATAGTCATATTATAGATAGATAGATAGATAGATAGATAGATCAGAAATATTAGATGATAGATAGATAGATAGATAGATAGATAGATAGATAGATAGAAATAGTCAGATTGTAGATAGATAGATAGATAGATAGATAGATAGATAGATAGATAGATAGATTAGAAATATTAGATAGATGAGTTTGAATGAGTTTGAATGGGTTAGAAATAGTACATAGAAGGGCAGTCTGATTGAGTCTAATGGGCTTCAGTGTGTTTAGATTTGAATTTTTGACAGTTGGAGTTTGAATAGTCTTGGCCCATCTGAACATTCCGTCAATGTAAGTCTATGGGATTTTTATGATTTTTAATCTTCATTTTTATGAAAACTGTAAGTCCGATCAGTTAGAAAAGATATAGCAACTCGAGTCAGACCAGTCTGAAGATCTGGGCTGAGTTTGGAGTCTGTAGAGTTAAAGCTCTAGGAGGAGTAGCAGTCAGAAATTTTAGTCTCAGAAGAATAATAATAATAATAATAAGTTTAAATAGCATTTCAGTAAGTTGGCTTTCTCAAGCCAACTTAACTAGATAAAAAAGTTTGTCAAGACAAACTTTAAGTTGGCTTGAGAAAGCCGGACCAGAAAGTTTTAAAAAGTTTGAAAAGTTTAAAAAAGTTTGAAAAGTTAAAAAAAAGTTTAAGAAGTTTAAAAAGTTTAAGTTTGAAAAGTTTGGGAAGTTTTAAGTTTGACGGTTTTCAGTCTGAATTAGTTTGAAGTTTAGCGTAGTTTTAAAAGTTTAAAGTTTGATAGATAGATAGATAGATAGATAGATAGATAGATAGATAGATAGATAGATAGATAGGCTCAGATTATAGATAGACAGACAGACAGACAGACAGACAGATAGATAGATAAATAGATAGATAGACAGATAGATAGATAGATAGATAGATAGATAGATAGATAGATAGATAGATAGATAGATAGATAGATAGATAGATAGATAGGCTCAGATTATAGATAGACAGACAGACAGACAGACAGACAGACAGACAGATAGATAGATAGATAGATAGATAGATAGATAGATAGATAGATAGACAGATAGATAGATAGATAGATAGATGATTCTAAGGACCTCAGAGTGGTTGCTAGGGTACTTAGAGTGGTTGCTATGATGGTTGCTAGGCTAGCTCTGGTGGTTGCTAAGGCGGTTGCTAAGGTGTTGCTATGTGGTTGCTAGGTTAATCAGGGTGGTTGCTAGGTTGGTTTCGATGGTTGCTAGAGTGTTGCTATGAAGTTAGCAAATGACTAGCATGTCGCTAGCATGATTAGCAAGTGATTAGCATGTTGCTAGCAAGATTAACAAGTGACTAGCATGTTTCTAGCATGTTTTAGCATAATTAGCATGTTACTAGCATTTTGCTAGCAAGACTAGCAAGTGACTAGCATGTTGCTAGCATGATTAACAAGTTACTAGCATGTCACTAGCATTTTTCTAGAATGATTAACAAGTTACTAGCATGTTGCTAGCATGATTTTAGCATGATTAGCAAGTTACTAGCATGTCGCTAGCTTGTTTCTAGCATGATTAGCAGGTTACTAGCATGTTGCTAGCATGTTTTTAGCATCATTAGCAAGTAACTAGCATGTTGCTAGCCTGATTAGCAAGTTACTAGCATGTCGGTAGCATGTTTCTAGCATGATTAGCAAGTTAGTAGCATGTCGCTAGCATGTTTCTAGCATGATTAACAAGTTACTAGCATGTTGCTAGCATGATTAGCAAGTTACTAGCATGTCGCTAGCTTGTTTCTAGCATGATTAGCAAGTTACTAGCATGTTGCTAGCATGTTTTTAGCATCATTAGCAAGTAACTAGCATGTTGCTAGCATGATTAGCATTCTACCAGCATGTTAATGTTTCTAGTATAATTAGCATGTCACTAGGATAGATAGACAGATAGATAGATTGATAGATAGAGTCAGATGATAGATAGATAGATAGATAGATAGATAGATAGATAGATAGATAGATAGATAGATAGATAGTCAATGATAGATAGATAGATAGATAGATAGAGTCAGATGATAGATAGATAGATAGATAGATAGATAGATAGATAGATAGATAGATAGATAGAGTCAATGATTGATAGATAGATAGATAGATAGATAGATAGATAGATAGATAGAGTCAATGATAGATAGATAGATAGATAGATAGATAGATATAGTCAGGTGATAGATAGATAGATAGATAGATAGATAGATAGATTGGAAATATTAGACAGATGAGTTTGAATGAGTTTGAATGGGTTAGAAATAGTACATAGAAGGGCAGTCTGATTGAGTCTAATGGGCTTCAGTGTGTTTAGATTTGAATTTTTGACAGTTGGAGTTTGAATTGTCTTGGCCCATCTGAACATTCCGTCAATGTAAGTCTATGGGATTTTTATGATTTTTAATCTTCATTTTTATGAAAACCGTAAGTCCGATCAGTTAGAAAAGATATAGCAACTAACTTCAGATCAGTCTGAAGATCTGGGCTGAGTTTGGAGTCTGTAGAGTTAAAGCTCTAGGAGGAGTTAGAGTTGATAATTTTAGTCTCAGAAGAATAATAATAAAGATAAAAAAGTTTGTCGAGACAAACTTTAAGTCGGCTTGAGAAAGCCGGACCAGAAAGTCTTAAAAAGTTTGAAAAGTTTAAAAAAGTTTGAAAAGTTTAAAAAAGTTTGAAAAGTTTAAAAAAGTTTAAGTTTAAAAAGTTTAAGTTTGAAAAGTTTGGGAAGTTTTAAGTTTGACGGTTTTCAGTCTGAATTAGTTTGAAGTTTAACGTAGTTTTAAAAGTTTAAAGATAGATAGATAGATAGATAGATAGATAGATAGAGTCAGATAATAGATAGATAGATAGATAGATAGATAGATAGATAGATAGAGTCAGATAATAGATAGATAGATAGATAGACAGATAGATAGATAGATAGATAGATAGATAGATAGATAGATCTGCTAAGATATATAAATGCTAAGATAGATAGATCTGAGGCCAACTAAGGACCTCAGAGTGGTTACTAGGGTATTCTAGGTGGTTGCTAGGATGTTGCTATGTGGTAGCTAAGGTGCTCCTGACTGTTGCTAGGGTGTTGCTATGTGGTTGCTAGGGTACTTGGGGTGGTTGCTAGGGTATAGCTATGCGGTTGCTAAGGTGCTCTGGATTGTTGCTAGGGTGTTGCTATGCGGTTGCTAGGGCACTTGGGGTGGTTGCTAGGGTGTAGCTATGCGGTTACTAAGGTACCCAGGTCAGTTGCTAGGGTGTTGCTATGCGGTTGCTAGGGTACCTGGGGCGGTTGCTAGGGTAATGTTATGCGGTCGCTAGGGTATCTAGGACGGTTGCTAGGGTGTTGCTATGCGGTTGCTATGGTACTCAGGGTGGTTGCTAAGGTGTTACTATGCGGTTGCTATGGTACTCAGGGTGGTTGCTAAGGTGTTGCTATGCGGTTGCTAGGGTGTCCAGGGTGGTTGCTAGGGTTTTGCTATGTGGTTTCTAGAGTACTCTGGGAGGTTGCTAGGGTTTTGCTATACGGTTGCTAGGGTATCTGGTACGGTTGCTAGGGTACGTAGGACGGTTGCTAGGGTGTTGCTATGCAGTTGCTATGGTACTCAGAGTGGTTGCTAAGGTGTTGCTATGCAGTTGCTAGGGTGTCCAAGGTGGTTGCTAGGTTGTTGCTCTGGGGTTGCTAGGGTTCTTGGGATGGTTGCTAGGGAGTTGCTAGTGTAATCTGAGTGCTTGCTAAGCTGTTGCTATGCGGTTGCTGGTGTACCTGGGGTGGTTGCTAAGGTGTTGCTATGCGGTTGCTACTGTACCCGGGGCGGTTGTTAAGGTGTTGCTAAGCGGTTGGTACGGTACCCCGTGTGGTTGCTAGGTTGTTACTAGCATGTTGTTAACATGATTAGCAAGTTGCTAGTATGTTGCTAGCATGTTTCTAACAATTTGCTAGCATGACTAGCAAGTGACTAGCATGTTGTTAGCATGACTAGCATGTTTTTAGCATGACTAGCAAGTGACTAGCATGTTTGCTAGCATGACTAGCAAGTGACTAGCATGTTACTAGCATGATTAGCAAGTGACTAGCATGTTGTTAGCATGACTAGCAAGTGACTAGCATGTTTGCTAGCATGATTAGCAGGTTACTAGCATGTTTTAGGATGACTAGCATGTTGTTAGCATGACTAGCAAGTTACTCGCATGTTACTAGCATTTTTCTAGCATGATTAGCATGTTACTATCATGATTAGCAAGTTACTAGCATGTTGCTAGCAGATAGATAGATAGATGTATATAGTCAGATTGTAGATAGATAGATAGATAGATAGATAGATAGATAGAAATAGTCAGATTGTAGATAGATAGATAGATAGATAGATAGATAGATAGATAGAAATAATCAGATAGATAGATAGATAGAAATAATCAGATAGATAGATAGATAGATAGATAGATAGATAGATAGATAGATAAATAGAAAGAAATAGTCAGATTGTACATAGATAGATAGATAGATAGATAGAGTCAGATGATATAGATAGATAGATAGATAGATAGATAGATAGATAGATAGATAGATATAGTCAGATTGTAGATAAATAGATAGATAGATAGATAGATAGATAGATAGATAGATATAGTCAGATTGTAGATAAATAGATAGATAGATAGATAGATAGATAGATAGATAGATATAGTCAGATTGTAGATAGATAGATAGATAGATAGATAGATAGATAAGAAATGTTAGATAGATGAGTTTGAATGAGTTTGAATGGGTTAGAAATAGTACATAGAAGGGCAGTCTGATTGAGTCTAATGGGCTTCAGTGTGTTTAGATTTGAATTTTTGACAGTTGGAGTTTGAATTGTCTTGGCCCATCTGAACATTCCGTCAATGTAAGTCTATGGGATTTTTATGATTTTTAATGTTCATTTTTATGAAAACCGTAAGTCGGATCAGTTAGAAAAGATATAGCAACTAACTTCAGATCAGTCTGAAGATCTGGGCTGAGTTTGGAGTCTGTAGAGTTAAAGCTCTAGGAGGAGTTAGAGTTGATAATTTAGTCTCAGAAGAATAATAATAATAACTAGATAAAAAAGTTTGTCGAGACAAACTTTAAGTTGGCTTGAGAAAGCCGGACCAGAAAGATTGAAAAAGTTTGAAAAAGTTTGAAAAGTTAAAAAAAGTTTAAGAAGTTTAAAAAGTTTAAGTTTGAAAAGTTTGGGAAGTTTTAAGTTTGACGGTTTTCAGTCTGAATTAGTTTGAAGGTTAGCGTAGTTTTAAAAGTTTAAAGTTTGATAGATAGATAGATAGATAGATAGATAGACAGATATATTCTAAGGACCTCAGAGTGGTTGCTAGGGTACTTAGAGTGGTTGCTATGATGGTTGCTAGGCTAGCTCTGGTGGTTGCTAAGGCAGTTGCTAAGGTGTTGCTATGCGGTTGCTATGTTACTCAGGGTGGTTGCTAAGGTGTTGATATGTGGTTGCTAGGGTGTCCAGGGTGGTTGCTAGGGTATTGCTTAGCGGTTGCTAGGGTGTTGCTATGGTACCCAGGGTGGTTGCTAAGGTGTTGCTATGCGGTTGCTAGGGTACACGGAGTGGTTGCTAAGGTGTTTCTATGTGGTTGCTAGGGTACTCAGGGTGGTTACTAAGTTGTTGCTAGGGTACCCGGGGTGGTTGCTAAGGTGTTGCTATGCGGTTGCTAAGGGTACTCTGGGTGGTTGCTAAGGTGTTGCTATGCGGTTGCTAGGGTGCCCAGGGTGATTGCTAAGGTGTTGCTATGCGGTTGCTAAGGGTACTCTGGGTGGTTGCTAAGGTGTTGCTATGCGGTTGCTAAGGGTACTCAGGGTGGTTACTAAGTTGTTGCTAGGGTACTCTGGGTGGTTGCTAAGGTGTTGCTATGCGGTTGCTAAGGGTACTCTGGGTGGTTGCTAAGGTGTTGCTATGCGGTTGCTAGGGTGCCCAGGGTGATTGCTAAGGTGTTGCTATGCGGTTGCTAGGGTACTTGGGCTGGTTGCTAGGGTGTTGCTATGTGGTTGCTAAGGTATCTGGGGTGGTTGCTAGGGTGTTGCTATGTGGTTGCTAGGGTACACAGGTTGGTTGCTAAGGTGTTGTTATGCGGTTGCTACAATACCCGGGGCGGTTGCTAGGGTGTTGCTATTCGGTTACTAGGGTACTTGGGGTGGTTGCTAAGGTGTTGCCCTGTGGTTGTTACAGTACCCGTGTGGTTGCTAGGGTGTTAGTAGCATGTTTTTAACATGATTAGCAAGTTATTAGCATGTTACCAGCATGATTAGCATGTTACTAGCATGTTGCTAGCATATTTCTAGCATGATTAGCAAGTTACTAGCATGTTTCTAGGATGATTAGCATGTTGTTAGCATGTTTCTAGGATGATTAGCATGTTGTTAACATGAATAGCAAGTTACTAGCATGTTGCTAGCACATTTCTGGCATGATTAGCATGTTGCTACCATGTTGTTAGCATGATTAGCAAGTTACTAGCATGTTTCTAGAATGATTAGCATGTTTTTAGCATGTTTCTAGGATGACTAGCATGTTGTTAGCATGACTAGCAAGTAACTAGCATGTTACTAGCATTTTTCTACCATGATTAGCATGTTACTATCATGATTAGCAAGTTACTAGCATGTTACTAGCAGATAGATAGATAGATAGATAGATAGAAATAGATCGTAGATAGATAGATAGATAGATAGATAGATAGATAGAAATAGATCGTAGATAGATAGATAGATAGATAGAGTCAGATTATAGATAGATAGATAGATAGATAGATAGATTGATAGATAGATACATAGAAATAGTCAGATAATAGATAGATAGATAGATAGATAGATAGATAGATAGATAGATAGAGTCAGATTATAGATAGATAGATAGATAGATAGATAGATAGATAAGAAATATTAGATAGATGAGTTTGAATGAGTTTGAATGGGTTAGAAATAGTACATAGAAGGGCAGTCTGATTGAGTCTAATGGGCTTCAGTGTGTTTAGATTTGAATTTTTGACAGTTGGAGTTTGAATAGTCTTGGCCCATCTGAACATTCCGTCAATGTAAGTCTATGGGATTTTTATGATTTTTAATCTTCATTTTTATGAAAACCGTAAGTCCGATCAGTTAGAAAAGATATAGCAACTAACTTCAGATCAGTCTGAAGATCTGGGCTGAGTTTGGAGTCTGTAGAGTTAAAGCTCTAGGAGGAGTTAGAGTTGATAATTTAGTCTCAGAATAATAATAATAATAATAATAATAATAATAATAATAATAATAAGAAGAAGTTTAAATAGGATTTCAGTAAGTTGGCTTTCTCAAGCCAACTTAATAATAATAAGAAGTTTAAATAGCATTTCAGTAAGTTGGCTTTCTCAAGCCAACTTAATAATAATAAGAAGTTTAAATAGGATTTCAGTAAGTTGGCTTTCTCAAGCCAACTTAATAATAAGTTTAAATAGCATTTCAGTAAGTTGGCTTTCTCAAGCCAACTTAACTAGAATGTACATTTCCTGAAGAAAATGTGAGTGGTGCTTGCCGTGGCAAAACTCGGCACTAGGCCGTCAGTAGAGCCTTCAGCATGATTGTAGAGAGCCAACTCCCATGTCTGTATGATGTTGTGGAGCTGAGATATGGCTTCTTTATGTTGCTATACGGTCACTAGGGTGCTCTATATGGTTGCTAGGGTGTAGCTGCACAGTCGCCATGGTAATTCTTACAGACTGTTTTTTCAGCCGAAACAAAAGATATCTATACCACTTTCTGGTGCTGAGAAATTGCTTATTCATGTGTTTGTTCAGTTGCTAAGGTACTCTAAATTGTTGCTATGGATTGGCTATACAGTTTATCGGATGATATTTAAAGACTATTTGACAGTCTGAATCAACAGAGCCCAACCCCATGTTTCTACAATGTTCTGGTGCTGAATAATTGTTTGTTAATGTCCTTTTACGGTTGCTAGGGTGCTGTAAGTGGTTGCTAGGGTGTGGCTATGAAGATCATAGGTCATTACTTATTGGTTACTTAAAAGATGAGTCAAATGAGTGTGTGTGAGTTACAGAGAGAGAGAGAGAGAGAAGGGGTTCCTAAGGGCCTGTGTGTGTGTGTGTGTGTGTGTGTGTGTGTGTGTGTGAGAAAGTGACAGTTGAGATTCAAATTCATGAACATTCCGCCATTGTAAGTCAATGGGACTTTTTTGCCCGCTTTTTCGTTCGCTGTGCGAACATCGTAGGTCCGATCGCTTAGAAAAGATATAGCACACCTCTCCTCAATGAGCCGGTCGATATGACACCTCATTCATGGGTCTGTGACAAACGGTGCAGGAGGAGTAGCGCGCCGAAGTTTTGTCCAGAAGAAGAATAAGAAGAAGAATAAGAAGAAGAATAATAAGTATGCAAGATAACAATAGTGATGCCTTGCCTTTGGCAAGCACCACTAATAAGTATGCAAGATAACAATAGTGATGCCTTGCCTTTGGCAAGCACCACTAACTAGAATGTACATTTCCTGAAGAAAATGTGAGTGGTGCTTGCCGTGGCAAAACTCGGCACTAGGCCGTCAGTAGAGCCTTCAGCACGATTGTAGAGAGCCAACTCCCATGTCTGTATGATGTTGTGGAGCTGAGATATGGCTTCTTTATGTTGCTATACGGTCACTAGGGTGCTCTATATGGTTGCTAGGGTGTAGCTGCACAGTCGCCATGGTAATTCTTACAGACTGGTTTTTCAGCCAAAACAAAAGATATCTATACCACTTTCTGGTGCTGAGAAATTGCTTATTCATGTGTTTGTTCAGTTGCTAAGGTACTCTAAATTGTTGCTATGGATTGGCTATACAGTTTATGGGATGATATTTAAAGACTATTTGACAGTCTGAATCAACAGAGCCCAACCCCATGTTTCTACAATGTTCTGGTGCTGAATAATTGTTTGTTAATGTCCTTTTACGGTTGCTAGGGTGCTGTAAGTGGTTGCTAGGGCATAGCTATGAAGTTGTCATGTCAGTACTTATTGGCTGCTTGATAGGTCGAGTCAAAAGAGCCCACCCCCAAGTCTCTGTGACCTCCTGATCCAAAGATATAATCTCATTAATTTTGTGCCAGTGTTAAGTCTATGGGACTTTTTCGCCCAAATTTTTTCATCCACCAGACGAACATCATACACTCAATTACTTATAAAAGATATAGCACACCTCTCCTCAATATGTCGCATGATTTGACATCTCATTCATGGGTCTACGACAAAAGGTGCAGGAGGAGTAGCGTGCCGAAGTTTTGTCCGGGCGAATAGTAATAACAATACTAGAATGTACATTTCCTGAAGAAAATGTGAGTGGTGCTTGCCGTGGCAAAACTCGGACACTGTAGACACCATGTGAGATAACACACACACACACACACACACACACACACACACACACACACACACACTATTTTTTCCCCAGATGAATGTTAAGCATCCTAAACTCAGCGTATGCAGAGGAAGAGTTTGTGGACCGAGCTGCTGAGATGGAGATGCGCTCCAAGCTTGTAAATGATAACAGCGCAACACAAAGCGCGTCAGAGTTTATGTGTGTTCTCAAATGAAACCCAAACAAACAGCACACGCAATAAAAGACTGAATAATATAATGCAAGCACTATCAAAGGTTTTACCACAAACTCAACTTTATGCTGATAACGTGAGACCGCTTTTCACCTCAAGAAGTATCGCGAGATCTTATGCGCTCCCAAAAGCCAGGTGAAATGGCTCTGTATTTATTTAACATGCACTGCATTGTTAATTTTGCATGAAAAGATTGTTTTTATCAAAACCAAAAATGAACAATAATTTCATATATACTGCCTTTTAAAATTTCAAGTATTTTTCAAATACTTTTTCATAAATATAGCTGTTTTCAAGGGTTTTCCAGGACTTAAATTTCAAAACGTCAAATTCAAGTACTTCAAGCACTTTAAGCACCTTGTACAAACCCTGAATATTACAGATTTGCCTCATCACAATTGTCTGTGAACAAGGTCCATAGTGAAAGTGTGATTCCATTGACTGTACAATCATGTGCAAACGTTTATCTGTTTATGTACGGAACACAATGTGAAAGTGAAAGAGAGATGATTCCTTAGGCCCTGTGTTTGTGTGTGTGTGTGTGTGTGTGTGTGTGTGTGTGTGTGTGAGTGTGTGTGTGTGAACTGGTATATATGGTTTATAAGGACACAAATGTCTATAATTACATGGGTACTACAACGTGAAGGTGGTTTATGAGGACACTGCCAATGTCCCCGTAAACCAAAAGGCTTAAAAACATACTAAATAGTGTTTTTTTAAAAATCTAAAAATGCAGAAAGTTTCCTGTAAGGGGTAGGTTTAGGTGTAGGGTTGGTGTAGGGCAATAGCACATACAGTTTGTACAGTATAAAAACCATTACGCCTATGGAGAGTCCCCGTAAACCACATATGCCAGACTGTGTGTGTGTGTGTTGAAATATTAGCATGTTTTAGCACTTAGCTAATCATTATTAGCATGTAGCTATTCACTGCTAGCATGTGTACCATGATGGAAGTCCTGTTTGCTCTGAATCAAAAGAGCAAATAACATTTCTATCCAAAGATATCCCTTTTGATCTGTTTAAATGGAGGTCTATGGGGTGGTTGCTAGGGTGCTGTAAGTGGTTGCTAGGGTGTGGCTATGAAGATCATAGGTCATTACTTATTGGTTACTTAAAAGATGAGTCAAATGAGTGTGTGTGAGTTACAGAGAGAGAGAGAGAGAAGGGGTTCCTAAGGGCTTGTGTGTGTGTGTGTGTGTGTGTGTGTGTGTGTGTGTGTGTGTGAGAAAGTGACAGTTGAGATTCAAATTCATGAACATTCCGCCATTGTAAGTCAATGGGACTTTTTTGCCCGCTTTTTCGTCCGCTGTGCGAACATCGTAGGTCTGATCGCTTAGAAAAGATATAGCACACCTCTCCTCAATGAGCCGGTCGATATGACACCTCATTCATGGGTCTGTGACAAACGGTGCAGGAGGAGTAGCGCGCCGAAGTTTTGTCCAGAAGAAGAATAAGAATAAGAATAAGAAGAAGAATAAGAAGAATAATAAGTATGCAAGATAACAATAGTGATGCCTTGCCTTTGGCAAGCACCACTAATAATAATAATAATAAGTTTAAATAGGATTTCAGTAAGTTGGCTTTCTCAAGCCAACTTAATAAGAAGTTTAAATAGGATTTCAGTAAGTTGGCTTTCTCAAGCCAACTTAACTAGAATGTACATTTCCTGAAGAAAATGTGAGTGGTGCTTGCCGTGGCAAAACTCGGACACTGTAGACACCATGTGAGATAACACACACACACACACACACACACACACACACATACTTTTTTTTCCCCAGATGAATGTTAAGCATCCTAAACTCAGCATATGCAGAGGAAGAGTTTGTGGACCGAGCTGCTGAGATGGAGATGCGCTCCAAGCTTGTAAATGATAACAGCGCAACACAAAGCGCGTCAGAGTTTATGTGTGTTCTCAAATGAAACCCAAACAAACAGCACACGCAATAAAAGACTGAATAATATAATGCAAGCACTATCAAAGGTTTTACCATAAACTCAACTTTATGCTGATAACGTGAGACCGCTTTTCACCTCAAGAAGTATCGCGAGATCTTATGCGCTCCCAAAAGCCAGGTGAAATGGCTCTGTATTTATTTAACATGCACTGCATTGTTAATTTTGCATGAAAATTTTGTTTTTATCGAAACCAAAAATGAACAATAATTTCATATATACTGCCTTTTAAAATTTCAAGTATTTTTCAAATACTTTTTCATAAATATAGCTGTTTTCAAGGGTTTTCCAGGACTTAAATTTCAAAACGTCAAATTCAAGTACTTCAAGCACTTTAAGCACCTTGTACAAACCCTGAATATTACAGATTTGCCTCATCACAATAATCTGTGAACAAGGTCCATAGTGAAAGTGTGATTCCATTGGCTGTACAATCATGTACAAACGTTTATCTGTTTATGTACTGAACACAATGTGAAAGTGAAAGAGAGATGATTCCTTAGGCCCTGTGTGTGTGTGTGTGTGTGTGTGTGTGTGTGTGTGTGAACTGGTATATATGGTTTATGAGGACACAAATGTGTATAATTACATGGGTACTACAACGTGAAGGTGGTTTATGAGGACACTGCCTATGTCCCCGTAAACCAAAAGGCTTAAAAACATACTAAATAGTGTTTTTTTGAAAATCTAAAAATGCAGAAAGTTTCCTGTAAGGGGTAGGTTTAGGTGTAGGGTTGGTGTAGGGCAATAGCACATACAGTTTGTACAGTATAAAAACCATTACGCCTATGGAGAGTCCCCGTAAACCACATATGCCAGACTCTGTGTATGTGTGTGTGTGTGTGTGTGTGTGTGTTTGTTGGAATATTTAGCATGTTTTAGCACTTAGCTAATCATTATTAGCATGTAGCTATTCACTGCTAGCATGTGTAGCATGATGGAAGTCCTGTTTGCTCTGAATCAAAAGAGCAAATGACATTTCTATCCAAAGATATCCCTTTTGATCTGTTTAAATGGAGGTCTATGGGGTGGTTGCTAGGGTGCTGTAAGTGGTTGCTAGGGTGTGGCTATGAAGATCATAGGTCATTACTTATTGGTTACTTAAAAGATGAGTCAAATGAGTGTGTGTGAGTTACAGAGAGAGAGAGAGAGAGAAGGGGTTCCTAAGGGCCTGTGTGTGTGTGTGTGTGTGTGTGTGTGTGTGTGTGTGAGTGAGAAAGTGACAGTTGAGATTCAAATTCATGAACATTCCGCCATTGTAAGTCAATGGGACTTTTTTGCTCGCTTTTTCGTCCGCTGTGCGAACATCGTAGGTCCGATCGCTTAGAAAAGATATAGCACACCTCTCCTCAATGAGCCGGTCGATATGACACCTCATTCATGGGTCTGTGACAAACGGTGCAGGAGGAGTAGCGCGCCGAAGTTTTGTCCAGAAGAAGAATAAGAACTAGATAAAAAAGTTTGTCGAGACAAACTTTAAGTTGGCTTGAGAAAACCGGACCAGAAAGACTGAAAAAGTTGGAAAAGTTTAAAAAAGTTTAAGAAGTTTAAAAAGTTTAAGTTTGAAAAGTTTGAGAAGTTTTAAGTTTGACGGTTTTCAGTCTGAATTAGTTTGAAATTTAATGTAGTTTTAAAAGCTTAAAGTTTTATAGATAGATAGATAGATAGATAGATAGAATTAGTCAGATGATAGATAGATAGATAGATAGATAGATAGATCTGCTAAGATATATAAATGCTAAAATAGATAGATCTGAGGCCAACTAAGGACCTCAGAGTGGTTGCTAGGGTATTCTAGGTGGTTGCTAGGATGTTGCTATGTGGTAGCTAAGGTGCTCCTGATTGTTGCTAGGGTGTTGCTTTGTGGTTGCTAGGGTACTTGGGGTGGTTGCTAGGGTATAGCTATGCGGTTGCTAAGGTGCTATGGATTGTTTCTAGGGTGTTGCTATGCGGTTGCTAGGGTACTTGGGGTGGTTGCTAGGGTGTAGCTATGCGGTTACTAAGGTACCCAGGTCAGTTGCTAGGGTGTTGCTATGCGGTTGCTAGGGTACCTGGGGCGGTTGCTAGGGTAATGTTATGCGGTCGCTAGGGTATCTAGGACGGTTGCTAGGGTGTTGCTATGCGGTTGCTATGGTACTCAGGGTGGTTGCTAAGGTGTTGCTATGCGGTTGCTAGGGTGTCCAGGGTGGTTGCTAGGGTTTTGCTATGTGGTTTCTAGAGTACTCTGGGAGGTTGCTAGGGTTTTGCTATACGGTTGCTACGGTATCTGGTGCGGTTGCTAGGGTACCTAGGACGGTTGCTAGGGTGTTGCTATGCAGTTGCTATGGTACTCAGGGTGGTTGCTAAGGTGTTGCTATGCGGTTGCTAGGGTGTCCAAGGTGGTTGCTAGGTTGTTGCTCTGGGGTTGCTAGGGTTCTTGGGATGGTTGCTAGGGAGTTCTTAGGGTAATCTGAGTGCTTGCTAAGCTGTTGCTATGCGGTTGCTAGGGTACCTGGGGTGGTTGCTAAGGTGTTGCTATGCGGTTGCTACTGTACCCGGGGCGGTTGTTAAGGTGTTGCTAAGCGGTTGGTACGGTACCCCGTGTGGTTGCTAGGTTGTTACTAGCATGTTGTTAACATGATTAGCAAGTTGCTAGTATGTTGCTAGCATGTTTCTAACTATTTGCTAGCATGACTAGCATGTTGTTAGCATGACTAGCATGTTTTTAGCATGACTAGCAAGTGACTAGCATGTTTGCTAGCATGACTAGCAAGTGACTAGCATGTTACTAGCATGATTAGCAAGTTACTAGCACGTTGTTAGCATGACTAGCAAGTGACTAGCATGTTTGCTAGCATGATTAGCAGGTTACTAGCATGTTTTAGGATGACTAGCATGTTGTTAGCATGACTAGCAAGTTACTCGCATGTTACTAGCATTTTTCTAGCATGATTAGCATGTTACTATCATGATTAGCAAGTTACTAGCATGTTGCTAGCAGATAGATAGATAGATGTAAATAGTCAGATTGTAGATAGATAGATAGATAGATAGATAGATAGATAGATAGAAATAGTCAGATTGTAGATAGATAGATAGATAGATAGATAGATAGATAGATAGATAGATAGAAATAATCAGATAAATAGATAGATAGATAGATAGATAGATAGATAGATAGATAGATAGATAGATAGATAGATAGATAGAAATAATCAGATAGATAGATAGATAGATAGATAGAAATAATCAGATAGATAGATAGATAGATAGATAGATAGATAGATAGAGTCAGATGATATAGATAGATAGATAGATAGAGTCAGATGATAGATAGATAGATAGATAGATAGATAGATAGATAAATAGAAAGAAATAGTCAGATTGTACATAGATAGATAGATAGATAGATAGATAGATAGATAGATTAGAAATATTAGATAGATGAGTTTGAATGAGTTTGAATGGGTTAGAAATAGTACATAGAAGGGCAGTCTGATTGAGTCTAATGGGCTTCAGTGTGTTTAGATTTGAATTTTTGACAGTTGGAGTTTGAATAGTCTTGGCCCATCTGAACATTCCGTCAATGTAAGTCTATGGGATTTTTATGATTTTTAATCTTCATTTTTATGAAAACCGTAAGTCCGATCAGTTAGAAAAGATATAGCAACTCGAGTCAGACCAGTCTGAAGATCTGGGCTGAGTTTGGAGTTTGTAGAGTTAAAGCTCTAGGAGGAGTAGCAGTCAGAAATTTTAGTCTCAGAAGAATAATAATAACTAGATAAAAACGTTTGTCGAGACAAACTTTAAGTTGGCTTGAGAAAGCCGGACCAGAAAGTTTTAAAAAGTTTGAAAAGTTTAAAAAAAGTTTGAAAAGTTTAAAAAAGTTTAAGAAGTTTAAAAAGTTTAAGTTTGGAAAGTTTTAAGTTTGACGGTTTTCAGTCTGAATTAGTTTGAAGTTTAACGTAGTTTTAAAAGTTTAAAGTTTGATAGATAGATAGATAGATAGATAGATAGATAGATAGATAGATAGAATCTAAGGACCTCAGAGTGGTTGCTAGGGTACTTAGAGTGGTTGCTATAATGGTTGCTAGGCCAGCTCTGGTAGTTGCTAAGGCGGTTGCTAAGGTGTTGCTATGCGGTTGCAAAGGTACCCGGGGCGGTTGTTAAGGTGTTGCTAAGCAGTTGGTACGGTACCCCGTGTGGTTGCTAGGTTGTTACTAGCATGTTGTTAACATGATTAGCAAGTTACTAGCATGTTACAAGCATGATTAGCATCTTACTAGCATATTGCTAGCACATTTCTAGCATGATTAGCAAGCTACTAGCATGTTTCTAGGATGATTAGCATGTTATTAGCATGTTTCTAGGATGATTAGCATGTAGAAAACATGATTAGCAAGTTACTAGCATGTTGCTAGTACATTTCTGGCATGATTAGCATGTTACAAGCATGTTGTTAGCATGATTAGCAAGTTGTTAGTATGTTGCTAGCATGTTTCTAACAATTAGCTAGCATGACTAGCAAGTGACTAGCATGTTGTTAGCATGACTAGCATGTTTTTAGCATGACTAGCAAGTGACTTGCATGTTACTAGCTTGATTAGCAAGTGACTAGCACGTTGTTAGCATGACTAGCAAGTGACTAGCATGTTTGCTAGCATGATTAGCAAGTTACTCGTATGTTACTAGCATTTTTCTAGCATGATTAGCATGTTACTATCATGATTAGCAAGTTACTAGCATGTTGCTAGCAGATAGATAGATAGATGTAAATAGTCAGATTGTAGATAGATAGATAGATAGATAGATAGAAATAATCAGATAGACAGATAGATAGATAGATAAATAGAAAGAAATAGTCAGATTGTAGATAGATAGATAGATAGAAATAATCAGATAGATAGATAGATAGATTGATAGATAAGAAATATTAGATAGATGAGTTTGAATGAGTTTGAATGGGTTAGAAATAGTACATAGAAGGGCAGTCTGATTGAGTCTAATGGGCTTCAGTGTGTTTAGATTTGAATTTTTGACAGTTGGAGTTTGAATAGTCTTGGCCCATCTGAACATTCCGTCAATGTAAGTCTATGGGATTTTTATGATTTTTAATCTTCATTTTTATGAAAACCGTAAGTCCGATCAGTTAGAAAAGATATAGCAACTCGAGTCAGACCAGTCTGAAGATCTGGGCTGAGTTTGGAGTTTGTAGAGTTAAAGCTCTAGGAGGAGTAGCAGTCAGAAATTTTAGTCTCAGAAGAATAATAATAACTAGATAGTAAAGTTCGTAGACAAACTTTAAGTTGGCTTGAAAAAGCCTAGCCAGAAAGTTTGAAGTAGTTTTCAAAGCTTAAAGTTTGAAGGTTTTCAGTTTTAACTATTTTGAAGTTTAAAGCAGTTTTAAAGTTTGCAGTTTTAAATTTTTGAAAAAGATACAATTTACCAGAAAAACAGACAGATAAAAA
Source organism: Spinibarbus caldwelli (assembly GCA_039654775.1). Classification (NCBI taxonomy): domain Eukaryota; kingdom Metazoa; phylum Chordata; class Actinopteri; order Cypriniformes; family Cyprinidae; genus Spinibarbus; species Spinibarbus caldwelli. The sequence goes on from JBCAMP010000153.1 coordinate 59,407, forward strand.
GATATTTGCAGTTTCTAGCAAGTGACTAGCATGTTGCTATCATGATTAGCAAGTGACTTGCATGTTGCTAGCATGACTAGCAAGTTACTAACATGTTGTTAGCATGACTAGCAAGTGACTAGCATGTTTGCTAGCATGACTAGCAAGTGACTAGCATGTTACCAGCATGATTAGCAAGTGACAAGCATGTTGTTAGCATGACTAGCAAGTGACTAGCATGTTGCTAGCATGACTAGCAAGTGACTAGCAAGTGACTAGCATGTTACTAGCATGATTAATAAGTGACTAGCATGTTGTCAGCATGACTAGCAAGTGACTAGCATGTTGTCAGCATGACTAGCAAGTGACTAGCATGTTTGCTAACATGACTAGCAAGTGACTAGCATGTTGTTAGCATTACTATCATGTTGCTAGCATGACTAGCATGTTACTAGCATGACTAGCAAATGACTAGCATGTTGCTAGTATGACTAGCAAGTGACCAGCATGTTGCTAGCATGACTAGCAAGTGACTAGCAAGTGACTAGCATGTTACTAGCATGATTAGTAAGTGACTAGCATGTTGTCAGCATGACTATCATGTTGCTAGCATGACTAGCAAGTGACTAGCATGTTGTCAGCATGAATAGCAAGTGACTAGCATGTTACTAGCATGATTAGCAAGTGACTAGCATGTTTGCTAGCATGACTAGCAAGTGACTTGCATGTTACTAGTATGATTAGCAAGTGACTAGAATGTTGTCAGCATGACTAGCAAGTTACTAGCATGTTGCTAGTATGACTAGCAAGTGACTAGCATGTTTGCTAGCATGACTAGCAACTGATTTGCATGTTACTAGCATGATTAGCAAGTGACTAGCACGTTGTCAGCATGACTAGCAAGTGACTAGCATGTTGCTACCATGTCTAGCAAGTGACTAGCATGTTGTCAGCATGACTAGCAAGTGACTAGCATGTTTACTAGCATGACTAGCAAGTGACTAGCATGTTTCTAGCATGACTAGCAAGTGACTAGCATGTTTGCTAGCATGACTAGCAAGTGATTTGCATGTTACTAGTATGATTAGCAAGTGACTAGCATGTTGTCAGCATGAATAGCAAGTGACTAGCATATTGTCAGCATGACTAGCAAGTGACTAGCATGTTGCTAGCATGACTAGCAAGTGACTAGCATGTTTGCTAGCATGACTAGCAAGTGACTGGCATGTTGTTAGCATGACTAGCATGTTGCTAGCATGACTAGCAAGTGACTAGCATGTTTGCTAGCATGACTAGCAAGTGATTAGAATGTTACTATCATGATTAGCAAGTTACTAGCATGTTGATAGCAGATAGATAGATAGATAGATAGATAGATAGACAGATTGTTGATAGATAGATAGATAGATAGATAGATAGATAGATAGATAGATAGATAGATGCTCAGAGGACCTCAGAGTGGTTCCTAGGATGTTGCTTTCTGGTAGCTAAGGTACTCTGGATTATTGCTAGGGTGTTTGCTATGCGGTTGCTTAGGTACCCAGGTTGGTTGCTAGCGTGTTGCTATGCGGTTGCTAGGGTACCCGAAGTGGTTGCTAGGGTGTTGCTATGCGGTTGCTAGGGTACCCGGGTTGGTTGCTAGGGTGTTTCTATGCAGTTGCTAGGGTACCCGGGATTGCTTCTAGGTTGTTGCTATGTGGTTGCTAGGGTACCCGGGCTGGTTGTTCTTGAGTTGCTACGGTACTCTGGGTGGTTGCTAAGGTGTTGCAATGCGGTTGCTAGGGTGTCCACGGTGGTTTCTAGGGTGTTGCTATTTGGTTGCTAGGGTACCCGGAGTGGTTGCTATGGTGTTGCTTTGCGGTTGCTAGGGTACCCCGGTTGATTACTAAGGTGTTGCTAGGGTACCCGGGGTGGTTGCTAGGATGTTGCTATGTGGTTGCTAGGGTACTCGGGGTGGTTTCCATGGTGTTGCTAGGGTAATCAGGGTGGTTGCTAGGTTGGTTTCGGTAGTTGCTAGAGTGTTGCTATGAAGTTAGCAAGTGACTAGCATGTCGCTCGCATGTTTTAGCATGAAAGCATGTTACTAGCACTTTGCTAGCAAGATTAGCAATTGACTAGCATGTTTCTAGCATGTTTTAGCATGATACCATGTTACTAGCATTTTGCTAGCAAGACTAGCAAGTGACTAGCATGTTGCTAGCATGATTAGCAAGTTACTAGCATGTCGCTAGCATGTTTCTAGCATGATTAGCAAGTTACTTGCATGTTGCTAGCATGTTTTAGAACGATTAGCAAGTAACTAGCATGTTGCTAGCATGATTAGCAAGTAACTAGCATGTCGCTAGTATGTTTCTAGCATGATTAGCAAGTTACTAGCATGTTGCTAGCATGATTAGCAAGTTATTTGCATGTCGCTAGCATGTTTCTAGCTTGATTAGCAAGTTACTAGTATGTTGCTAGCATGATTTTAGCATGATTAGCAAGTTACTAGCATGTCGCTAGCTTATTTCTAGCATGATTAGTAAGTTACTAGCATGTTGCTAGCATGTTTTTAGCATGATTAGCATATAACTAGCATGTTGCTAGCATGATTAGCATGCTACTATCATGTTTTTAATGTTTCTAGCATAATTAGCATGTCGCTAGGATAGATAGATAGATAGATAGATAGATAGATAGATAGATAGATAGATAGATAGATAGATAGATGATAGATAGATAGATAGAAAGTCGATAGACAGATAGATAGATAGTCAGATGATAGATAGATAGATAGATAGATAGATAGATAGAGTCAGATGATAGATAGAGTCAATGATAGATAGATAGATAGACAGATAGATAGATAGATAGATGGAGTCAATGATAGATAGATAGATAGATACATAGATAGATAGATAGATAGATAGATAGATAGATGGATATAGTCAGGTGATAGATAGATAGATAGATAGATTAGAAATATTAGATAGATGAGTTTGAATGAGTTTGAATGGGTTAGAAATAGTACATAGAAGGGCAGTCTGATTGAGTCTAATGGGCTTCAGTGTGTTTAGATTTGAATTTTTGACAGTTGGAGTTTGAATAGTCTTGGCCCATCTGAACATTCCGTCAATGTAAGTCTATGGGATTTTTATGATTTTTAATCTTCATTTTTATGAAAACCGTAAGTCCGATCAGTTAGAAAAGATATAGCAACTCGAGTCAGATCAGTCTGAAGATCTGGGCTGAGTTTGGAGTTTGTAGATTTAAAGCTCTAGGAGGAGTAGCAGTCAGAAATTTTAGTCTCAGAAGAATAATAATAACTAGAATGTACATTTCCTGAAGAAAATGTGAGTGGTGCTTGCCGTGGCAAAACTCGGACACTGTAGACACCATGTGAGAGAACACACACACACACACACTTTTTTTTCCCCAGATGAATGTTAAGCATCCTAAACTCAGCATATGCAGAGGAAGAGTTTGTGGACCGAGCTGCTGAGATGGAGATGCGCTCCAAGCTTGTAAATGATAACAGCGCAACACAAAGCGCGTCAGAGTTTATGTGTGTTCTCAAATGAAACCCAAACAAACAGCACACGCAATAAAAGACTGAATAATATAATGCAAGCACTATCAAAGGTTTTACCACAAACTTTCACCTCAAGAAGTATCGCGAGATCTTATGCGCTCCCAAAAGCCAGGTGAAATGGCTCTGTATTTATTTAACATGCACTGCATTGTTAATTTTGCATGAAAAGATTGTTTTTATCGAAACCAAAAATGAACAATAATTTCATATATACTGCCTTTTAAAATTTCAAGTATTTTTCAAATACGTTTTCATATATATAGCTGTTTTCAAGGGTTTTCCAAGACTTAAATTTCAAAACGTCAAATTCAAGTACTTCAAGCACTTTAAGCACCTTGTACAAACCCTGAATATTACAGATTTGCCTCATCACAATAGTCTGTGAACAAGGTCCATAGTGAAAGTGTGATTCCATTGGCTGTACAATCATGTACAAACGTTTATCTGTTTATGTACGGAACACAATGTGAAAGTGAAAGAGAGATGATTCCTTAGGCCCTGTGTGTGTGTGTGTGTGTGTGTGTGTGTGTGTGTGAACTGGTATATATGGTTTATGAGGACACAAATGTGTATAATTACATGGGTACTACAACGTGAAGGTGGTTTATGAGGACACTGCCTATGTCCCCGTAAACCAAAAGGCTTAAAAACATACTAAATGGTGTTTTTTTGAAAATCTAAAAATGCAGAAAGTCTCCTGTGAGGGGTAGGTTTAGGTGTAGGGTTGGTGTAGGGCATTAGCACATACAGTTTGTACAGTATAAAAACCATTACACCTATGGAGAGTCCCCGTAAACCACATATGCCAGACTCTGTGTATGCGTGTGTGTGTGTGTGTGTGTGTGTGTGTGTGTGTGTGTTGGAATATTTAGCATGTTTTAGCACTTAGCTAATCATTATTAGCATGTAGCTATTCACTGCTAGCATGTGTAGCATGATGGAAGTCCTGTTTGCTCTGAATCAAAAGAGCAAATGACATTTCTATCCAAAGATATCCCTTTTGATCTGTTTAAATGGAGGTCTATGGGGTGGTTGCTAGGGTGCTGTAAGTGGTTGCTAGGGTGTGGCTATGAAGATCATAGGTTATTACTTATTGGTTATTAAAAGATGAGTCAAATGAGTGTGTGTGAGTTACAGAGAGAGAGAGAGAGAAGGGGTTCCTAAGGGCCTGTGTGTGTGTGTGTGTGTGTGTGTGTGTGAGAAAGTGACAGTTGAGATTCAAATTCATGAACATTCCGCCATTGTAAGTCAATGGGACTTTTTTGCCCGCTTTTTCGTCCGCTGTGCGAACATCGTAGGTCCGATCGCTTAGAAAAGATATAGCACACCTCTCCTCAATGAGCCGGTCGATATGACACCTCATTCATGGGTCTGTGACAAACGGTGCAGGAGGAGTAGCGCGCCGAAGTTTTGTCCAGAAGAAGAATAAGAATAAGAATAAGAAGAATAAGAAGAACTAGAATGTACATTTCCTGAAGAAAATGTGAGTGGTGCTTGCCGTGGCAAAACTCGGACACTGTAGACACCATGTGAGATAACACACACACACACACACTTTTTTTTCCCCAGATGAATGTTAAGCATCCTAAACTCAGCATATGCAGAGGAAGAGTTTGTGGACCGAGCTTCTGAGATGGAGATGCGCTCCAAGCTTGTAAATGATAACAGCGCAACACAAAGCGCGTCAGAGTTTATGTGTGTTCTCAAATGAAACCCAAACAAACAGCACATGCAATAAAAGACTGAATAATATAATGCAAGCACTATCAAAGGTTTTACCACAAACTCAACTTTATGCTGATAACGCGAGACCGCTTTTCACCTCAAGAAGTATCGCGAGATCTTATGCGCTCCCAAAAGCCAGGTGAAATGGCTCTGTATTTATTTAACATGCACTGCATTGTTAATTTTGCATGAAAAGATTGTTTTTATCAAAACCAAAAATGAACAATAATTTCATATATAATGCCTTTTAAAATTTCAAGTATTTTTCAAATACTTTTTCATAAATATAGCTGTTTTCAACGGTTTTCCAGGAATTAAATTTCAAAACGTCAAATTCAAGTACTTCAAGCACTTTAAGCACCTTGTACAAACCCTGAATATTACAGATTTGCCTCATCACAATAGTCTGTGAACAAGGTCCATAGTGAAAGTGTGATTCCATTGGCTGTACAATCATGTACAAACGTTTATCTGTTTATGTACGGAACACAATGTGAAAGTGAAAGAGAGATGATTCCTTAGGCCCTGTGTGTGTGTGTGTGTGTGTGTGTGTGAGAACTGGTATATATGGTTTATGAGGACACAAATGTGTATAATTACATGGGTACTACAACGTGAAGGTGGTTTATGAGGACACTGCCTATGTCCCCGTAAACCAAAAGGCTTAAAAACATACTAAATTATGTTTTTTTGAAAATCTAAAAATGCAGAAAGTTTCCTGTAAGGGGTAGGTTTAGTTGTAGGGCAATAGCACATACAGTTTGTACAGTATAAAAACCATTACACCTATGGAGAGTCCCCGTAAACCACATATGACTGTGTGTGTGTGTGTGTGTGTGTGTGTGTGTGTTGGAATATTTAGCATGTTTTAGCATTTAGCTAATCATTATTAGCATGTAGCTATTCACTGCTAGCATGTGTAGCATGATGGAAGTCCTGTTTGCTCTGAATCAAAAGAGCAAATGACATTTCTATCCAAAGATATCCCTTTTGATCTGTTTAAATGGAGGTCTATGGGGTGGTTGCTAGGGTGCTGTAAGTGGTTGCTAGGGTGTGGCTATGAAGATCATAGGTCATTTCTTATTGCTTACTTAAAAGATGAGTCAAATGAGTGTGTGTGAGTTACAGAGAGAGAGAGAGAGAAGGGGTTCCTAAGGGCCTGTGTGTGTGTGTGTGTGTGTGTGTGTGTGTGTGTGTGTGTGTGTGTGTGTGTGTGTGTGTGTGTGTGTGTGTGTGTGAGAAAGTTACAGTTGAGATTCAAATTCATGAACATTCCACCATTGTAAGTCAATGGGACTTTTTTGCCCGCTTTTTCGTCCGCTGTGCGAACATCGTAGGTCCGATCGCTTAGAAAAGATATAGCACACCTCTCCTCAATGAGCCGGTCGATATGACACCTCATTCATGGGTCTGTGACAAACGGTGCAGGAGGAGTAGCGCGCCGAAGTTTTATCCAGAAGAAGAATAAGAATAAGAATAAGAAGAAGAATAAGAAGAAGAATAATAAGTATGCAAGATAACAATAGTGATGCCTTGCCTTTGGCAAGCACCACTAATAACTAGATAAAAAAGTTTGTCGAGACAAACTTTAAGTTGGCTTGAGAAAGCCGGACCAGAAAGTTTTAAAAAGTTTGAAAAGTTTAAAAAAAGTTTGAAAAGTTAAAAAAAGTTTAAGAAGTTTAAAAAGTTTGGGAAGTTTTAAGTTTGACGGTTTTCAGTCTGAATTAGTTTGAAGTTTAGCGTAGTTTTAAAAGTTTAAAGTTTGATAGATAGATAGATAGATAGATAGATAGATAGATAGATAGATAGATAGATAGATAGATAGATTCTAAGGACCTCAGAGTGGTTGCTAGGGTATTTAGAGTGGTTGCTATGATGGTTGCTAGGCAAGCTCTGGTGGTTGCTAAGGCTGTTGCTAAGTTGTTGCTATGCGATTGCTATGTTACTCAGGGTGGTTGCTAAGGTGTTGCTATGTGTTTGCTAGGGTGTCCAGGGTGGTTGCTAGGCTATTGCTTAGCGGTTGCTAGGGTGTTGCTATGGTACACAGAGTGGTTGCTAAGGTGTTTCTATGTGGTTGCTAGGGTACTCAGGGTGGTTGCTAAGTTGTTACTAGGGTACCCGGGGTGGTTGCTAGGATGTTGCTATGCGGTTTCTAGGGTACCCTGGGTGGTTACTAAGGTGTTTCTATGCGGTTTCTAGAGTACTCAGGGTGGTTAATAAGGTGTTGCTATGCGGTTGCTAGGGTACTCTGGGTGGTTGCTAAAGTGTTGCTATGCGGTTGCTAAGGTACTCTGGGTGGTTGCTAAGGTGTTGCTATGCGGTTGCTAGGGTGCCCAGGGTGATTGCTAAGGTGTTGCTATGCGGTTGCTAAGATACCCAGAGTGGTTGCTAAGGTGTTGCTATGCGGTTGCTAGGGTACTTGGGCTGGTTGCTAGGGTGTTGCTATGCGGTTGCTAAGGTATCTGGGGTGGTTGCTAAGGTGTTGCTATGTGGTTGCTAGGGTACACTGGGTGGTTGCTATGCGGTTGCTAGGGTACCCGGGTTGGTTGCTAAGGTGTTGCTATGTGGTTGCTACAGTACCCGGGGCGGTTGCTAGGGTGTTGCTATTCGGTTACTAGGGTACTTGGGGTGGTTGCTAATCTGTTGCCCTGTGGTTGCTATGGTACCCCTTGTGGTTGCTAGGGTGTTAATAGCATGTTTTTAACATGATTAGCAAGTTACTAGCATGTTACCAGCATGATTAGCATGTTGCTAGCATATTTCTAGCATGATTAGCAAGTTACTAGCATGTTTCTAGGATGATTAGCATGTTGTTAACATGATTAGCAAGTTACTAGCATGTTGCTAGCACATTTCTGGCATGATTAGCATGTTACTAGCATGTTGTTAGCATGATTAGCAAGTTACTAGCATGTTTCTAGGATGAAAAGCATGTTGTTAGCATGACTAGCAAGATACTAGCATGTTACTAGCATTTTTCTAGCATGATTAGCAAGTTACTAGCATGTTGCTAGCAGATAGATAGATAAATAGATAGATAGAGTCAGATGATAGAGTCAGATGATAGATAGATAGATAGATAGATAGATAGATAGATAGATAGAGCCAATAATAGATAGATAGATAGATAGATAGATAGTCAATGATAGATAGATAGATAGATAGATAGATAGATAGATATAGTCAGGTGATAGATAGATAGATAGATAGATAGATAGATACATGATAGTCAGTGATTGATAGATAGATAGATAGATAGATAGATAGATAGATAGATAGATAGATAGATAGATATAGTCAGGTGATAGATAGATAGATAGATAGATAGATAGATAGATAGATAGATAGATAGAGTCAATGATAGATAGATAGATAGATAGATAGATAGATAGATAGATATAGTCAGGTGATAGATAGATAGATAGATAGATAGATAGATAGATAGATAGATAGATAGATAGATAGATAGAGTCAATGATAGATAGATAGATAGATAGATAGATAGATAGATAGATAGATAGATAGATATAGTCAGGTGATAGATAGATAGATAGATAGATAGATAGAGTCAATGATAGATAGATAGATAGATAGATAGATAGATAGATAGATAGATAGAGTCAATGATAGATAGATAGAGAGATAGATATAGTCAGGTGATAGATAGATAGATAGATAGATAGATAGATAGATAGATTAGAAATATTAGATAGATGAGTTTGAATGAGTTTGAATGGGTTAGAAATAGTACATAGAAGGGCAGTCTGATTGAGTCTAATGGGCTTCAGTGTGTTTAGATTTGAATTTTTGACAGTTGGAGTTTGAATAGTCTTGGCCCATCTGAACATTCCGTCAATGTAAGTCTATGGGATTTTTATGATTTTTAATCTTCATTTTTATGAAAACCGTAAGTCCGATCAGTTAGAAAAGATATAGCACACTCGGTGAGATCAGTCTGAAGATCTGGGCTGAGTTTGGAGTTTGTAGATTTAAAGCTCTAGGAGGAGTTAGAGTCAGAAATTTTAGTCTCAGAAGAATAATAATAATAATAAGAACTGTAAGTTTAAGTCGGATTTCAGTAAGTTGGCTTTCTCAAGCCAACTTAATAATAAGTTTAAATAGCATTTCAGTAAGTTGGCTTTCTCAAGCCAACTTAATAAGAATAAGAAGAACTAGATAAAAAAGTTTGTCGAGACAAACTTTAAGTTGGCTTGAGAAAGCTGGACCAGAAAGTTTTAAAAAGTTTGAAAAGTTTAAAAATTTCAAAAAGTTTAAGAAGTTTAAAAAAGTTTTAAGTTTCAGTCTGAAACAGTTTAAAGTTTAAAGTAGCTTTAAAAGCTTAAATTTTAGATGTTTTGAAGGCAATGCAGTCTGTCAGTGATAGATAGATTGATAGATAGATAGATAGATAGATAGATAGATAGAATTAGTCAGATGATAGATAGATAGATAGATAGATAGACAGATAGATAGATAGATAGATAGATGGATAGATAGATCTGCTAAGATATATAGATGCTAAGATAGATAGAGCTGAGGCCAACTAAGGACCTCAGAGTGGTTGCTAGGGTATTCTAGGTGGTTGCTAGGATGTTGCTATGTGGTAGCTAAGGTGTTCCTGATTGTTGCTAGGGTGTTGCTATGTGGTTGCTAGGGTACTTGGGGTGGTTGTTAGGATATAGCTATGCGGTTGCTAAGGTGCTCTGGATTGTTGCTAGGGTGTTGCTATGCAGTTGCTAGGGTACTTGGGGTGGTTGCTAGGGTGTAGCTATGCGGTTGCTAAGGTACCCAGGTCGGTTGCTAGGGTGTTTCTATGCGGTTGCTAGGGTACCTGGGGCGGTTGCTAGGGTAATGTTATGCGGTTGCTAGTGTATCTAGGACGGTTGTTAGGGTGCTGCTATGCGGTTGCTATGGTACTCAGGGTGGTTGCTAAGGTGTTACTATGCGGTTGCTATGGTACTCAGGGTGGTTGCTAAAGTGTTGCTATGCGGTTGCTAGGGTGTCCAGAGTGGTTGCTAGGGTTTTGCTATGTGGTTTCTAGAGTACTCTGGGAGGTTGCTAGGGTTTTGCTATATGGTTTCTAGGGTATCTGGTGCGGTTGCTAGGGTACCTAGGACGGTTGCTAGGGTGTTGCTATGCAGTTGCTATGGTACTCAGGGTGGTTGCTAAGGTGTTGCTATGCGGTTGCTAGGGTGTCCAAGGTGGTTGCTAGGTTGTTGCTCTGGGGTTGCTAGGGTTCTTGGGATGGTTGCTAGGGAGTTGCTAGGGTACTCTGAGTGCTTGCTAAGCTGTTGCTATGCGGTTGCTAGGGTACCTGGGGTGGTTGCTAAGGTGTTGCTATGCGGTTGCTATGGTACCCGGGGCGGTTGTTAAGGTGTTGCTAAGCGGTTGGTACAGTACCCCATGTGGTTGCTAGGTTGTTACTAGCATGTTGTTAACATGATTAGCAAGTTACTAGCATGTTACAAGCATGAATAGCATCTTACTAGCATATTGCTAGCACATTTCTAGCATGATTAGCAATCTACTAGCATGTTTCTAGGATGATTAGCATGTTGTTAGGATGTTTCTAGGATGATTAGCATGTAGATAACATGATTAGCAAGTTACTAGCATGTTGCTAGTACATTTCTGGCATGATTAGCATGTTACGAGCATGTTGTTAGCATGATTAGCAAGTTGCTAGTATGTTGCTAGCATGTTTCTAACAATTTGACTAGCAAGTGACTAGCATGTTGTTAGCATGACTAGCATGTTTTTAGCATGACTAGCAAGTGACTAACATGTTTGCTAGCATGACTAGCAAGTGACTAGCATGTTACTAGCATGATTAGCAAGAGACTACCATGTTGTTAGCATGACTAGCAAGTGACTAGCATGTTTGCTAGCATGATTAGCAAGTTACTAGCATGTTGTTAGCATGACTAGCAAGTTACTCGCATGTTACTAGCATTTTTCTAGCATGATTAGCATGTTACTATCATGATCAGCAAGTTACTAGCATGTTGTTAGCATGACTAGCATGTTTTTATCATGACTAGCAAGTGACTAGCATGTTTGCTAGCTTGACTAGCAAGTGACTAGCATGTTACTAGCATGATTAGCAAGTGACTAGCATGTTGTTAGCATGACTAGCAAGTGACTAGCATGTTTGCTAGCATGATTAGCAAGTTACTAGCATGTTGTTAGCATGATTAGCATGTTACTATCATGATCAGCAAGTTACTAGCATGTTGCTAGCAGATAGATAGATAGATAGATAGATAGATAGATAGATAGATAGATAGATAGAAATAGTCAGATTGTAGATAGATAGATAGATAGATAGATAGATAGATAGATAGATAGATAGAAATAATCAGATAGATAGATAGATAGACAGATAGATAGATAGATAGATAGATAGATAGATAGATAGATAGAAATAATCAGATAGATAGATAGATAGATAGATAGATAGATAGATAGATAGAGTCAATGATAGATAGATAGATAGATAGATAAATAGATAGACAGACAGATAGATAGATAGATAGATAGATAGAAATAATCAGATAGATAGATAGACAGATAGATAGATAGATAGATAGATAGATAGATAGATAGATAGATAGAAATAATCAGATAGATAGATAGATAGATAGATAGATAGGTAGATAGATAGATAGATAAATAGAAAGAAATAGTCAGATTGTACATAGATAGATAGATAGATAGATAGATAGATAGATAAGAAATATTAGATAGATGAGTTTGAATGAGTTTGAATGGGTTAGAAATAGTACATAGAAGGGCAGTCTGATTGAGTCTAATGGGCTTCAGTGTGTTTAGATTTGAATTTTTGACAGTTGGAGTTTGAATAGTCTTGGCCCATCTGAACATTCCGTCAATGTAAGTCTATGGGATTTTTATGATTTTTAATCTTCAATTTTATGAAAACCGTAAGTCCGATCAGTTAGAAAAGATATAGCAACTAACTTCAGATTAGTCTGAAGATCTGGGCTGAGTTTGGAGTCTGTAGAGTTAAAGCTCTAGGAGGAGTTAGAGTTGATCATTTTAGTCTCAGAAGAAGAATAATAATAATAACTAGATAAAAAAGTTTGTCGAGACAAACTTTAAGTTGGCTTGAGAAAGCCGGACCAGAAAGTTTTAAAAAGTTTGAAAAGTTTAAAAAAGTTTGAAAAGTTAAAAAAAGTTTAAGAAGTTTAAAAAGTTTAAGTTTGAAAAGTTTGGGAAGTTTTAAGTTTGACGGTTTTCAGTCTGAATTAGTTTGAAGTTTAGCGTAGTTTTAAAAGTTTAAAGTTTGATAGATAGATAGATAGATAGATAGATAGATAGATAGATAGATAGATAGATAGATAGACAGATAGACAGATAAATAGATAGACAGGCTCAGATTATAGATAGACAGACAGACAGACAGATAGATAGATAGATAGATAGATAGATAGATAGATAGATAGATAGACAGATAGATAGATAGATAGATAGATGATTCTAAGGACCTCAGAGTGGTTGCTAGAGTACTTAGAGTGGTTGCTATGATGGTTGCTAGGCTAGCTCCGGTGGTTGCTAAGGCGGTTGCTAAGGTGTTGCTATGCGGTTGCTGTGTTACTCAGGGTCGTTGCTAAGGTGTTGCTATCCGGTTGCTAGGGTACCCGGGATGGTTGCTAAGGTGTTGTTATATGGTTGCTACGGTCCCCGGGGCGGTTGCTAGGGTGTTGCTATGCGGTTGCTAGGGTACCCGGGGTGGTTGCTAAGGTGTTGCTATGCGGTTGCTAGGGTACTTGGGCTGGTTGCTAGGGTGTTGCTATGCGGTTGCTAAGGTATCTGGGGTGGTTGCTAGGGTGTTGCTATGTGGTTGCTAGGGTACCCGGGTTGGTTGCTAAGGTGTTGCTATGCGGTTGCTAAGATACCCGGAGTGGTTGCTAAGGTGTTGCTATGCGGTTGCTAGGGTACTTGGGCTGGTTGCTAGGGTGTTGCTAAGGTATCTGGGGTGGTTGCTAGGGTGTTGCTATGTGGTTGCTAGGCTACACTGGGTGGTTGCTATGCGGCTGCTAGGGTACCCGGGTTGGTTGCTAAGGTGTTGCTATGTGGTTGCTACAGTACCCGGGGCGGTTGCTAGGGTGTTGCTATTCGGTTACTACGGTACTTCGGGTGGTTGCTAAGGTGTTGCTATGTGGCTGCTACGGTACCCCGTGTGGTTGCTAGGGTGTTAGTAGCATGTTTTTAACATGATTAGCAAGTTACTAGCATGTTACCAGCATGATTAGCATGTTACTAGCATGTTGCTAGCATATTTCTAGCATGATTAGCAAGTTACTAGCATGTTTCTAGGATGATTAGCATGTTGTTAGCATGTTTCTAGGATGATTAGCATGTTGTTAACATGATTAGCAAGTTACTAGCATGTTGCTAGCACATTTCTGGCATGATTAGCATGTTACTAGCATGTTGTTAGCATGATTAGCAAGTTACTAGCATGTTTCTAGAATTATTAGCATGTTTTTAGCATGTTTCAAGGATGATTAGCATGTTGTTAGCATGACTAGCAAGTTACTAGCAAGTTATTAGCATTTTTCTAGCATGATTAGCATGTTACTATCATGATTAGCAAGTTACTAGCATGTTACAAGCATGATTAGCAAGTTACTAGCATGTTGCTAGCAGATAGATAGATAGATAGATAGATAGATAGATAGATAGATAGATAGATAGATAGATAGAAATTGATCGTAGATAGATAGAGTCAGATTATAGATAGATAGATAGATAGATAGAGTCAGATGATAGATAGATAGATAGATAGATAGATAGATAGATAGATAGATAGATAGATATAGTCAGATTGTAGATAGATAGATAGATAGATAGATAGATATAGTCAGATTGTAGATAGATAGATAGATAGATAGAAATAGATAGATAGATAGATAGATAGATAGATATAGTCAGATTGTAGATAGATAGATAGATAGATAGATAGATAGATAGATAGATAGAGTGAATGATAGATAGATAGATAGATAGATAGATAGATAGATAGATATAGTCAGGTGATAGATAGATAGATAGATAGATAGATAGATAGATAGATAGATAGATAGATTAGAAATATTAGATAGATGAGTTTGAATGAGTTTGAATGGGTTAGAAATAGTACATAGAAGGGCAGTCTGATTGAGTCTAATGGGCTTCAGTGTGTTTAGATTTGAATTTTTGACAGTTGGAGTTTGAATTGTCTTGGCCCATCTGAACATTCCGTCAATGTAAGTCTATGGGCTTTTTATGATTTTTAATCTTCATTTTTATGAAAACCGTAAGTCCGATCAGTTAGAAAAGATATAGCAACTAACTTCAGATCAGTCTGAAGATCTGGGCTGAGTTTGGAGTCTGTAGAGTTAAAGCTCTAGGAGGAGTTAGAGTTGATAATTTAGTCTCAGAAGAATAATAATAATAATAATAATAATAATAAGAAGTTTAAATAGGATTTCAGTAAGTTGGCTTTCTCAAGCCAACTTAATAATAATAATAACTAGATAAAAAAGTTTGTCGAGACAAACTTTAAGTTGGCTTGAGAAAGCCGGAACAGAAAGTTTTAAAAAGTTTGAAAAGTTTAAAAAAGTTTAAGAAGTTTAAAAAAGTTTGAAAAGTTTAAAAAAGTTTAAGAAGTTTAAAAAGTTTAAGTTTGAAAAGTTTGGGAAGTTTTAAGTTTGATGGTTTTCAGTCTGAATTAGTTTGAAGTTTAACGTAGTTTTAAAAGTTTAAAGTTTGATAGATAGATAGATAGATAGATAGATAGATAGATAGATAGATAGATAGTTAGAGAGATGGATAGATAGACAGACAGAGAGATATTATCCCTTATTATTATCGTTGATTATCCCTTACATATACATACATACATATATATATATATATATATATATATATATATATATATATATATATATATATATATATATATATATATATAGATAAAACAACTAAAATGGCTAAATAAAAAATAATAACTAAATAAATAAATAAATAAATAATAAATTGTTAGTTTGGCATGTTTAAACCCTCATCTATTCCTCCCGAACCTATAACAAAAGTGTCCCTCGTGGGTCCAAATGACCCGAAGGCATTCAACGTTAATTTTTTTTCAGTCCTGAAATTCTTTTTTTATCTATTTAAAAAAAAAAAAAAAAAAAGTAGGTTTTGTTATTATTTTTGGTGATTTATTATTTTATTTTCCTTAAATTCTGAATTTTTTATGGAAATTAGCATATTTGCATACATAATTTCACCAAAAAAAAACACAAAAAAACAAAAAAAACAAAACAAAGACAATTTCTACTTTAAACATCATTATCCATCAGGAACTGGGTCACTGAGTGTCTCTGAGGCCATCTGGCTGGAAAAATGACAAAAAATTGCATTTATATTTTCAGCCACTAGATGGGCCTATTGAACCCTATGGAGATTCTCAACAGAGCTCAAACAGTGAAATCTTCAAAACTACACCAACTTCAGGCTTCATTTAGCTTTCAGATATATCTCAAGGCTTTCAGATATATATAAAAACATTTAAATATATATATATATATATGTAAAAAAATAAAATAAAATAAATAAATAAAATTATACTGGATTTTAATCCAAACATATGTATAGCCATACATTTTCATAAATATGAAATAAATATAAAAGATAAATTTAAAAATATAAATATGATATCAAATCATTAGTCTTTACCTCTTCCCTCAAAATTATAAATGAATGGCTCTCTATGGGCCTCTGCTGGATATATATGGTCATTACACTATTCTTTCAAAAACTGATTTCTACACGTTTTTCTCTAACCACCAGATGGCAGAATTGTACACCTTAGACCTAGATCAATCTCCAGAAACAATTTAAATTAAATTTAGATCATCATTTAAGAGATTTATTCATAAAAATGTAATATTTCACATGCAAGCTAATGGTGTAGTTGAGGATTTTTGTGGTAAACAGGTACAAAAGTACTTCATTTCTCCCAAAACACAGCATTAATGTATAGATGAGAAGTAAACCAAAAAAAAAAAAGATATATTATTTGTATGATTAAAAATTTATAAATATTTTACAATTACTCTTTCAATTTTGGGGTCATATTGACCCCAAAGGACACAGGTGTAAACAGGAAAAACAGGTCTTATGAGGGTTAAGAAATAATGCTAATACAAATGCGAATAAATGCAGTGTATATATTATATATTTCACATTTTCTGTCTATTTCTTGTGTGCGTGTGTTTGTGTATGTGTTAAATAGGGAAGGTATGTTTGTTTGTTTGTTTGTGTGTGTGTGTGTGTGTGTGTGTGTGTGTGTGTGTGTGTGTGTGTGTGTGTGTGTGTGTGTGTGAGAGATAGATCTCAGATAGATAGATAGATAGATAGATAGAAATAGTCAGATAATAGATAGATAGATAGATAGATAGATAGATAGATAGATAGATAGATAGATAGATGAGTCAGATGATAGATAGATAGATAGATAGATAGATAGATAGATAGATAGATAGATAGATAGATAGAAATAGTCAGATAATAGATAGATAGAAAGATAGATAGAAAGATAGATAGATAGATAGATAGATAGAGTCAGATGATAGATAGATAGATAGATAGATAGATAGATAGATAGATAGATAGATAGATAGATAGATAGATAGATAAATTAGAAATATTAGATAGATGAGTTTGAATGAGTTTGAATGGGTTAGTAATAGTACATAGAAGGGCAGTCTGATTGAGTCTAATGGGCTTCAGTGTGTTTAGATTTGAATTTTTGACAGTTGGAGTTTGAATAGTCTTGGCCCATCTGAACATTCCGTCAATGTAAGTCTATGGGATTTTTATAATTTTTAATCTTCATTTTTATGAAAACCGTAAGTCCGATCAGTTAGAAAAGATATAGCAACTAACATCAGATCAGTCTGAAGATCTGGGCTGAGTTTGGAGTCTGTAGAGTTAAAGCTCTAGGAGGAGTTAGAGTTGATAATTTAGTCTCAGAAGAAGAATAATAATAACTAGATAAAAAAGTTTGTCGAGACAAACTTTAAGTTGGCTTGAGAAAGCCGGACCAGAAAGTTTTAAAAAGTTTGAAAAGTTTAAAAAAGTTTAAGAAGTTTAAAAAGTTTAAGTTTGAAAAGTTTGGGAAGTTTTAAGTTTGACGGTTTTCAGTCTGAATTAGTTTGAAGTTTAGCGTAGTTTTAAAAGTTTAAAGTTTGATAGATAGATAGAGAGATAGATAGATAGATAGATAGATAGATAGATAGATAGATAGATAGATAGATAGGCTCAGATTATAGATAGACAGACAGACAGACAGACAGACAGACAGACAGACAGACAGATAGATAGATAGATAGATTCTAAAGACCTCAGAGTGGTTGCTAGGGTACTTAGAGTGGTTGCTATGATGGTTGCTAGGCTAGCTCTGGTGGTTGCTAAGGCGGTTGCTAGGGTATTGCTTAGCGGTTGCTAGGGTGTTGCTATGGTACCCAGGGTGGTTGCTAAGGTGTTGCTATGCGGTTGCTAGGGTACCCGGAGTGGTTGCTAAGGTGTTTCTATGTGGTTGCTAGGGTACTCAGGGTGGTTACTAAGTTGTTGCTAGGGTACCCGGGGTGGTTGCTAGAGTGTTGCTATCCGGTTGCTAGGGTACCCAGGGTGGTTGCTAAGGTTTTTCTATGCGGTTGCTAGGGTACTCAGGGTGGTTGCTAAGGTGTTGCTATGCGGTTGCTAGGGTACTCTGTGTGGTTGCTGAGGTGTTGTTATGCGGTTGCTAAGGTACCCAGGGTGGTTGCTAAGGTGTTGCTATGCGGTTGCTAGGGTACTCTGGGTGGTTGCTAAGGTCTTGCTATGCGGTTGCTAGGGTACTTGGGCTGGTTGCTAGGGTGTTGCTATGTGGTTGCTAAGGTATCTGGGGTGGTTGCTAGGGTGTTGCTATGTGGTTGCTACGGTACCCCGTGTGGTTGCTTGGGTGTTAGTAGCATGTTTTTAACATTATTAGCAAGTTACTAGCATGTTACCAGCATGATTAGCATGTTACTAGCATGTTGCTAGCATATTTCTAGCATGATTAGCGAGTTACAAGCATGTTTCTATGATAATTAGCTTGTTGTTAGCATGTTTCTAGGATGATTAGCATGTTGTTAACATGATTAGCAAGTTACTAGCATGTTGCTAGCACATTTCTGGCATGATTAGCATGTTACTAGCATGTTGTTAGCATGATTAGCAAGTTACTAGCATGTTTCTAGAATGATTAGCATGTTTTTAGCATGTTTCTAGGATGACTAGCATGTTGTTAGCATGACTAGCAAGTTACTAGCATGTTAATAGCATTTTTCTAGCATGATTAGCAAGTTACTAGCATGTTGCTAGCAAATAGATAGATAGATAGATAGATAGAGTCAGATGATATAGATAGATAGCGTCAGATTATAGATAGATAGATAGATAGCGTCAGATTATAGATAGATAGATAGATAGATAGATAGATAGCGTCAGATTATAGATAGATAGATAGATAGATAGATAGATAGATAGAGAGTCAGATGATAGATAGATAGATAGATAGATAGATAGATAGATAGATAGAATCAGATAATAGATAGATAGATAGATAGATAGATTAGAAATATTAGATAGATGAGTTTGAATGAGTTTGAATGGGTTAGAAATAGTACATAGAAGGGCAGTCTGATTGAGTCTAATGGGCTTCAGTGTGTTTAGATTTGAATTTTTGACAGTTGGAGTTTGAATTGTCTTGGCCCATCTGAACATTCCGTCAATGTAAGTCTATGGGATTTTTATGATTTTTAATCTTCATTTTTATGAAAACCGTGAGTCCGATCAGTTAGAAAAGATATAGCAACTAACTTCAGATCAGTCTGAACATCTGGGCTGAGTTTGGAGTCTGTAGAGTTAAAGCTCTAGGAGGAGTTAGAGTTGATAATTTAGTCTCAGAAGAATAATAATAATAATAATAATAATAAGAATAATAATAAGAAGTTTAAATAGGATTTCAGTAAGTTGGCTTTCTCAAGCCAACTTAATAATAAGAAGTTTAAATAGGATTTCAGTAAGTTGGCTTTCTCAAGCCAACTTAACTAGAATGTACATTTCCTGAAGAAAATGTGAGTGGTGCTTGCCGTGGCAAAACTCGGCACTAGGCCGTCAGTAGAGCCTTAAGCATGATTGTAGAGAGCCAACTCACATGTCTGTATGATGTTGTGGAGCTGAGATATGGCTTCTTTATGTTGCTATACGTTCACTAGGGTGCTCTGGCTTGAGAAAGCCGGACCAGAAAGTTTTAAAAAGTTTGAAAAGTTTAAAAATTTCAAAAAGTTTAAGAAGTTTAAAAAAGTCTGAAACAGTTTAATGTTTAAAGTAGTTTTAAAAGATTAAAGTTTAGATGTTTTGAAGGCAATGCAGTCTGTCAGTGATAGATAGATAGATAGATAGATAGATAGATAGATAGATAGATAGATAGATAGAATTAGTCAGATGATAGATAGATAGATAGATAGACAGATAGATAGATAGATAGATAGATAGATAGATAGATAGATAGATCTGCTAATATATATAGATGCTAAGATAGATAGATCTGAGGCCAACTAAGGACCTCAGAGTGGTTGCTAGGGTTTTCTAGGTGGTTGCTAGGATGTTGATATGTGGTAGCTAAGGTGCTCCTGATTGTTGCTAGGGTGTTGCTATGTGGTTGCTAGGGTACTTGGGGTGGTTGCTAGGGTATAGCTATGCGGTTGCTAAGGTGCTCTGGATTGTTGCTAGGGTGTTGCTATGCGGTTGCTAGGGTACTTGGGGTGGTTGCTAGGGTGTAGCTATGCGGTTGCTAAGGTACCCAGATCGGTTGCTAGGGTGTTGCTATGTGGTTGCTAGGGTACCTGGGGCGGTTGCTAGGGTAATGTTATGCGGTTGCTAGGGTATCTAGGACGGTTGCTAGGGTGTTGCTATGCGGTTGCTATGGTACTCAGGGTGGTTGCTAAGGTGTTACTATGCGGTTGCTATGGTATTCAGGGTGGTTGCTAAGGTGTTGCTATGCGGTTGCTAGGGTGTCCAGGGTGGTTGCTAGGGTTTTGCTATGTGGTTTCTAGAGTACTCTGGGAGGTTGCTAGGGTTTTGCTATACGGTTGCTAGGGTATCTGGTGCGGTTGCTAGGGTACCTAGGATGGTTGCTAGGGTGTTGCTATGCAGTTGCTATGGTACTCAGGGTGGTTGCTAAGATGTTGCTATGTGGTTGCTAAGGTACTCAGGGTGGTTGCTAAGGTGTTGCTATGCGGTTGCTAGGGTGTCCAAGGTGGTTGCTAGGTTGTTGCTCTGGGGTTGCTAGGGTTCTTGAGATGGTTGCTAGGGAGTTGCTAGGGTACTCTGAGTGCTTGCTAAGCTGTTGCTATGCGGTTGCTAGGGTACCTTGGGTGGTTGCTTAGGTGTTGCTATGCGGTTGCTGCGGTACCCGGGGCGGTTGTTAAGGTGTTGCTAAGCGGTTGGTATGGTACCCCGTGTGGTTGCTAGGTTGTTACTAGCATGTTGTTAACATGATTAGCAAGTTACTAGCATGCTACAAGCATGATTAGCATCTTACTAGCATATTGCTAGCACATTTCTAGCATGATTAGCAATCTACAAGCATGTTTCTAGGATAATTAGCATGTTGTTAGCATGTTTCTAGGATGATTAGCATGTAGATAACATGATTAGCAAGTTACTAGCATGTTGCTAGTACATTTCTGGTATGATTAGCATGTTACAAGCATGTTGTTAGCATGATTAGCAAGTTGCTAGTATGTTGCTAGCATGTTTCTAACAATTTGCTAGCATGACTAGCAAGTGACTAGCATGTTGTTAGCATGACTAGCAAGTGACTAGCATGTTTGCTAGCATGACTAGCAAGTGACTAGCATGTTACTAGCATGATTAGCAAGTGACTAGCATGTTGTTAGCATGACTAGCAAGTGACTAGCATGTTTGCTAGCATGATTAGCAAGTTACTAGCATGTTGTTAGCATGACTAGCAAGTTACTCGCATGTTACTAGCATTTTTCTAGCATGATTAGCATGTTACTATCATGATTAGCAAGTTACTAGCATGTTGCTAGCAAATAGATAGACAGATAGATAGATAGATAGATAGAAATAGTCAGATTGTAGATAGATAGATAGATAAATAGATAGATAGAAATAATCAGATAGATAGATAGATAGATAGATAGATAGATAGATAGATAGATAGATAGAAATAATCAGATAGATAGATAGATAGATAGATAGATAAATAGAAAGAAATAGTCAGATTGTACATAGATAGATAGAAAGATAGATAGATAGATAGATAGATAGATAGATAGATAGATAGATTAGGAATATTAGATAGATGAGTTTGAATGAGTTTGAATGGGTTAGAAATAGTACATAGAAGGGCAGTCTGATTGAGTCTAATGGGCTTCAGTGTGTTTAGATTTGAATTTTTGACAGTTGGAGTTTGAATTGTCTTGGCCCATCTGAACATTCCGTCAATGTAAGTCTATGGGATTTTTATGATTTTTAATCTTCATTTTTATGAAAACCGTAAGTCCGATCAGTTAGAAAAGATATAGCAACTAACTTCAGATCAGTCTGAAGATCTGGGCTGAGTTTGGAGTCTGTAGAGTTAAAGCTCTAGGAGGAGTTAGAGTTGATAATTTTAGTCTCAGAAGAATAATAATAATAACTAGATAAAAAAGTTTGTCAAGACAAACTTTAAGTTGGCTTGAGAAAGCCGGACCAGAAAGTTTTAAAAAGTTTGAAAAGTTTAAAAAAGTTTGAAAAGTTTAAAAAAGTTTAAGAAGTTTAAAAAGTTTAAGTTTGAAAAGTTTGGGAAGCTTTAAGTTTGACGGTTTTCAGTCTGAATTAGTTTGAAGTTTAGCGTAGTTTTAAAAGTTTAAAGTTTGATAGATAGATAGATAGATAGATAGATAGATAGATAGATAGATAGATAGATAGATAGATAGATAGGCTCAGATTATAGACAGACAGACAGACAGACAGACAGACAGACAGATAGATAGATAGATAGATAGATAGATTCTAAGGACCTCAGAGTGGTAGCTAGGGTATTTAGAGTGGTTGCTATGATGGTTGCTAGGCTAGCTCTGATGGTTGCTAAGGCGGTTGCTAAGGTGTTGCTATGCAGTTGCTATGTTACTCAGGGTGGTTGCTAAGGTGTTGCTATGTGGTTGCTAGGGTGTACAGGGTGGTTGCTAGGGTATTGCTTAGCGGTTGCTAGGGTGTTGCTATGGTATCCAGGGTGGTTGCTAAGGTGTTGTTATGCGGTTGCTAGGGTACCCGGAGTGGTTGCTAAGGTGTTTCTATGTGGTTGCTAGGGTACTCAGGGTGGTTACTAAGTTGTTGCTAAGGTACCCGGGGTGGTTGCTAGGGTGTTGGTATTCGGTTGCTAGGGTACCCAGGGTGGTTGCTAAGGTGTTTCTATGCGGTTGCTAGGGTACTCTGGGTGGTTGCTGAGTTGTTGCTATGCGGTTGCTAAGGTACCCAGGGTGGTTGCTAAGGTGTTGCTATGCGGTTGCTAGGGTACTCTGGGTGGTTGCTAAGGTGTTGCTATGCGGTTGCTAGGGTGCCCAGGGTGATTGCTAGGTTGTTGCTATGGGGTTGCTAGAGTTCCTGGGATGGTTGCTAGGAAGTTGCTAAGGTAATCTGAGTGGTTGCTAAGGTGTTGCTATGCGGTTGCTAGGGTACTCGTGGCGGTTGCGAGGGTGTTGCTATGCGGTTACTAGGGTACTTGGGTGGTTGCTAATGTGTTGCTATGCGGTTGCTATGGTACCCCGTGTGGTTGCTTGGGTTTTACTAGCATGTTTTTAACATGATTAGCAAGTTACTAGCATGTTACCAGCATGATTAGCATGTTACTAGCATGTTGCTAGCATATTTCTAGCATGATTAGCGAGTTACTAGCATGTTTCTAGGATGATTAGCTTGTTGTTAGCATGTTTCTAGGATGATTAGCATGTTGTTAACATGATTAGCAAGTTACTAGCATGTTGCTAGCACATTTCTGGCATGATTAGCATGTTACTAGCATGTTGTTAGCATGATTAGCAAGTTACTAGCATGTTTCTAGAATGATTAGCATGTTTTTAGCATGTTTCTAGGATGACTAGCATGTTGTTAGCATGACTAGCAAGTTACTAGCATGTTAATAGCATTTTTCTAGCATGATTAGCAAGTTACTAGCATGTTGCTAGGAGATAGATAGATAGATAGATAGATAGATAGATAGATAGATAGATAGATAGATAGATAGAAATAGATCGTAGATAGATAGATAGATAGATAGATAGATAGATAGATAGATAGATAGATAGATAGAGTCAGATGATAGATAGATAGATAGATAGAGTCAGATGATAGATAGATAGATAGATAGATAGATAGATAGATAGATAGATAGATAGATAGATAGAGTCAGATGATAGATAGATAGATAGATAGATAGAGTCAGATAATAGATAGATAGATAGATAGATAGATAGATAGATAGATAGACAGATAGATAGATTAGAAATGTTAGATAGATGAGTTTGAATGAGTTTGAATGGGTTAGAAATAGTACATAGAAGGGCAGTCTGATTGAGTCTAATGGGCTTCAGTGTGTTTAGATTTGAATTTTTGACAGTTGGAGTTTGAATTGTCTTGGCCCATCTGAACATTCCGTCAATGTAAGTCTATGGGATTTTTATGATTTTTAATCTTCATTTTTATGAAAACCGTAAGTCCGATCAGTTAGAAAAGATATAGCAACTAACTTCAGATCAGTCTGAAGATCTGGGCTGAGTTTGGAGTCTGTAGAGT
Organism: Spinibarbus caldwelli; assembly: GCA_039654775.1. Taxonomy (NCBI): domain Eukaryota; kingdom Metazoa; phylum Chordata; class Actinopteri; order Cypriniformes; family Cyprinidae; genus Spinibarbus; species Spinibarbus caldwelli. The sequence continues at coordinate 83,579 of JBCAMP010000153.1, forward strand.
TAAAGCTCTAGGAGGAGTTAGAGTTGATAATTTAGTCTCAGAAGAATAATAATAATAATAATAATAATAATAAGAAGTTTAAATAGGATTTCAGTAAGTTGGCTTTCTCAAGCCAACTTAATAATAAGAAGTTTAAATAGGATTTCAGTAAGTTGGCTTTCTCAAGCCAACTTAACTAGATAAAAAAGTTTGTCGAGACAAACTTTAAGTTGGCTTGAGAAAGCCGGACCAGAAAGTTTTAAAAAGTTTGAAAAGTTTAAAAAAGTTTAAGAAGTTTAAAAAGTTTAAGTTTGAAAAGTTTGGGAAGTTTTAAGTTTGACGGTTTTCAGTCTGAATTAGTTTGAAGTTTAACGTAGTTTTAAAAGTTTAAAGTTTGATAGATAGATAGATAGATCGATAGATATGCTCAGATTACAGATAGATAGATAGATAGATAGATAGATAGATAGAGAGATAGATAGATAGATAGATAGAGTCAGATAATAGATAGATAGATAGATAGATAGAGAGATAGACTCAGATGATAGAGATAGATAGATAGATAGATAGATAGATAGATAGATAGAGTCAGATAATAGATAGATAGATAGATATATAGATAGATAGATAGATAGATAGATAGATAGATAGATAGATAGAGTCAGATAATAGATAGATAGATAGATAGATAGATAGATAGATAGATAGATAGATAGATAGGCTCAGATTATAGATAGATAGATAGATAGATAGATAGATAGATAGATTCTAAGGACCTCAGAGTGGTTGCTAGGGTACTTAGAGTGGTTGCTATGATGGTTGCTAGGCTAGCTCTGGTGGTTGCTAAGGCGTTTGCTAAGGTGTTGCTATGCGGTTGCTATGTTACTCAGGGTGGTTGCTAAGGTGTTGCTATGTGGTTGCTAGGGTGTCCAGGGTGGTTGCTAGGGTATTGCTTAGCGGTTGCTAGGGTGTTGCTATGGTACCCAGGGTGGTTGCTAAGGTGTTGCTATGCGGTTGCTAGGGTACCCGGAGTGGTTGCTAAGGTGTTTCTATGTGGTTGCTAGGGTACTCAGGGTGGTTACTAAGTTGTTGCTAGGGTACTCTGGGTGGTTGCTAAGGTGTTGCTATGCGGTTGCTAGGGTGCCCAGGGTGATTGCTAAGGTGTTGCTATGCGGTTGCTAGGGTACTCTGGGTGGTTGCTAAGGTGTTGCTATGCGGTTGCTAGGGTGCCCAGGGTGGTTGCTAAGGTGTTGCTATGCGGTTGCTAGGGTACTTGGGCTGGTTGCTAGGGTGTTGCTATGTGGTTGCTAAGGTATCTGGGGTGGTTCCTAGGGTGTTGCTATGTGGTTGCTAGGGTACACTGGGTGGTTGCTATGCGGTTGCTAGGGTACGCGGGTTGGTTGCTAAGGTGTTGCTATGCGGTTGCTACAGAACCCGCGGCGGTTGCTAGGGTGTTGCTATTCGGTTACTAGGATTCTTGGTGTGGTTGCTAAGGTGTTGCCCTGTGGTTGCTACGGTCCCCCGTGTGGTTGCTTGGGTGTTAGTAGTATGTTTTTAACATGATTAGCAAGTTACTAGCATGTTACCATTATGATTAGCATGTTACTAGCATGTTGCTAGCATATTTCTAGCATGATTAGCGAGTTACTAGCATGTTTCTAGGATGATTAGCTTGTTGTTAGCATGTTTCTAGGATGATTAGCATGTTGTTAACATGATTAGGAAGTTACTAGCATGTTGCTAGCACATTTCTGGCATGATTAGCATGTTACTAGCATGTTGTTAGCATGACTAGCAAGTTACTAGCATGTTAATAGCATTTTCTAGCATGATTAGCATGTTACTATCATGATTAGCAAGTTACTAGCATGTTGCTAGCAGATAGATAGATAGATAGATAAATAGATAGATAGATAGATAGATAGATAGATAGATAGAAATAGATCGTATGTAGATAGATACATAGATACATAGATAGATAGATAGATAGATAGATAGATAGATAGATAGAAATAGATCGTAGATAGATAGATAGATAGATAGATAGATAGATAGATAGATAGATAGATAGAGTCAGATAATAGATAGATAGATAGATAGATAGATAGATAGATAGATAGATAGATAGATAGATAGAGTCAGATGATAGATAGATAGATAGAGTCAGATAATAGATAGATAGATAGATAGATAGATAGATAGATAGATAGATAGAGTCAGATAATAGATAGATAGATAGATAGATAGATAGATAGAGTCAGATGATAGATAGATAGATAGAGTCAGATAATAGATAGATAGATAGATAGATAGATAGATAGATAGATAGATAGACAGATAGATAGATTAGAAATATTAGATAGATGAGTTTGAATGAGTTTGAATGGGTTAGAAATAGTACATAGAAGGGTAGTCTGATTGAGTCTAATGGGCTTCAGTGTGTTTAGATTTGAATTTTTGACAGTTGGAGTTTGAATTGTCTTGGCCCATCTGAACATTCCGTCAATGTAAGTCTAAGGGATTTTTATGATTTTTAATCTTCATTTTTATGAAAACCGTAAGTCCGATCAGTTAGAAAAGATATAGCAACTAACTTCAGATCAGTCTGAACATCTGGGCTGAGTTTGGAGTCTGTAGAGTTAAAGCTCTAGGAGGAGTTAGAGTTGATAATTTAGTCTCAGAAGAATAATAATAATAATAATAAGAAGTTTAAATAGGATTTCAGTAAGTTGGCTTTCTCAAGCCAACTTAATAATAATAATAATAATAATAAGAAGTTTAAATAGTAGATCAGTAAGTTGGCTTTCTCAAGCCAACTTAATAAGAAGTTTAAATAGTAGATCAGTAAGTTGGCTTTCTCAAGCCAACTTAATAATAAGAAGTTTAAATAGCATTTCAGTAAGTTGGCTTTCTCAAGCCAACTTAATAAGAAGAAGTTTAAATAGCATTTCAGTAAGTTGGCTTTCTCAAGCCAACTTAATAAGAAGAACTAGAATGTACATTTCCTGAAGAAAATGTGAGTGGTGCTTGCCGTGGCAAAACTCGGACACTGTAGACACCATGTGAGATAACACACACACACACACACACACACTTTTTTTTTCCCCAGATGAATGTTAAGCATCCTAAACTCAGCGTATGCAGAGGAAGAGTTTGTGGACCGAGCTGCTGAGATGGAGATGCGCTCCAAGCTTGTAAATGATAACAGCGCAACACAAAGCGCGTCAGAGTTTATGTGTGTTCTCAAATGAAACCCAAACAAACAGCACACGCAATAAAAGACTGAATAATATAATGCAAGCACTATCAAAGGTTTTACCACAAACTTTCACCTCAAGAAGTATCGCGAGATCTTATGCGCTCCCAAAAGCCAGGTGAAATGGCTCTGTATTTATTTAACATGCACTGCATTGTTAATATTGCATGAAAAGATTGTTTTTATCGAAACCAAAAATGAACAATAATTTCATATATACTGCCTTTTAAAATTTCAAGTATTTTTCAAATACTTTTTCATAAATATAGCTGTTTTCAAGGGTTTTCCAGGACTTAAATTTCAAAACGTCAAATTCAATTACTTCAAGCACTTTAAGCACCTTGTACAAACCCTGAATATTACAGATTTGCCTCATCACAATAGTCTGTGAACAAGGTCCATAGTGAAAGTGTGATTCCATTGGCTGTACAATCATGTACAAACGTTTATCTGTTTATGTACTGAACACAATGTGAAAGTGAAAGAGAGATGATTCCTTAGGCCCTGTGTGTGTGTGTGTGTGTGTGTGTGTGTGTGTGTGTGTGTGTGTGTGTGTGTGTGTGTGTGAACTGGTATATATGGTTTATGAGGACACAAATGTGTATAATTACATGGGCACTACAACGTGAAGGTGGTTTATGAGGACACTGCCTATGTCCCCGTAAACCAAAAGGCTTAAAAACATACTAAATGGTGTTTTTTTGAAAATCTAAAAATGCAGAAAGTGTCCTGTAAGGGGTAGGTTTAGGTGTAGGGTTGGTGTAGGGCAATAGCACATACAGTTTGTACAGTATAAAAACCATTACACCTATGGAGAGTCCCCGTAAACCACATATGCCAGACTTTGTGTATGTGTGTGTGTGTGTGTGTGTGTGTGTGTGTGTGTGTGTTGGAATATTTAGCATGTTTTAGCACTTAGCTAATCATTATTAGCATGTAGCTATTCACTGCTAGCATGTGTAGCATGATGGAAGTCCTGTTTGCTCTAAATCAAAAGAGCAAATGACATTTCTATCCAAAGATATCCCTTTTGATCTGTTTAAATGGAGGTCTATGGGGTGGTTGCTAGGGTGCTGTAAGTGGTTGCTAGGGTGTGGCTATGAAGATCATAGGTCATTACTTATTGGTTACTTAAAAGATGAGTCAAATGAGTGTGTGTGAGTTACAGAGAGAGAGAGAGAGAAGGGGTTCCTAAGAGCCTGTGTGTGTGTGTGTGTGTGTGTGTGTGTGTGAGAAAGTGACAGTTGAGATTCAAATTCATGAACATTCCGCCATTGTAAGTCAATGGGACTTTTTTGCCCGCTTTTTCGTCCGCTGTGCGAACATCGTAGGTCCGATCGCTTAGAAAAGATATAGCACACCTCTCCTCAATGAGCCGGTCGATATGACACCTCATTCATGGGTCTGTGACAAACGGTGCAGGAGAAGTAGCGCGCCGAAGTTTTGTCCAGAAGAAGAATAAGAACTAGAATGTACATTTCCTGAAGAAAATGTGAGTGGTGCTTGCCGTGGCAAAACTCGGCACTAGGCCGTCAGTAGAGCCTTCAGCATGATTGTAGAGAGCCAACTCCCATGTCTGTATGATGTTGTGGAGCTGAGATATGGCTTCTTTATGTTGCTATACGGTCACTAGGGTGCTCTAAATGGTTGCTAGGGTGTTGCTGCACAGTCGCCATGGTAATTCTTACAGACTGGTTTTTCAGCCGAAACAAAAGATATCTATACCACTTTCTGGTGCTGAGAAATTGCTTATTCATGTGTTTGTTCAGTTGCTAAGGTACTCTAAATTGTTGCTATGGTGTGGCTATACAGTTTATGGGATGATATTTAAAGACTATTTGACAGTCTGAATCAACAGAGCCCAACCCCATGTTTCTACAATGTTCTGGTGCTGAATAATTGTTTGTTAATGTCCTTTTACGGTTGCTAGGGTGCTGTAAGTGGTTGCTAGGGCATAGCTATGAAGTTGTCATGTCAGTACTTATTGGCTGCTTGATAGGCCGAGTCAAAAGAACCCACCCCCAAGTCTCTGCGACCTCCTGATCCAAAGATATAATCTCATTAATTTTGTGCCATTGTTAAGTCTATGGGACTTTTTCGCCCAAATTTTTTCATCCACCAGACGAACATCGTACACTCAATTACTTATAAAAGATATAGCACACCTCTCCTCAATATGTCAAATGATTTGACATCTCATTCATGGGTCTACGACAAATGGTGCAGGAGGAGTAGCGTGCCGAAGTTTTGTCCGGGCGAATAGTAATAACAATACTAGAATGTACATTTCCTGAAGAAAATGTGAGTGGTGCTTGCCGTGGCAAAACTCGGACACTGTAGACACCATGTGAGATAACACACACACACACACACACACACACACACACACACACACACACACACACTATTTTTTCCCCAGATGAATGTTAAGCATCCTAAACTCAGCATATGCAGAGGAAGAGTTTGTGGACCGAGCTGCTGAGATGGAGATGCGCTCCAAGCTTGTAAATGATAACAGCGCAACACAAAGCACGTCAGAGTTTATGTGTGTTCTCAAATGAAACCCAAACAAACAGCACACGCAATAAAAGACTGAATAATATAATGCAAGCACTATCAAAGGTTTTACCACAAACTTTCACCTCAAGAAGTATCGCGAGATCTTATATGCTCCCAAAAGCCAGGTGAAATGGCTCTGTATTTATTTAACATGCACTGCATTGTTAATTTTGCATGAAAATATTGTTTTTATCGAAACCAAAAATGAACAATAATTTCATATATACTGCCTTTTAAAATTTCAAGTATTTTTTCAAATACTTTTTCATAAATATAGCTGTTTTCAAGGGTTTTCCAGGACTTAAATTTCAAAACGTCAAATTCAAGTACTTCAAGCACTTTAAGCACCTTGTACAAACCCTGAATATTACAGATTTGCCTCATCACAATAGACTGTGAACAAGGTCCATAGTGAAAGTGTGATTCCATTGACTGTACAATCATGTGCAAACGTTTATCTGTTTATGTACGGAACACAATGTGAAAGTGAAAGAGAGATGATTCCTTAGGCCCTGTGTTTGTGTGTGTGTGTGTGTGTGTGTGTGTGTGTGTGTGTGTGTGTGTGTGTGTGTGAACTGGTATATATGGTTTATGAGGACACAAATGTGTATAATTACATGGGTACTACAACGTGAAGGTGGTTTATGAGGACACTGCCTATGTCCCCGTACACCAAAAGGCTTAAAAACATACTAAATGGTGTTTTTTTTGAAAATCTAAAAATGCAGAAAGTTTCCTGTGAGGGGTAGGTTTAGGTGTAGGGTTGGTGTAGGGCAATAGCACATACAGTTTATACAGTATAAAAACCATTACACCTATGGAGAGTCCCCGTAAACCACATATGCCAGACTCTGTGTGTGTGTGTTGAAATATTTAGCATGTTTTAGCACTTAGCTGTGAAAAAAAAAGTGAAGTCGTGACATATTGTCAAGTATGGTGACCCATACTCGAAATTGGTGCTCTGCATTTAACCCATCCAAGTGCACACACACAGCAGTGAGTAGTGAACAAACGCGCACACACACACACAGTGAACACACACCCGGAGCAGTGGGCAGCCATTGCTGCCAGAGCAATTGGGGGTTCGGTGCCTTGCTCAAGGGCACCTCAGTCATGGTATTGAAGGCAGAGAGAGTGCTGTTTGTTCACAATCCCCACCTTCAGGTTACAAGCCCGACTCCCTAACCATCAGGCCACGACTTTCCCCCATGGTTAGCTAATCATTAATCAATGGTTAGCTAATCATTATTAGCATATAGCTATTCACTGCTAGCATGTGTAGCATGATGGAAGTCCTGTTTGCTCTGAATCAAAAGAGCAAATGACATTTCTATCCAAAGATATCCCTTTTGATCTGTTTAAATGGAGGTCTATGGGGTGGTTGCTAGGGTGCTGTAAGTGGTTGCTAGGGTGTGGCTATGAAGATCATAGGTCATTACTTATTGGTTACTTAAAAGATGAGTCAAATGAGTGTGTGTGAGTTACAGAGAGAGAGAGAGAGAGAAGGGGTTCCTAAGGGCCTGTGTGTGTGTGTGTGTGTGTGTGTGTGTGTGTGTGTGAGAAAGTGACAGTTGAGATTCAAATTCATGAACATTCCGCCATTGTAAGTCAATGGGACTTTTTTGCCCGCTTTTTCGTCCGCTGTGCGAACATCGTAGGTCCGATCGCTTAGAAAAGATATAGCACACCTCTCCTCAATGAGCCGGTCGATATGACACCTCATTCATGGGTCTGTGACAAACGGTGCAGGAGGAGTAGCGCGCCGAAGTTTTGTCCAGAAGAAGAATAAGAATAAGAAGAAGAAGAATAAGAAGAATAATAAGTATGCAAGATAACAATAGTGATGCCTTGCCTTTGGCAAGCACCACTAACTAGAATGTACATTTCCTGAAGAAAATGTGAGTGGTGCTTGCCGTGGCAAAACTCGGCACTAGGCCGTCAGTAGAGCCTTCAGCATGATTGTAGAGAGCCAACTCCCATGTCTGTATGATGTTGTGGAGCTGAGATATGGCTTCTTTATGTTGCTATACGGTCACTAGGGTGCTCTATATGGTTGCTAGGGTGTAGCTGCACAGTCGCCAAAAGTCGAGTCAAAAGAGCCCACCCCCAAGTCTCTGTGACCTCCTGATCCAAAGATATAATCTCATTAATTTTGTGCCAGTGTTAAGTCTATGGGATTTTTCGCCCAAATTTTTTCATCCACCAGACGAACATCGTACACTCAATTACTTATAAAAGATATAGCACACCTCTCCTCAATATGTCGCATGATTTGACATCTCATTCATGGGTCTACGACAAAAGGTGCAGGAGGAGTAGCATGCCGAAGTTTTGTCCGGGCGAATAGTAATAACAATACTAGAATGTACATTTCCTGAAGAAAATGTGAGTGGTGCTTGCCGTGGCAAAACTCGGCACTAGGCCGTCAGTAGAGCCTTCAGCATGATTGTAGAGAGCCAACTCCCATGTCTGTATGATGTTGTGGAGCTGAGATATGGCTTCTTTATGTTGCTATACGGTCACTAGGGTGCTCTATATGGTTGCTAGGGTGTAGCTGCACAGTCGCCATGGTAATTCTTACAGACTGGTTTTTCAGCCGAAACAAAAGATATCTATACCACTTTCTGGTGCTGAGAAATTGCTTATTCATGTGTTTGTTCAGTTGCTAAGGTACTCTAAATTGTTGCTATAGTGTGGCTATACAGTTTATGGGATGATATTTAAAGACTATTTGACAGTCTGAATCAACAGAGCCCAACCCCATGTTTCTACAATGTTCTGGTGCTGAATAATTGTTTGTTAATGTCCTTTTATGGTTGCTAGGGTGCTGTAAGTGGTTGCTAGGGCATAGCTATGAAGTTGTCATGTCAGTACTTATTGGCTGCTTGATAGGTCGAGTCAAAAGAGCCCACCCCCAAGTCTCTGTGACCTCCTGATCCAAAGATATAATCTCATTAATTTTGTGCCAGTGTTAAGTCTATGGGACTTTTTCGCCCAAATTTTTTCATCCACCAGACGAACATCGTACACTCAATTACTTATAAAAGATATAGCACACCTCTCCTCAATATGTCGCATGATTTGACATCTCATTCATGGGTCTACGACAAAAGGTGCAGGAGGAGTAGCGTGCCGAAGTTTTGTCTGGGCGAATAGTAATAACAATACTAGAATGTACATTTCCTGAAGAAAATGTGAGTGGTGCTTGCCGTGGCAAAACTCGGCACTAGGCCGTCAGTAGAGCCTTCAGCATGATTGTAGAGAGCCAACTCCCATGTCTGTATGATGTTGTGGAGCTGAGATATGGCTTCTTTATGTTGCTATACGGTCACTAGGGTGCTCTATATGGTTGCTAGGGTGTAGCTGCACAGTCGCCATGGTAATTCTTACAGACTGGTTTTTCAGCCGAAACAAAAGATATCTATACCACTTTCTGGTGCTGAGAAATTGCTTATTCATGTGTTTGTTCAGTTGCTAAGGTACTCTAAATTGTTGCTATGGTGTGGCTATACAGTTTATGGGATGATATTTAAAGACTATTTGACAGTCTGAATTAACAGAGCCCAACCCCATGTTTCTACAATGTTCTGGTGCTGAATAATTGTTTGTTAATGTCCTTTTACGGTTGCTAGGGTGCTGTAAGTGGTTGCTAGGGCATAGCTATGAAGTTGTCATGTCAGTACTTATTGGCTGCTTGATAGGCCGAGTCAAAAGAGCCCACCCCCAAGTCTCTGTGACCTCCTGATCCAAAGATATAATCTCATTAATTTTGTGCCAGTGTTAAGTCTATGGGACTTTTTCGCCCAAATTTTTTCATCCACCAGACGAACATCGTACACTCAATTACTTATAAAAGATATAGCACACCTCTCCTCAATATGTCGCATGATTTGACATCTCATTCATGGGTCTACGACAAAAGGTGCAGGAGGAGTAGCGTGCCGAAGTTTTGTCCGGGCGAATAGTAAAAACAATACTAGAATGTACATTTCCTGAAGAAAATGTGAGTGGTGCTTGCCGTGGCAAAACTCGGACACTGTAGACACCATGTGAGATAACACACACACACACACACACATACACAGACACACTTGATGAATGTTAAGCATCCTAAACTCAGCATATGCAGAGGAAGAGTTTGTGGACCGAGCTTCTGAGATGGAGATGCGCTCCAAGCTTGTAAATGATAACAGAGCAACACAAAGCGTGTCAGAGTTTATGTGTGTTCTCAAATGAAACCCAAACAAACAGCACACGCAATAAAACACTGAATAATATAATGCAAGCACTATCAAAGATTTTACCACAAACTTTCACCTCAAGAAGTATCGCGAGATCTTATGCGCTCCCAAAAGCCAGGTGAAATGGCTCTGTATTTATTTAACATGCACTGCATTGTTAATTTTGCATGAAAAGATTGTTTTTATCGAAACCAAAAATGAACAATAATTTCATATATGCTGCCTTTTAAAATTTCAAGTATTTTTCAAATACCTTTTCATAAATATAGCTGTTTTCAAGGGTTTTCCAGGACTTAAATTTCAAAACGTCAAATTCAAGTACTTCAAGCACTTTAAGCACCTTGTACAAACCCTGAATATTACAGATTTGCCTCATCACAATAGTCTGTGAACAAGGTCCATAGTGAAAGTGTGATTTCATTGGCTGTACAATCATGTACAAACGTTTATCTGTTTATGTACGGAACACAATGTGAAAGTAAAGTGGAAGCTTGTCATCAGAAGAACAAGGCAGGTTATAAATGTAATGTTGCAGAATTTGGAATTTGGATAAGAAATTTTATGCCATGAGAGAGAGAAACAGAGAGAAAGAGAGATGATTCCTTAGGCCCTGTGTGTGTGTGTGTGTGTGTGTGTGTGTTGGAATATTTAGCATGTTTTAGCACTTAGCTAATCATTATTAGCATGTAGCTATTCACTGCTAGCATGTGTAGCATGATGGAAGTCCTGTTTGCTCTGAATCAAAAGAGCAAATGACATTTCTATCCAAAGATATCCCTTTTGATCTGTTTAAATGGAGGTCTATGGGGTGGTTGCTAGGGTGCTGTAAGTGGTTGCTAGGGTGTGGCTATGAAGATCATAGGTCATTACTTATTGGTTACTTAAAAGATGAGTCAAATGAGTGTGTGTGAGTTACAGAGAGAGAGAGAGAGAAGGGGTTCCTAAGGGCCTGTGTGTGTGTGTGTGTGTGTGTGTGTGTGTGTGTGTGTGTGTGTGAGAAAGTGACAGTTGAGATTCAAATTCATGAACATTCCGCCATTGTAAGTCAATGGGACTTTTTTGCCCGCTTTTTCATCCGCTGTGCGAACATCGTAGGTCCGATCGCTTAGAAAAGATATAGCACACCTCTCCTCAATGAGCCGGTCGATATGACACCTCATTCATGGGTCTGTGACAAACGGTGCAGGAGGAGTAGCGCGCCGAAGTTTTGTCCAGAAGAAGAATAAGAATAAGAAGAAGAACTAGAATGTACATTTCCTGAAGAAAATGTGAGTGGTGCTTGCCGTGGCAAAACTCGGACACTGTAGACACCATGTGAGATAACACACACACACACACACACACACACACACACACACACACACACACACACTTTTTTTTCCCCAGA
>JBCAMP010000153.1:97500-164745 GCA_039654775.1 Spinibarbus caldwelli
TGCTATGGTACCCAGGGTGGTTTCTAAGGTGTTGCTATGCGGTTGCTTGGGTACCCGGAGTGGTTGCTAAGGTGTTTCTATGTGGTTGCTAGGGTACTCGGGGTGGTTATTAAGTTGTTGCTAGGGTACCCGGGGTGGTTGCTAGGGTGTTGCTATGCGGTTGCTAGGGTACCCAGGGTGGTTGCTAAGGTGTTTCTATGCGGTTGCTAGGGTACTCAGGGTGGTTGCTAAGGTGTTGCTATGCGGTTGCTAGGGTACTCTGGGTGGTTGCTGAGGTGTTGCTATGCGGTTGCTAGGGTACTCTGGGTGGTTGCTATGGTGTTGCTATGCGGTTGCTAGGGTGCCCAGGGTGATTGCTAAGGTGTTGCTATGCGGTTGCTAGGGTACTTGGGCTGGTTGCTAGGGTGTTGCTATGTGGTTGCTAAGGTATCTGGGGTGGTTGCTAGGGTGTTGCTATGCGGTTGCTAGGGTACTTGGGCTGGTTGCTAGGGTGTTGCTATGTGGTTGCTAAGGTATCTGGGGTGGTTGCTAGGGTGTTGCTATGTGGTTGCTAGGGTACACTGGGTGGTTGCTATGCGGTTGCTAGGTTACCCGGGTTGGTTGCTAAGGTGTTTCCCTGTGGTTGCTACGGTACCCCGTGTGGTTGCTTGGGTGTTAGTAGCATGTTTTTAACATGATTAGCAAGTTACTAGCATGTTACCAGCATAATTAGCATGTTACTAGCATGTTGCTAGCATATTTCTAGCATGATTAGCGAGTTACTAGCATGTTTCTAGGATGATTAGCTTGTTGTTAGCATGTTTCTAGGATGATTAGCATGTTGTTAACATGATTAGCAAGTTACTAGCATGTTGCTAGCACATTTCTGGCATGATTAGCATGTTACTAGCATGTTGTTAGCATGATTAGCAAGTTACTAGCATGTTTCTAGAATGATTAGCATGTTTTTAGCATGTTTCTAGGATGACTAGCATGTTGTTAGCATGACTAGCAAGTTACTAGCATGTTAATAGCATTTTTCTAGCATGATTAGCAAGTTACTAGCATGTTGCTAGGAGATAGATAGATAGATAGATAGATAGATAGATAGATAGATAGATAGATAGATAGAAATAGATCGTAGATAGATAGATAGATAGATAGATAGATAGATAGATAGAGTCAGATGATAGATAGATAGATAGATAGATAGAGTCAGATGATAGATAGATAGATAGATAGATAGATAGATAGATAGATAGATAGAGTCAGATGATAGATAGATAGATAGATAGATAGAGTCAGATAATAGATAGATAGATAGATAGATAGATAGATAGATAGATAGATAGATAGACAGATAGATAGATTAGAAATGTTAGATAGATGAGTTTGAATGAGTTTGAATGGGTTAGAAATAGTACATAGAAGGGCAGTCTGATTGAGTCTAATGGGCTTCAGTGTGTTTAGATTTGAATTTTTGACAGTTGGAGTTTGAATTGTCTTGGCCCATCTGAACATTCCGTCAATGTAAGTCTATGGGATTTTTATGATTTTTAATCTTCATTTTTATGAAAACCGTAAGTCCGATCAGTTAGAAAAGATATAGCAACTAACTTCAGATCAGTCTGAAGATCTGGGCTGAGTTTGGAGTCTGTAGAGTTAAAGCTCTAGGAGGAGTTAGAGTTGATAATTTAGTCTCAGAAGAATAATAATAATAATAATAATAATAATAAGAAGTTTAAATAGGATTTCAGTAAGTTGGCTTTCTCAAGCCAACTTAACTAGATAAAAAAGTTTGTCGAGACAAACTTTAAGTTGGCTTGAGAAAGCCGGAACAGAAAGTTTTAAAAAGTTTGAAAAGTTTAAAAAAGTTTAAGAAGTTTAAAAAAGTTTGAAAAGTTTAAAAAAGTTTAAGAAGTTTAAAAAGTTTAAGTTTGAAAAGTTTGGGAAGTTTTAAGTTTGATGGTTTTCAGTCTGAATTAGTTTGAAGTTTAACGTAGTTTTAAAAGTTTAAAGTTTGATAGATAGATAGATAGATAGATAGATAGATAGATAGATAGTTAGAGAGATGGATAGATAGACAGACAGAGAGATATTATCCCTTATTATTATCGTTGATTATCCCTTACATATACATACATACATATATATATATATATATATATATATATATATATATATATATATATATATATATATATATATATATATATAGATAAAACAACTAAAATGGCTAAATAAAAAATAATAACTAAATAAATAAATAAATAAATAATAAATTGTTAGTTTGGCATGTTTAAACCCTCATCTATTCCTCCCGAACCTATAACAAAAGTGTCCCTCGTGGGTCCAAATGACCCGAAGGCATTCAACGTTAATTTTTTTTCAGTCCTGAAATTCTTTTTTTATCTATTTAAAAAAAAAAAAAAAAAAAGTAGGTTTTGTTATTATTTTTGGTGATTTATTATTTTATTTTCCTTAAATTCTGAATTTTTTATGGAAATTAGCATATTTGCATACATAATTTCACCAAAAAAAAACACAAAAAAACAAAAAAAAAAAAACAAAGACAATTTCTACTTTAAACATCATTATCCATCAGGAACTGGGTCACTGAGTGTCTCTGAGGCCATCTGGCTGGGAAAAATGACAAAATTGCATTTATATTTTCAGCCACTAGATGGGCCTATTGAACCCTATGGAGATTCTCAACAGAGCTCAAACAGTGAAATCTTCAAAACTACACCAACTTCAGGCTTCATTTAGCTTTCAGATATATCTCAAGGCTTTCAGATATATATAAAAACATTTAAATATATATATATATATATGTAAAAAAATAAAATAAAATAAATAAATAAAATTATACTGGATTTTAATCCAAACATATGTATAGCCATACATTTTCATAAATATGAAATAAATATAAAAGATAAATTTAAAAATATAAATATGATATCAAATCATTAGTCTTTACCTCTTCCCTCAAAATTATAAATGAATGGCTCTCTATGGGCCTCTGCTGGATATATATGGTCATTACACTATTCTTTCAAAAACTGATTTCTACACGTTTTTCTCTAACCACCAGATGGCAGAATTGTACACCTTAGACCTAGATCAATCTCCAGAAACAATTTAAATTAAATTTAGATCATCATTTAAGAGATTTATTCATAAAAATGTAATATTTCACATGCAAGCTAATGGTGTAGTTGAGGATTTTTGTGGTAAACAGGTACAAAAGTACTTCATTTCTCCCAAAACACAGCATTAATGTACAGATGAGAAGTAAACCAAAAAAAAAAAAGATATATTATTTGTATGATTAAAAATTTATAAATATTTTACAATTACTCTTTCAGTTTTGGGGTCATATTGACCCCAAAGGACACAGGTGTAAACAGGAAAAACAGGTCTTATGAGGGTTAAGAAATAATGCTAATACAAATGCGAATAAATGCAGTGTATATATTATATATTTCACATTTTCTGTCTATTTCTTGTGTGCGTGTGTTTGTGTATGTGTTAAATAGGGAAGGTATGTTTGTTTGTTTGTTTGTGTGTGTGTGTGTGTGTGTGTGTGTGTGTGTGTGTGTGTGTGTGTGTGTGTGTGTGTGTGTGTGTGTGTGAGAGATAGATCTCAGATAGATAGATAGATAGATAGATAGAAATAGTCAGATAATAGATAGATAGATAGATAGATAGATAGATAGATAGATAGATAGATAGATAGATAGATGAGTCAGATGATAGATAGATAGATAGATAGATAGATAGATAGATAGATAGATAGATAGAAATAGTCAGATAATAGATAGATAGAAAGATAGATAGAAAGATAGATAGATAGATAGATAGATAGAGTCAGATGATAGATAGATAGATAGATAGATAGATAGATAGATAGATAGATAGATAGATAGATAGATAGATAGATAAATTAGAAATATTAGATAGATGAGTTTGAATGAGTTTGAATGGGTTAGAAATAGTACATAGAAGGGCAGTCTGATTGAGTCTAATGGGCTTCAGTGTGTTTAGATTTGAATTTTTGACAGTTGGAGTTTGAATAGTCTTGGCCCATCTGAACATTCCGTCAATGTAAGTCTATGGGATTTTTATAATTTTTAATCTTCATTTTTATGAAAACCGTAAGTCCGATCAGTTAGAAAAGATATAGCAACTAACTTCAGATCAGTCTGAAGATCTGGGCTGAGTTTGGAGTCTGTAGAGTTAAAGCTCTAGGAGGAGTTAGAGTTGATAATTTAGTCTCAGAAGAAGAATAATAATAACTAGATAAAAAAGTTTGTCGAGACAAACTTTAAGTTGGCTTGAGAAAGCCGGACCAGAAAGTTTAAAAAAGTTTGAAAAGTTTAAAAAAGTTTAAGAAGTTTAAAAAGTTTAAGTTTAAAAAGTTTGGGAAGTTTTAAGTTTGACGGTTTTCAGTCTGAATTAGTTTGAAGTTTAACGTAGTTTTAAAAGTTTAAAGTTTGATAGATAGATAGATAGAGAGATAGAGAGATAGACTCAGATGATAGATAGATAGATAGATAGATAGATAGATAGATAGATAGATAGATAGACAGACAGAGAGATATTATCCCTTATTATTATCGTTGATTATCCCTTACATATACATACATACATATATATATATATATATAGATAAAACAACTAAAATGGCTAAATAATAAATAAATAAATAAATAAATAAATAAATACATACATACATACATACATACATACATACATACATAAATAATAAATTGTTAGTTTGGCATGTTTAAACCCTCATCCATCCCTCCCGAACCTATAACAAAAGTGTCCCTCATGGGTCCAAATGACCTGAAGGCATTCAACGTTAATTTTTTTTCAGTCCTGAAATTCTTTTTTTATCTATTTAAAAAAAAAAAAAAAGTAGGTTTTGTTATTATTTTTGGTGATTTATTTTATTTCATTTTCCTTAAATTCAGATTTTTTTTATGGAAATTAGCATATTTGCATACATAATTTCACCAAAAAAACAAACAAACAAACAAACAAAAACAAAGACACAATTTCTACTTTAAACATCATTATCCATCAGGAACTGGGTCACTGAGTGTCTCTGAGGCCATCTGGCTGGGAAAAATGACAAAAAATTGCATTTATATTTTCAGCCACTAGATGGGCCTATTGAACCCTATGGAGATTCTCAACAGAGCTCAAACAGTGAAATCTTCAAAACTACACCAACTTCAGGCTTCATTTAGCTTTCAGATATATCTCAAGGCTTTCAGATATATATAAAAACATTTAAAAATATATGTATATATGTAAAAAAATAAATAAAATAAATAAATAAAATTATACTGGATTTTAATCCAAACATATATATAGCCATACATTTTCATAAATATGAAATAAATATAAAAGATAAATTTAAAAATATAAATATGATATCAAATCATTAGTCTTTACCTCTTCCCTCAAATTTATAAATGAATGGCTCTCTATGGGCCTCTGCTGGATATATATGATCATTACACTATTCTTTCAAAAACTGATTTCTACAAGTTTTTCTCTAACCACCAGATGGCAGAATTGTACACCTTACACCTAGATCAATCTCCAGAAACAATTTAAATTAAATTTAGATCATCATTTAAGAGATTTATTCATAAAAATGTAATATTTCACATGCAAGCTAATGGTGTAGTTGAGGATTTTTGTGGTAAACAGGTACAAAAGTACTTCATTTCTCCCAAAACACAGCATTAATGTATAGATGAGAAGTAAACAAAAAAAAAAAGATATATTATTTGTATGATTAAAAATTTATAAATGTTTTACAATTACTCTTTCAATTTTGGGGTCATATTGACCCCAAAGGACACAGGTGTAAACAGGAAAAACAGGTCTTATGAGGGTTAAGAAATAATGCTAATACAAATGCAAATAAATGCAGTGTATATATTATATATTTCACATTTTCTGTCTATTTCTTGTGTGCGTGTGTTTGTGTATGTGTTAAATAGGGAATGTATGTTTGTTTGTTTGTTTGTGTGTGTGTGTGTGTGTGTGTGTGTGATAGATCTCAGATAGATAGATAGATAGATAGATAGATGAGTCAGATTATAGATAGATACATAGATAGATAGATAGATAGATAGATAGATAGATAGAGTCAGATGAGATAGATAGATAGATAGATAGAGTCAGATGATAGATAGATAGATAGATAGATAGATAGATAGATAGATAGATAGATAGATAGAGTCAGATGATAGATAGAGTCAGATGATAGATATATAGATAGGAAATATTAGATGAGTTTGAATGAGTTTGAATGGGTTAGAAATAGTACATAGAAGGGCAGTCTGATTGAGTCTAATGGGCTTCAGTGTGTTTAGATTTGAATTTTTGACAGTTGGAGTTCACGGAATGTTCAGACTATTCAATGTAAGTCTATGGGATTTTTTATGATTTTTAATCTTAATTTTTATGAAAACCGTAAGTCCGATCAGTTAGAAAAGATATAGCAACTCGAGTCAGACCAGTCTGAAGATCTGGGCTGAGTTTGGAGTTTGTAGAGTTAAAGCTCTAGGAGGAGTAGCAGTCAGAAATTTTAGTCTCAGAAGAAGAATAATAATAATAATAATAACTAGATAAAAAAGTTTGTCAAGACAAACTTTAAGTTGGCTTGAGAAAGCCGGACCAGAAAGTTTTAAAAAGTTTAAGAAGTTTATAAAGTTTAAGTTTGAAAAGTTTGGGAAGTTTTAAGTTTGACGGTTTTCAGTCTGAATTAGTTTGAAGTTTAACGTAGTTTTAAAAGTTTAAAGATAGATAGATAGATAGATAGATAGATAGATAGATAGATAGATAGATAGATAGAGAGATAGACTCAGATGATAGATAGATAGACAGACAGAGAGATGTTATCCCTTATTATTATCGTTGATTATCCCTTACATATACATACATATATACATACATACATATATATATATATAGATAAAACAACTAAAATGGCTAAATAAAAAATAATAAATAAATAAATAAATAAATAAATAAATAATAATAAATTGTTAGTTTGGCATGTTTAAACCCTCATCCATCCCTCCCGAACCTATAACAAAAGTGTCCCTCGTGGGTCCAAATGACCCGAAGGCATTCAACGTTAATTTTTTTTCAGTCCTGAAATTCTTTTTTTATCTATTTAAAAAAAAAAAAAAAAAAGTAGGTTTTGTTATTATTTTTAGTGATTTATTTTATTTTATTTTCCTTAAATTCTGAATTTTTCATGGAAATTAGCATATTTGCATACATAATTTCACCAAAAAAAACAAAAAAACAAAACAAAAAAAAAAACAAAGACACAATTTCTACTTTAAACATCATTATCCATCAGGAACTGGGTCACTGAGTGTCTCTGAGGCCATCTGGCTGGAAAAATGACAAAAAATTGCATTTATATTTTCAGCCACTAGATGGGCCTATTGAACCCTATGGAGATTCTCAACAGAGCTCAAACAGTGAAATCTTCAAAACTACACCAACTTCAGGCTTCATTTAGCTTTCAGATATATCTCAAGGCTTTCAGATATATATAAAAACATTTAAAAAAATATATATATGTAAAAATAAATAAAATAAAATAAATAAATAAAATTATACTGGATTTTAATCCAAACATATGTATAGCCATACATTTTCATAAATATGAAATAAATATAAAAGATAAATTTAAAAATATAAATATGATATCAAATCATTAGTCTTTACCTCTTCCCTCAAATTTATAAATGAATGGCTCTCTATGGGCCTCTGCTGGATATATATGGTCATTACACTATTCTTTCAAAAACTGATTTCTACAAGTTTTTCTCTAACCACCAGATGGCAGAATTGTACACCTAACACCTAGATCAATCTCCAGAAACAATTTAAATTAAATTTAGATCATCATTTAAGAGATTTATTCATAAAAATGTAATATTTCACATGCAAGCTAATGGTGTAGTTGAGGATTTTTGTGGTAAACAGGTACAAAAGTACTTCATTTCTCCCAAAACACAGCATTAATGTATAGATGAGAAGTAAACAAAAAAAAACAAAAAAAGATATATTATTTGTATGATTAAAAATTTATAAATGTTTTACAATTACTCTTTCAGTTTTGGGGTCATATTGACCCCAAAGGACACAGGTGTAAACAGGAAAAACAGGTCTTATGAGGGTTAAGAAATAATGCTAATACAAATGCGAATAAATGCAGTGTATATATTATATATTTCACATTTTCTGTCTATTTCTTGTGTGCGTGTGTTTGTGTATGTGTTAAATAGGGAAGGTATGTTTGTTTGTTTGTTTGTTTGTGTGTGTGCGTGTGTGTGTGTGTGATAGATCTCAGATAGATAGATAGATAGATAGATAGAGAGTCAATGATAGATAGATAGATAGATAGATAGATAGATAGATAGATAGATAGAGTCAGATGAGATAGATAGATAGATAGAGTCAGATGATAGATAGATAGATAGATAGATAGATAGATAGATAGATAGATAGATAGATAGATAGATAGATAGATAGATAGATAGATAAGAAATATTAGATGAGTTTGAATGAGTTTGAATGGGTTAGAAATAGTACATAGAAGGGAAGCTTAATGGAGTCTAATGGGCTTCAGTGTGTTTAGATTTGAATTTTTGACAGTTGGAGTTCACGGAATGTTCAGACTATTCAATGTAAGTCTATGGGATTTTTTATTATTTTTAATCTTAATTTTTATGAAAACCGTAAGTCCGATCAGTTAGAAAAGATATAGCAACTCGAGTCAGACCAGTCTGAAGATCTGGGCTGAGTTTGGAGTCTGTAGAGTTAAAGCTCTAGGAGGAGTAGCAGTCAGAAATTTTAGTCTCAGAAGAAGAATAATAATAATAATAATAATAATAATAATAAGTTTAAATAGGATTTCAGTAAGTTGGCTTTCTCAAGCCAACTTAATAATAATAATAAGTTTAAATAGGATTTCAGTAAGTTGGCTTTCTCAAGCCAACTTAACTAGATAAAAAAGTTTGTCGAGACAAACTTTAAGTTGGCTTGAGAAAGCCGGACCAGAAAGTTTTAAAAAGTTTGAAAAGTTTAAAAAAGTTTGAAAAGTTAAAAAAGTTTAAGAAGTTTAAAAAGTTTAAGTTTGAAAAGTTTGGGAAGTTTTAAATTTGACAGTTTTCAGTCTGAATTAGTTTTAAGTTTAGCATAGTTTTAAAAGTTTAAAGTTTGATAGATAGATAGATAGATAGATAGATAGATAGATTCTAAGGACCTCAGAGTGGTTGCTAGGGTACTTAGAGTGGTTGCTATGATGGTTGCTAGGCTAGCTCTGGTGGTTGCAAGGCGGTTGCTAAGGTGTTGCTATGCGGTTGCTATGTTACTCAGGGTGGTTGCTAAGGTGTTGCTATGTGTTTGCTAGGGTGTCCAGGGTGGTTGCTAGGGTATTGCTTAGCGGTTGCTAGGGTGTTGCTATGGTACCCAGAGTGGTTGCTAAGGTGTTTCTATGTGGTTGCTAGGGTACTCAGGGTGGTTGCTAAGTTGTTGCTAGGGTACCCGGGGTGGTTGCTAGGGTGTTGCTATGTGGTTGCTAGGGTACCCTAGGTGGTTGCTAAGGTGTTTCTATGCGGTTGCTAAGGTACTCAGGGTGGTTAATAAGGTGTTGCTATGCGGTTGCTAGGGTACTCTGGGTGGTTGCTAAGGTGTTGCTATGTGGTTGCTAAGGTACCCAGGGTGGTTGCTAAGGTGTTGCTATGCGGTTGCTAGGGTACTCTGGGTGGTTGCTAAGGTGTTGCTATGCGGTTGCTAGGGTGCCCAGGATGATTGCTAAGGTGTTGCTATGCGGTTGCTAAGATACTCAGAGTGGTTGCTAAGGTGTTGCTATGCGGTTGCTAGGGTACTTGGGCTGGTTGCTAGGGTGTTGCTATGCGGTTGCTAAGGTATCTGGAGTGGTTGCTAGGGTGTTCCTATGTGGTTGATAGGGTACACTGGGTGGTTACTATGCGGTTGCTAGGGTACTTGGGCTGGTTGCTAAGGTGTTGCTATGCGGTTGCTACAGTACCCGGGGCGGATGCTAGGGTGTTGCTATTCGGTTACTAGGGTACTTGGGGTGGTTGCTAAGGTGTTGCCCTGTGGTTGCTACGGTACCCCGTGTGGTTGCTAGGGTGTTAGTAGCATGTTTTTAACATGATTAGCAAGTTACTAGCATGTTACCAGCATGATTAGCATGTTACTAGCATGTTGCTAGCATATTTTTAGCATGATTAGCAAGTTACTAGCATGTTTCTAGGATGATTAGCATGTTGTTAGCATGTTTCTAGGATGATTAGCATGTTGTTAACATGATTAGCAGGTTACTAGCATGTTGCTAGCACATTTCTGGCATGATTAGCATGTTACTAGCATGTTGTTAGCATCATTAGCAAGTTACTAGCATGTTTCTAGAATGATTAGCATGTTGTTAGCATGACTAGCAAGTTACTAGCATGTTACTAGCATTTTTCTAGCATGATTAGCATGTTACTATCATGATTAGCAAGTTACTAGCATGTTGCTAGCAGATAGATAGATAGATAGATAGCGTCAGATTATAGATCGATAGATAGATAGATAGATAGATAGACAGTCAATGATAGATAGATAGATAGATAGATAGATGATAGATAGACAGAGTCAATGATAGATAGATAGATAGATAGATAGATAGATAGATTAGAAATATTAGATAGATGAGTTTGAATGAGTTTGAATGGGTTAGAAATAGTACATAGAAGGGCAGTCTGATTGAGTCTAATGGGCTTCAGTGTGTTTAGATTTGAATTTTTGACAGTTGGAGTTTGAATAGTCTTGGCCCATCTGAACATTCCGTCAATGTAAGTCTATGGGATTTTTATGATTTTTAATCTTCATTTTTATGAAAACCGTAAGTCCGATCAGTTAGAAAAGATATAGCAACTAACTTCAGATCAGTCTGAAGATCTGGGCTGAGTTTGGAGTCTGTAGAGTTAAAGCTCTAGGAGGAGTTAGAGTTGATAATTTAGTCTCAGAAGAATAATAATAATAACTAGATAAAAAAGTTTGTCGAGACAAACTTTAAGTTGGCTTGAGAAAGCCGGACCAGAAAGTTTGAAAAAGTTGGAAAAGTTTAAAAAAGTTTGAAAAGTTTAAAAAAGTTTGAAAAGTTTAAAAAAGTTTAAGAAGTTTAAAAAGTTTAAGTTTGAAAAGTTTGGGAAGTTTTAAGTTTGACGGTTTTCAGTCTGAATTAGTTTGAAGTTTAACGTAGTTTTAAAAGTTTAAAGTTTGATAGATAGATAGATAGATAGATAGATAGATAGATAGATAGATAGATAGATAGATAGATAGATAGAGAGTCAATGATAGATAGATAGATAGATAGATAGATAGATAGATAGATAGATAGATAGATAGATAGATAGATAGATAGATAGGCTCAGATTATAGATAGACAGACAGACAGACAGACAGATAGATAGATAGATAGATAGATAGATAGATAGAGTCAATGATAGATAGATAGATAGATAGATAGATAGATAGATAGATAGATAGATAGATAGATAGATAGATAGATAGATAGGCTCAGATTATAGATAGACAGACAGACAGACAGACAGATAGATAGATAGATAGATAGATAGATAGATAGAGTCAATGATAGATAGATAGATAGATAGATAGATAGATAGATAGATAGATAGATAGATAGATAGATTGGCGAGATACGTGTGGATGTGCCACAGCCTGAGAGACAGCAGGTGAATGTACATAATGTGTGTAATATGTGTATTATATCTGACCTCAGTGTTTTTCCCTACTTTCTACCACAGTGACCCTCAGCCTGTGTGTGTTTATATGTTAAACACTGTGGTATGAAATGTTCACACAAGTTCTTATTTGTTACACTGTTTATTTAAAAGTTTATATTGTTATAATGTTTTTATTCTTTTCATTGTTATTATATTTCAAGCTTTGGCAATATTGTATTTTTTTTACAGTCATGCGAATAAAGCAATATTGAATTGAATTGAATTGACAGATAGATAGAAATAGTCAGAAGAAAAATTGACATTTCCATAGAATGACCCATTTACACTAATTAGAGCAGTAGCCTATTCACACAGTGAAATAATTACAGATTCTATTTACACAAGTGAAAATAACAGTATTTTTAGCAATATGCTATTTACACTAAGTGCAAATAGATATAGATTCTATTCTATTCTATTTACACTCTGCAATTAGCCGGAATTTTTATTTTTTATTTTTTTACTATTTATAATACTTATTGCAAATAATAGCAATTATCTGCACCTCAGTATTGTAGTACAGTATAGTATGCAATAAAAACGTATTGAGTGTAAATTATAATTCAAATTATTAAATGGATGCCACCTTCTTCTTCTTCTTCTTTTGATGTTTTTTGGCGGTTTTGGCAAACCAACTTAAAGGTGCATTACCGCCACCTACTGATCTGGAGTGTGGAGTGAACATAGAATTGGTAGAAAGAAAATATATTTATATAATAATAATAAACAAAAAAAAAAAAAAAAAAAACCAATTTAAAAAAAAATTACATAACCCCACCAAAAAATAAATAAATATTTACTAATAATCCTTAATTACTACAAAATTATATTCTTTCCATATTTCCTGTCTTTATTAGATAACTGAACACTTCTTCTTTAATTCTTGATTGCATTTGTCTATTCCCTAGTAATATACTAAGTGATACTTTATCATATCCCATCAAACCTAATTTAAGATTAAGTTGATTTCTTTCTCTTTCATATGCATCACATTATAGAAGAATGTGCTTTACTGTTTCTGGATTCCCACATTTATCACATCTGCCAGATTCATGTTTCCCTATTTTGTGTAAATTGAAATTTAAAGCTGAATGTCCAATCCTCATTCTTGTTAAAATAACATCTTTCTTCCTACTCCCACATCTTATTCTCTCTTCACCTACACACCCCTGTATGTGGTAAAGATGCCTTCCTTTTGTTCCACTATCCCATTTCTTTTGCCATATCTTTCTTACTTCAATTGCTATTATTCTCTTGATTTCAGATTTGCTAATTGCTATATTAATTTCGGATGCCACCTTATTGGGACAAAACCTTT
This sequence comes from Spinibarbus caldwelli, assembly GCA_039654775.1. Classification (NCBI taxonomy): domain Eukaryota; kingdom Metazoa; phylum Chordata; class Actinopteri; order Cypriniformes; family Cyprinidae; genus Spinibarbus; species Spinibarbus caldwelli. Next base: position 110,662 of record JBCAMP010000153.1, read on the forward strand.
TGTGTTGTTGACTACCCCAGTCACACCTTGGTGGGCGGAGTTAGTGTAAATAATAGACATTACGATGCTTTTAAAATTGTTTTAATATATCGTGCAGTCTTAGAAAACGATCTAATAATATGGTTAATATATTTTCGTCCGTGGAATGCGCCACTTCCGGTGTTTTATGGGTAAATTGCAGTCAACATTTTTTGTAAAAGTCCAGCACTCGAACAGAGGAATCGTGACAGTCCTACAAACTCTTCACAGCACAACTCTATTTACTACAAGCTCCGCCCCTCACTTCCGTGGACGCAGGTTTGGCGCCAAAGAGTGGAGCTGGAGTTACCCCAACAAACATTAGACGTCGTATGGACGTAACTTTGCTCAGTGTGGGACGGTGCAGCAGGATATTTCTGTTCACTCCAGGTGAGTATTAAAAAGGATTTCTGAGAGGTGATTAAGCTTGTGTTTTAATTAGCAAATAAAATGTCCTTACCTTATTTAGGAAATGCTAAGTGACGGGTGATGGCGTTACGGTAGTCCTCCATAGTTAAAATGCTATTGACAATCGTCTAACGTTGCATCCCATTAAATGCACTGAAAATATAACGTTCAGTTAATGTGTTTTTTCATTATTTGTATACTTTCACAAAGAAGATTTTAACTTTTTTTTTTTTTTTTTTTTATATTCCCACCGTGTTGCCACACCTCAGATCCAAGATGGGAATCTGGTTTGCTGGTCTTGCTGACTGTCATCATCTGTACTTCACCGTACCACAGGTAAGTAAAACAATCTTCTGTTTTAGAAGCACTATAGAGTGGTGCAGAGATGCTATCATAAACCTCCACAGATATTTACTCATAAATTAAAAAAAAAAAACATTGCAGATTTCCATGGGAAAATCTCAAAAGAAACCAGAGATTAATTGGTTATCAGGTTCTGACATCTAGCAGATTTAGCATGTTTTATGGATCAAAAAAGGGAAAAGAAATGCAGTTTGTGGGACTCTAGGACAAAGGTTTAGTTTTTTTAATTGTAGCAAACTTAAACTTGTAAATTTGTAGCATAATGAGTGTGAATAATGCCCTATTCTCTTCAGATTATCTAAATATGGCATTATAATTTCTAACAGCAGGATGAATAGTTTTAAATTCAGTAGTAAATTACAGTGTCTGTAAAGGATGTGCAGTTCTCTGTTTGCTTTAAGGGATACTTAACCCCAAAATGAAAACTGTTACCATTTACTCTCCCTCATGTCTTTTCAAACCCATATGATATTGGTTAATCTTCAAAGTGACACAACTAAAGATATAGATGTTAGAGGAAGGATGGAAAAGATGACAACTAATGTGAAAACACAGAATTATATTTTTATTGTTATTGACAAACGGTTTAGAACAAACTATATACAAGCTAAAAAAGAACAAACAAAAGCAAAGCTTTAAATAAAGAAAACATCAAATGTTAAAAAGTGAAAAAAAACCCCACAAACTAAACAGACAGATAGATAGAACTATTTACTTTTTACTGTTCGACTGAGCAAATCTCTAAAACACGTCTGTTGATGTGTTTTAACTTTAGCCTCATGGGCAGCTTGGAGATCAGGTCATCAACGTTGCCGGCGTAGATCATTTCGGGGATCACGTAGACCATGGAGTCACTTGTTAAAAAGTGGCAGGTATCGTGAATCTCAGAGACACCGATTACTTCAGCCACGGTTTCTTGGACCTGTCCCTGAGCAATCTGTAAGTTTTACAAAAAAAAAAAGCAAATAAATAAAATAAAATGAGGACTGGACATGCCAAGTGTTACACTGCATCCCAATTCACCTCCTTATACTATGCCCAATAAGTATGTACGCCTTTTGTGAACAAATAGTACATACTTTAAAGTGTGTAGTAGAAAAGCATGCAAGGTTTGGGACATACTACTTTGTCATAATTGCTTCTTTAATGGAGCGCTCTGCCGCTTAGTTATGAGCACCCTGTTACCGTTTAAAGTGCGTAATGCAGGTTAGAGAACCAGTGAGTCAATGTATAGAAAAATTATTTAGATTTTCTTTAAACTATACTTATAAATATGCTACTGAGGCTTCTGGAGTCTCTAACCTGCATTATGCACTTTAAACTGCCCAGTCAGTCATCTCGCCACAGTTCAAATCCTCCACATTAAAAGTTAATGTGTTAGAGTGTGCATGGATCTGGACTTCAAATATTGTCTGGAAACAGTAGACCATCTGGGTATCTTTGGAATTCTTATATCATGATTAATACTTATAATACTTACATTACGATTATCATGTCAACAATTCAATTCAATTCAATATCACAATGCATCACGATTATATCAAATTTATTTTGTGCATTTTTATTAAATATATAAGCTGGCTAATTTTCAAAAATAAATACGTTAATTATTGTTAAGAATTAAACAAAGTAAATATAGCTTCAAGCTAATTTAAAGTAATAAAGGTGGAAAAAGACAATTACAAGTGATAAACAAAAAGCACTTTCAATATCTAAACGTGCTTTAAGTATTTGAAAGTTTACAGACAATCATAGTTAGGGGTTTTTCTTTTTTCCTCAGCATTGTTGCCGTTTGTTTATTACTGATTAGCCTTAATAGGCTGCATTCACACTAACGCACAGATCTATTTCAACATATCAGATGTTTTGTCCTGTTCTGAAAACATGTGTTTACATCAATTTCATATCAAAAGTATTCAGAGATGCAGGTGCATTTAACTGTAGCCACGAGCTTCAGGACAAACAAATGTGAAAGTCTGTCAGTACATGAATTTCGCCAGGATCAGATATAGAAATAAAGAGTTCATTTAAACTGGTGTGACGAATACTATGCGAATGATGTCAGTTGGCTATAATTGATTATGGTCTATTTCTGCATCGATGCAGAATTGTCTGCGTCCACATCGTGACGCATTGATGCAACAATTAATTTCGAGAGCCCTAAAATTGAGATGCAGTGTCAGTGTATCAGTACTGGAACGCTACACTGTTAGTATATTTCTTTTTCTATAAATTTGCTTTTCTAGATATTACATTCTTGTTTATTGACCTGTTGTATTAAAACAAAGACTATAACTTCAGATTATAGTTGTGCTTATATTCAGAACAGTTGTGCTTTTGTTCATGTGATATTCATTAATTGACATTTACAGTTACAGCTCCAAAATGCATGTTTTATGGCCATAGTAGATGGATTTGTTGTGCATCATGTACCTTCACAGAGGTGTATGTGGAGGAGTGAAATTTTCCTCGGCCATCATTGAGGATGCAGGGACGAAGGTGGGTGATAATCACTTCGTCTCCTGCATACAGGTCCCTCAGCGCCTCATCCCTCCACAACGAAACCTCAAAGACCTTTTCACCACACGTCAGGTGAAGATCCTGGATGGGAACGTGAGTGCGAGTCATCCTCACCCCACGCAGCTGCAAAATTAAATTTCAAGTTAGTGTAGCATTTCACAGTCCCGTTCCTCACCCAAATTAAGTTAATTATTCTTAGATTAGAGAACACATTTATTATTAACTAATTGCTTATTAGCATGTATATTACTAGCATATGGGCCGTTTTTATTTCTTATAAAAGCACATATTAATGCTTTATTCTGGATCCCCACACCTAAACATAACCACTGCAACTACCATACTATCAGTAAGCAGCAATAAACAGTTTTTTGGGGAAAAAACTCCTGGTTATTACTGAATGTGTTCCATAACCTATAGTGTTACCGTAGATAGATGGATAGAAAATTTGTGGTGTTAATCAAGCACATTTATTTTAAATTATTCTAAATTCTAAATCTTTATAAATAGTGTTGGTGAAGATTGTCAGATTTACCTTCTGCATCATTAACTTTACTATGTTAAATATAAAATATTTAAGGTGTCTTTACATTTTAGTTTCTACCTTTTATTTCTGAACCTTGTTGTTTTCAAAACTTTTGGTGCCTTTAAACTGTGCTATCCCTGAAATATTCGAAAATAATTTTTTCATTGTTCTTTTCTATTTACAACCTTTTATGAAACAATTAACACCCACTTTAGTGTTTTGTACAGAATAAAGAAATAATTGACGAATAAAAGAATAATGAAAAAATAATCAAATTAATGTCTCATATATAGCAGAGGTGTGAAAGGTTTTCTTTATTTTTTCAGGGGTGTGAAATTAACATGCAAAGTTAATTGTTAGTGATTGACATTTTGAATAGAATAATGGCAATAATGTATACATATTAATAGATCTTATTATTTGTAAATTGCGCCTTTCTACAAACCCAGTAACTATTACATATGAGTAGATGAAAATGAATAATGATAGTAAATACTACTACTACTACTACTATTAATAATAATGATAATAATATGATATATTCTGATATTTTTGTTTTTATGTTTGATCTTTTTTACAGTCTGAGTAATTCTGAGATTTGAACAGTTCACTCTCAAGCATCTATCTTGATAAAACAATATAATTTAAGCTGGCACAGGTATTGCACAATTAACTAATTATCTATTCTAGGCAACTTAGAATTGGAACAGGATGATAGAGAGGTAACACTGTTAAACTGGTAAGTTACTTAAAGGTTAAACTCTTAAAAGAATGAATTTAACACTGCAAAATTTACTAGATCAAAAGAAAATAGAAAATTCACTCACTTCTTTGATCTGCCCTTGGAGGCTGAGGTAGCCTCCCCTTGAAAACAGGTCCTCCTCTTCACCTGTCACACTCGCTGAAGATGGACACAGGGCCTCTTTTGCAGCATTCTGTGCCTCTTCGCTGATGTCCTGTGTCACGGTTTTAAATTTCAGCGTTCCGGGCCCGACAAATAAATACATTTGTCCATATGTGTTGGACAGGGTGTAATTTTGCAGAATGTAACTCACCCCTTCCTCAAATTCAGGGGTGAGCCCTTGTTTTTTATTAAGGTACACTGTTGTACCATCACTTAATGCACTGACCATTTCCGTTTTCACTTTAGCTACTTCTATTTTTTTTGCTTTCATAGTGTAGGTCAGTGCGCGGCGATTGAGACGGGTGTCCACGCACTTGCACCTCAAAAATACTGGGGGAGAAGTTGGAGCTGCCATTCTGTGGAAAAGAAAATACAGAGAAAGGTACTTGTAAAAACTGTCTAAATAAATAAGTATAAATAAAAACAGTCAGAGAGTGGAAAGAGGGCAGTCTCTGACTGGACGCCTCTTTTTTTTTTTTACTTCATATTTGACAGGATTTCTCTCTTTTTTACTTCATTCTTCACAACAAATATTTTTTTTTCATTCATGTAATTGATTTATTTATTGAAGATCATTAAAAATATTTAAGATTTACCTCAGAAAATTAATTTTCCTGTCAGAGTGGAAAGAGGGCAGTCTCTGACTGGACTTATCTTTTTTTTATTTTTATTTTTTTATATTTGACAGGATTTCTCTCTGTTTTTACTTCAAACAAATACTTTTTCCATTCATGTAATTGACTTATTTATTGAAGATCATTAAAAATATACATTTTTTCTATCAGCGAGTTGAAAGAGGGCAGTCTCTGACAGGATTCCTCTTCCTTGTGTTTTTTTTATTTTTTTTATATATGCTTTGACATTTTCCCCTTAACTTTTTAATGATCAGTAATGTAAAAATCTTAAAGTACACTTTCCTGTCAGAAATCCTCCTCAGACCAAATCCTCATCAATTGTTAAAAAAAAAGACTGTCACAACCTCTGTTGTCAGTCTTGTCACTGTCATATATATATATATATATATATCATTTTATTGGAAGTATTGATTTTTTTAGCTTTGAAGTTATAACTTTTTAACATGGTTTTTAGAACAGTAGAAAGTGACTCACCTAAGAATATATGCTGTCTTGCAGTTGTTGCAGATGCAAATGAGAGGATGTCAGTGGGTCAGTTCCCTTGAACTTGGCAGGAGTCCAATCAGAGGATGTCGCCGAGGCACATGATGACAAGGCAGTTTTTTTCCCCTCTCTCTCCCCCCGTGTACCCCCCCCCCCCCCCCCACCCACCACTCTACAGAAGAGTGCTTGTTTGTGTGTGTGTTTGTGTACAGGTTTGACTGTAATTATGTGTGAGGGCCAAATATTCTCACTCATGAAATATTATGACCACTAACTAGTGAGGACATAGCACTGGTGCTCACTAGTTAAAAAGACTTAAAAATGGGCCAAAACATGTTTTTATTTAAATCCAGTGTCTTGCACATGCTGGGTTAGGTAATAGAAAATATCATTAACCTGATATAAATGTCAATGGAAGTCTGTATAGTCAAAATAATAATAATAATTAAAAAAAAAAAGTTTCTGTGGACATTTGTATTGTATTGGCATCAAACAGAAAGAGCATGTAAAAAAGTAGGAGAATTCATTGTACATCATAATGTTAATTTGATTAACACAGTCATGCAGCTAACAATGTTATTTTTTTTGTCTTGTTTTTCTGCAGAACATCATTTTATTCATTATAATGTATTTATGTAATTTATTTTTTAAAGATTTTTATTTATTTTGAAGTATGTTTAAACTTATTTTAAATGCACTTATTTTGATTAATTTATAATATATGTATTAAAATGAAGTAATTTAAGAATTTTATTTATAATGTATTGAAGTGTGATTATTTTTTAATGATTTTTATTTAGGATAGTAATGTATTTAAATGAACTTATTTTTAATTAATTGTAATTATTATAATGTATTTAAATTAACTTATTTTTAATAAATTTTATTATAAATTGTCAAGATCTGTCCGCTCTTGTAACCAATTGCTTCTTTCTGTTCACCAGTCCCTTTTAAAGATGAAGGGTGACCAAGCTTTTGCAATTGCGGCTCCTAAACAGTGGAATTAAATTTAAATCTAGATTGAAGACTCATTTATTCTTTTTAGTTTATGAAGTTGCCTTAGAATATTGGGGTTATAAAGTTTATGGTTTATCTTGCATGCTTTTATTTGTATTTTATGAGGGGTTTTTTTATCGATTTGTTCCTTTTTGATATTATGTTTATAAATTGTACAGCATTTTGCTTGTTGTATATAAATAATCGTGAACTTGAACTGTATGAAATAATAAATTTTAATAAACTACATATTTCCATTAATAAATATGAATTCATAACACATATCTGTGCTAGTATGAATTGTATTTATTATATTAATGGATGTATTGAATTTAAAGTAATGCACAGTACTATAAATTTAAACTTACGCAAATTATGACCGTTATCAGATCTTCGTCACGTGATTAATTTCAGCCAATAACTAATAAGCTATAATTCTGTATTCATCCGGTTGGCGGTCTTATCTTCAGGTGAGTACAGAAAGATTTCTGAGGTAGTTAATCAATCAAAGATTATAAAAATGTGTGTGGGTTTAATGAATGGGATGCAGTTAAACTTGATTATGTGATTCTTAATGTGTTATTACTGCTGAAACATGAATGAAATGATAATTTATGTTAGTCATTACGATAATTAGTCTCGTGAGGGAAAATTGTGTAACGGTTTCTGTCTTCCGTATATTTTGTTCGTTTTGATAAAAGCATTCACTGACATCCCCAGTGTTCGTTATTTTGATACATAAAGAGGAACAAAAGCTTAATTTAATATGAAATAATATGAGCCTCAATACATTGAGAGGGGGGAGGGGGAGGGGGAGGGGGAGGGGGGGGAAGAATCCCGCACGGGAGTGATAACGTCCGTCTCCCATAGCCCAAAAAATGTACACATTTGGAGAAATATTGATTGATTTTCATAGGATTACTTAAAATGTCGTTATAGGTTAGTCTTATTTTTAACCAAGAATAGGCGATGCGCCAATTATGAAGCGCTAAACTCTCTCATAATCATTCATACGTGACGCAGGAGGGCGCCCTCGTGCAAAACAATCCACAAGCGAGAGTCATAGAAGTAACGTTATAATGATGTGTCAGGAAATCAAGTACATAAAGGCATACTCCGTAGCTGAATAAAAAGCTGACAGAAATGCTTTAACTTGACAATAAACACACGATTGAGACAATATGTGGTTTATCTGTGTTTTTCAAGCCATCTCGGGTATTTTAATAAGAATAAAGTGCATGCATAATGTAATGGTAATCGACTTAGCCTTTATCAGTATAGTATAATAAATTTTCTAACTTATTTTGTGATAAGAAGCGTCTTTAGATCGAAAACGAAAGTTAAACTGAGTTTTGAGCAAAAACATTGTATTAATCTCATAAAATGTTGATCCTGTGCTAAACTAACTTACTAGTTGGCACTTTTGCACCAGTTAGCAGCAGCAATTACATTTTACGAATAACTTAAACATAATCAAAGAATTGACACTATACTCTCTCTCTCTCTCACTTGACGGCGAGAAAGGGCACTTTTTTTTTTCTTTTTTTTTTTTACTGCAAAACAGAAACGCATAGTAATAGAAACACATATTCGTCTATCCATACATTTGTATTATTTTACCTATTTCTCCCTTTTCCTTGTTTGCAAACAGGTCGTTGCTCCTGCTGTGTGAGTATTTGACTGACGGGCTTACAGATTCTCAGTATCTTAATTTAACCTACCTTCACTAGATCAGACCTAAATTTTAAAACAGCAGAATAATTAGCAGAGATCAAGAACATGGACATAAATTGTGATAGCATTCATCTTCATTTGTTGCTGTCTTGTTACTTTGTGGTAAATTAATATAAACTTCTGTCTGCCATCGTGTATGACTATTTTAGATTTTCCATTTTCATAAAATTAGTAGGCAATAATAATTTATGTTTAATGACTTTAAAGTTATTCTATAGTAGTCAACATTTGAAATGGATAAAAAAAATTCATCAAAGTTGTCCCAAGACAAGAACGCATTTTGGTTTTAGGTTTTAGGACAACTAAACCTGAAGCTAAAGGTGTTGATCCACTTCAAATGTTGACTAGTGTATACATGTCAATCTATACAGACCTATGTAATATTTGACTCTTATATCAGTGAATGATATATAAGTAATCACTTTGTTCTGTAAGTCTGTAAATCTGCTATATCTGTAGTCTTTGCTTGTCAGATCATTGCCAGGCTGTTACTGTAAATAATTATTTCTTAAGCGACTTGCCTGGTAATAATAATAACAATAATAGTAGTAATTGCATCCTCTGTGGTAAGTGATCTTTTTAATGACTGTCTGGCACATAGATGTATAATAATAATCTATATCACCTTATTTACAGCTTGCAATACCATCTGTTTTAAGCACTTAGCATTTGCATAATATTTGTGACTAGCTGATAAAGATCTTAACTTATTTCTTTTACTTATTATATTTTGTTGTCTTTCAGTGTTTTCCTCCCTGCTTCCAACTGTGGCCATCTGCACCTTCATTTCAAGGTAGTTTATATTTATTTTCACCACATTAACAGTCAGATACAAATAAGCAGTTGCTCTCTTGCATGGTTTGCTTTATTTTTGTTCACTAGTTATTTCTTTTCTTCTTCCTTTTTCCCCCAGAGGTGACATTGCTGCTTTGAGTGTCTATGTAAGTATCCCTTTAAACTTACTGTACCATGCTAATCAGAGCCATTAGTAATTTCTTTATAATATTAGTACTCTCAGTGTGCATGCATTTTATTTTTTTAACAAGGTTCCATTAGTAAAAAAAAAAAAAAAAAAACACATTACACTGGTGTTACAAAATGACAGTGTACTATTATGGGACAGCAGACCCATCCCAGCTTGAATAAATCACTAGAGAGTTTGAGCTGTGTATAATGCTAAATTGTATTCTAAAGACGTTTTCTCCCTAGAAGAATGTCTCTTTTTGTTAATGTAAGAAAATATGCCACATTTATCAGATTTTAAGGGGTTATCCACAGCTAGAAACAATGATTTGTCAGTTTGAAAAAAGTGTGGGGGAAAAAACTCTTTCCACCTTCATTTGCGTAAGTAACTTCCTTACACATAGTTTTAGTTCAAGTGTTATTAATAGTGTGTTCTTTATTGTTACCATTGTTTAGGGATGCACCGAAATTTCGGCTGCCGAAAACATGGTGTTATATAGTCTGTACGAGGCAACACTGGTAAAATGACGCTACCCTCTTGTTCACTAATCTGCTCCCCGCTATGCTCTGCTCAGATACTGTGATAATAATAGCTTTGTAGGGATATACATTATGTGGATATTTAGTAAAAAAAATAAATAAAATAAAATCTGATTCTGTTGCATAGAACTGAATAAAAATAATATATTGATATTCCATATTAATATATATTTTTTGGCAAATGTTATTGTGTTGCCTTCAACAAAAGTGTGGTTATTTTATTGGCTTGCATTTTTAAAATTCAGTATCATTAAAATGATTGAGTTAAACTAAAAAGTCTTACAAAATGATTTTTTATATTATTTAATAAAATAAATAATTATTAAAAAGCTGTTTCGGTTTTTGGCCAAGTGCATCCAGATTTTTTGGTTTTGACCCTTAATTTTCATTTCGGTGCATCCCTACTATTGTTATCATTCTTACTAATAATGTGTATTATATTGATTATTTAGTAATTTATGTAAATGTTGCTTGCCAATTTGCATTTAACAATATAACTGACTTTTTTTTTCTTTCTGTGTGTGTCTGTCTTCACCTCTCCTGTCCTTTCCTGTCCATGCCTTTATATTCTTCACTCAATACTTTATCTTGGTTACTCATTTAAACAAATGCTTCTTCCATCCTTTCTCTTCCAAACTGACAACTGGCCTGCACATCAAATGCTGCTGCACTGCTTGCTGCTTTGCTTGCTCGCACTATAAACTGCAAGATGCAAATTCAGATCTGCTACTAACCCCTTATGCACCTAAGCTTTGCTTGCAAACGCATCTTTTAAAAAAAGGCCATACCCCATGATTTTTGATCTATGATAATCTATGTTTCTTGATACAATCTGATACACTCTTGATTGCATACTTAATACCACAAAGATTTACACCCATATCACACTTTGAAAAATCAATCTCAAACCACAGGTAAGAAAACTAATCTGCATCTTCAGAAATAGTAAAAAAAAAAAAAAAAAAATTGAATTTACTTCTATACTTTTACATTCTTCAAGGACTATTGATTTGAAGACTACAGCAACTTTTCTTTGAGTTCCATTTATCAGTATATTTTCAATAATAAGAAATTAAATACATTATTCTTATATTTATTGCATTTAGTTCTCAGTGTCGAAACGTTACCATGCCAAGAAAAGGAAAGAGGAGTGAATCTCAGAAACAACGCAGAAAGCTACAATCTTCATTGGGCACCAATAACAGTACCAACCCTGTATCAGGTATGAATGATTCAATTCCGTACGTTGTGTCTGTTACAGCATCCCATTGTCAAACTGACCCTAGATACAACATTTACTCCAGAGGCCGCCAGTGTACTTGTAATTCCTTAATGTTCCTAGCAGTCCATAATGAGCGAAATGAGCTACAGAGTTTCGATTTAGATGGCATTTTACAGAAAGGTGATGCAGTTTACACTAGTGTCAAACGAGCTCTGCAGATCAAAGGAAAATTTGTGGGTAATTTATTAAATTTTGATGAGCTACCAAACACAATTGAGACACACTCTCGCTGCTACAACATCCTGAAACATCCCCAGAGGTTTGGATTTCTCAGAGATATACCTGCTCTAGGCAACTATGAAAATCTTGAGAATACTCTGCAGTGTCTCAGAGCTGATGTGAGTGATGCTTTGCTGTTGTGTGGAGGCTCATGCATCGCTGTATTCAGAGATCGATCAGGGAGGTTTGGTTATTTTGATTCTCACTGCAGATCAATATATGGAATGCCTGCTGATGAAGGCACAGGTACGGCTGTTTTTTTGACTTTTCATCAGTTGCCGGATCTCGTGGACAGGCTTTTACTATTGTTTCAAGGGTGTTTCGATTTGAGAGACCAGGAAGAGTTTGAGCTGCTGCCTGTATCATTCATTAGCATGATGACTGAAAGCTGTGTACGTACTGAAGTCTCCCTGAACTGCTGTGATCTTGAACATGTGCAGCCATCCATCTCGTTTGAGAACAAAGCTCTGTCAAACAATGAACAGTGCACGTCTGCTGATGTCCTACAAGATGTTCAATTACAAGATCCAGTTCAACAACTATCTGAGACTGCTGTTAACAGAGCCACATCAACTGATGAACAAGACCACTTGACTGAAGTCTTCCTGAACTGCTGTGACCTTGAACATGATGTGCAACCATCATTCTCGTTTGAGAACAAACCTCTGTCAAACGATGCACAGTGCTCGTCTGCTGATGTCCCACAACAGTATGTTCAAGTCCAAGGTCCAGTTCAACAACTATCTGAGACTGCTATTAACAGAGTCACATCAACTGATGAACAAGTCCACTTGATTTATCAAGATAAAATGGAAGTTCAAACTACTGTCACTAAGAATCAAGATAAATATAAAAATGTACCATTGAGTGAACTTTCTCATAACATACTGTCACAGGATCAGTTGGCATTGTCAGCTCCAAATCACCAGAATTCACAATTCACAGTCAAGCAGACAGAAAAACTGAACAAGACTCAAAAGAGAAAGTCATACTATAAAAAATGGCACAAAGAAATGGTTCAGAGCCAAGGTGTTTATGACAAAAAACAAGCTGTACATGAAGTCTATGATTATAAAACAAGCAGTGAATACAGACAAAGACATAACCAAGCCATGATGAACAACTATTGGAATAAAATGACTTATAGAGAAAAACACAAACAAGCAATGAAAAACAACTATAAAAATAATGAAAAATACAGAGGGAATAAAAAGAGTAAAATAACCTTAAATTACAAGAATGATGAACAATACAGGGAGAGACAAAAGAATTATATCATTCAGAATTACCGGAATCGGGAACAATTCAGGGAGAGACAAAAGAATTATATCATTCAGAATTACAGGAATCGGGAACAATTCAGGGAGAGACAAAAGAATTATATCATTCAGAATTACAGGAATCGGGAACAATTCAGGGAGAGACAAAAGCATTATATCATTCAGAATTACAGGAATCGGGAACAATTCAGGGAGAGACAAAAGAATTATATCATTCAGAATTACAGGAATCGGGAACAATTCAGGGAGAGACAAAAGAATTATATCATTCAGAATTACAGGAATCGGGAACAATTCAGGGAGAGACAAAAGAATTATATCATTCAGAATTACAGGAATCGGGAACAATTCAGGGAGAGACAAAAGAATTATATCATTCAGAATTACAGGAACAATCCTAAATATGAGAAAAAGCATAAGCAAAATCTTGTTGACAGATATTTAAAAGATCCCATTTTTAGGCAAAGGAAAAAGGACCATTACACAAACCGATGCAAAAATGATCCTAATTTCTATAAAAAAAGGAAGGACATTTTTAAACAGCATTATCACTGTGATGCTCATTTTAGGGCTCGTCAGAAAGAATATTATTTATTCAAATCTAAAAACAAAATATCTGCGCTTAAGGTACTTCACAAAGTACATTGTGCACAAGAGATACAGTACAAATACAAAAAAATGTATTTGATGCGCCGGCAGAGAGAACCATTACAAGATAGCCAGCATGACATAGTACAAGATCCAGTCATGTTAAGAGCCTTAAATATTTTCAGAGATGTTATAAAACAGGGGCCAACTTATGTCTGCACATGCTGTGCCAGAGCGCTCTTCTCCAATCAAGTGCGTAATTGTGAAGTGCGTAAATATAAACAAAATCCAACAGTTGCTGCACTTTCCTTGACTGGAAACTATGTTCACATCTGCTCTGACTGCCCTGATCGATGTGCCTTGGAAGACATGAAAACAGAATGGATCTGTCACAGCTGCCATACAACACTTTTGAGAGGTCTAATGCCAGATATTGCTGTAGCTAATATGCTTCAGTTCACTCCCATTCCTCCAGAACTGTGTGATTTGAATATTCTAGAAAGACATGTTATTGCAAAGTACATTCCCTTTGCAAAAATTTTAACACTTCCTAAAGGCCAACAGAGAGCTATAAAAGGAGCTGTAATTTCTGTTGCATCTGAAGTAGAAACAACAGTAAATTGTTTACCAAGGCCCAGAAGTGAATCACAGCTGCTTACAGTGAAACTGAAAAGACGTCTGTGCTACCAAGGTCACTACCAGTTTCAGACTTTGAACATGCATAAGGTCTTGTCTGCTTTAAGAAAACTAAAAGAAATCCATTCAGAATATAAAGATATCATCATTAATGCAGCACTCTCAGAAGAAGAAATGTTCAATGAGCATGAACAGTCCGCAAATAACATCAGTGCTTCTGATGAGGAAATGGATGTTGAGAGCAGCAGCCAAAATGAGAACACTGAAGGACAAAGCAATGAGAATGAACACAATGATTCAAGTGATGACACTGAGAATACTGCAGAAGAGCAATCAAGAGGCCTTGCTTTGGATACATGTCTTCAGCCCCCAGATCTTGGTCAGCAGCTGTTGTCTTATGATGATGGAATATTTTGCATTGCCCCAGCAGCAAAAAACAATCCTGTTAGCATTTTCAAAGTTAAAAAACTTGAGTCGATGTCGTTCCCCATGCAGTTCCCTGATGGGAAAAATACCTTTGATGAGCCTGACAGAGCAAAACATGTTTCCCCCAGCAGATACTTTAACACAAGGCTATTCTCTATTGACAATCGTTGTGCAAGAGACACAAGCTACATCTTCTTTGCTCAGTTTGTCACTGAAATGCACATGGCCACATCTAGTATGTCTATTCAGCTGAGAAAAGTAAAACCCATGACCCGTGATGGACGCAGAATAAACTGTTCACTGCTGCAGGACAAACAGGAGTTAGAAAAGCTTGTGAATAATAAGGAGGCAACACGTTTCATGCAACCATTAAGAGGGACTCCAGCGTACTGGGAGAAAACTCTGCGTGATTTGTTCGCTATGCTGAGACAGCTGGGCACTCCCACATTTTTCTGTACGTTTAGTGCTGCTGAGATGAGATGGCCTGAAGTGATTACTGCTATTAAAGCACAACAAGGTGAAACTGTGAACTTTGATGAATTAGACTGGTCTGAAAAATGTGAAATATTAAGAAGCAACCCAGTCACAGCCATGCGGATGTTTGAAAAACGCGTTGAAGCCTTAATGAGGGATCTAATCATGTCACCCGCTCGGCCTATCGGTGAGGTAATTGACTTTTTTTACAGAGTAGAATTTCAGTTACGTGGCTCTCCGCACATTCACTGCTTATTTTGGGTGAAAGATGCTCCAGAGTTCGAAAAAGATCAAGATCAGGATGTTTCTGATTTCATTGATAAATACATCTCATGCAAATTACCAGATCCAAACAAAGACCCAGAACTGCACAGAATTGTAAGTGAAGTACAGATGCACAGCCGTAATCACTCCAAATCCTGTAGAAAGAACAAGAAGCACTGCAGATTTGGATTTCCTAAACCACCCATTAACAGGACCACGATAACCCGCCCCAGACCTCCTCCTGCAGAACAGTCTGATGATGAGAATGGATCAGAGGAAAGAGATTATGCCAGTGTTGCAAAAGAACAGCTACAGAAGGTGTGGGATCTACTGAATGACTCAAATCAGAGTTTTGAAACCATTACAGAGCTACTTAATCAAGTAAACATGACTTATGAAGAGTATGAGAAACATATTGAGGCTCTGTCTACATCAAGTTTAATAGTTATGGAGAGACAACCACAGGACTGCTGGGTTAATGGCTACAATCCAATGTTATTAAGAGCTTGGAATGCAAACATGGACATACAGTTCATTCTGAACCCCTACAGCTGTATCATGTACATGCTCTCGTACATTTCAAAAGCTGAACATGAGATGAGTGATTACCTAAAGAGAGTGATAAAAGACTCGAGCCATGATAACCTGTCTGACCGTGAGTGCATGAAGCAGGTCATGAATGCCTATTCAAAGAACAGAGAAGTCAGCGCTCAAGAGGCAGTCGCTCGCACATGTAGTCTGAAATTGAAATCATCATCACGTTCTGTCATTTTCATACCCACTGATGACAATGCTGTAAAGATGAGTTTACCAATGAAGTACTTGCAGACCATGGATGATGACGTAGAGAATGTGTGGATGACAGGATTGCCAGACAAGTACAAGGCCAGACCTAACAGACCTGAATTTGAGAACATGTGCATGGCTGAATTTGCAAGTGAATACCGCATTGTTTATGGAGGACAGACAAAAGGTAAAAATGTTTTGCCACTTCAAAACAACATGGGACACATACAGAAAAGAACAAGGGGAAAACCTGCTGTTATTAGATTTGCTCGTTTTTCACAGCAGAAAAATCCAGAAAAATTCTATGGAACTCTTCTAAAACTTTACCTACCATATCGCAGAGATGAACAGCTGAAGTCCACAAGATTCCCGACATATGAATCATTTTATGCATTTGCTTCAGTAAAACTACCAGGCACTGATGAACTGCAACGTGTGTTCAACATTGTAAATGAAAACCGTGGGAAATATGAAAAACATAATGAGGCTATAGAAAAGGCAATTGAGGATTTTGAACAGAATGGGCCAATTGAAGATGCATGGACTACACTGGCACCTGCAAATGAACTGATCAGACTGGAGAGCATTATGGAACGCGAACCCACTGATCCTAATGAAGTGAATGAGCAAGAAGACATTCCTGATTACACAGCATCTACCTCTGTCAGTAACACAGCTATGCCACTCATGGAGGCTGCCCAGCTAAATCATGCACAGATTCGTAAAATGTATCAGAGTTTGAATCAAACACAAGCTTCCATATTTTATGCTGTGCGAGACTGGTGCAAAAGATGTATTTCTGGTGAAAGTCCACAACCGTTTCTGTATTTTTTGAATGGAGGAGCCGGAGTTGGTAAATCACACGTTATTAAATCTATCTATACGGAAGCAACCAAAATCCTGCGTAGGCTTCCATGCATGCGAGAGCATACTGACATTTCACAGCCTACTGTTCTTTTAACCGCATTCACAGGCACTGCAGCCTTTAATATCTCAGGAAAAACACTGCACTGTCTTTTGAAGCTCCCAAGAAGCTTGAAGCCTCCTTACCAAGGCCTGGGAAACAGCTTGGATGAAATGAGGGCAGACCTTTCTAATGCACACATTTTAATTATTGATGAAATCTCAATGGTGTCAAAACAGTTGTTTGCGTATGTGAACTGGAGACTGCAACAGATAAAAGGAAACCAGAAACCTTTTGGTGGATTGTCCATACTCGCTGTTGGCGATTTCTTCCAGCTCCCTCCACTTGGAAGAGCAAAACCACTCTGTGTGTATGAGGACCATATGCTGGACTTCTGGAAAGACAATTTTCAAATGATAACACTGACACAGATAATGAGGCAGAGAGATGATCTTGCATATGCTGAGCTTCTCAACCGTCTGAGGGTGAAACAGAAGCACGCAAAACTGACTGATGCAGACAAGTGCATGTTAGAAGTGGTCATAAGATCCTCCCCTGAAGAGTGTCCTATTGATGCATTACACATCTATGCAACCAATAAAGAGGTAGACAGTCATAACACTGAAGCCATATCCTCACGCTTTTCAGATATCATTAACGTTGATGCGC
Source organism: Spinibarbus caldwelli (assembly GCA_039654775.1). Classification (NCBI taxonomy): domain Eukaryota; kingdom Metazoa; phylum Chordata; class Actinopteri; order Cypriniformes; family Cyprinidae; genus Spinibarbus; species Spinibarbus caldwelli. The sequence continues at coordinate 128,280 of JBCAMP010000153.1, forward strand.
ATGACTACAAAAAAGATCCACGAACAGGTGAAATGAAAAGGCAAGCTGTACCATTAAAAGGAGACAAACGTGATCTAATTGACACACTACAGATTGCTATTGGTGCACGAGTGATGCTTACTAGAAATATTGATGTAGAAGATGGACTGGTTAATGGGACTTTTGGCAACGTGGCAAAAATAACAGCTCAAACTCGAGGTGGTGTTCCTGTTGTTCAATCAATTGGTCTTCATCTAGATAATGTAACTGCCGGACAGAAACATCGCAACAAAGCACCTGATGGAGATGACAATATTGTCTATATTGAGAGGTCAGAGGAACCACTAAAAAAAAAAGGAACAGTTCGAAGGCAATTCCCCATGAAACTTGCTTTTGCATGCACTATCCATAAAGTCCAAGGGATGACAACAGATTGTGCGGTCGTATCTCTGAAGCGCATATTTGAATCAGGCATGGCATATGTTGCACTCAGCAGAACAACAACACTCAGCGGACTGCATATTACTGACTTTGATGAAAAGAAAATCTTCTGTGATCCAGAAATAAGTGCCTCCTTGGAGAACATGCCGAAAGTAGATTTTCACAATATTCAACCTATCCTTCATATTGTACAGGATTCAAAAATTAGTTCAGCTCTTAAAATCATTCATCATAACACAGAGGGACTGGAGTGTCATATGGATGATTTGAAATGCCACCATGAACTTTTACTGGCTGATGTTTTGTGTCTCACTGAAACACACCTGTCAGGCTCAACTGTTCCTGCATACCTCCAGCTGGATGGATATACCATGTACAAACGCAACAGACATGCATCCTACACAAACTACGTCCATTTGGCAAATAAGAGTGGTGGTGGAGTGGCCATTTATGTGAAGAACAGCTTTCAAGTTTCTCCTCTGATGTACATCCAGAATGTTACTGACCTGGAATATTTGGTTTTGAAGATAAAAGCCCCCAAACAAGCACTTCTTGCAGTGATCTACAGACCACCCAGTTATAATTTAGCAGACTTTTTGGCAAACCTGAATGCCCTTTTGACATCTCTGGAGATCATAGATTTCAAGCCTGTTATAGTGTGTGGAGACTTTAATGAAGATCAGCTGTCTCACTGCAACAAACCTATTCTCAATTTGTTTGAAGATAAAGGATACACGCAGCTAATCAGCACTGGTACAACAGAAAACAACACTCTTCTGGATCCTGTGTTCATAAGCGGTGCACACTCAAATGTCAGAGCAGGAGTTCTACAGACATACTACAGCTATCATGATCCTGTGTATTGTGTTTTAGAGTAGATACATCACAAAAGCTGCATAGATTTCATTTAGCACTTCTGTAAAATAATGTCATGATTTTAAGAAATAATGCCAATACAAATGCGAATAAATTGTGTATATATTAAAGCTTCACATTTTCTGTCTATTTCTTATGTGCATGTGTGTGTGTGTATGTGTTAAATAGGGAAGGTATGTGTGTGTGTGTGTGTGTGTGTGTGTGTGTGTGTGTGTGTGTGTGTGTGTTAGATAAAGAATGAATGGAGAGTGAATGTCCTTTCCAAGGATCGCCACCTTGCCGTGGTGGAAAGGCTTGTGTGTTCCAGTGATCCCAAGAGTAAGGCATTCTGGAGCTTTTTATTCCAGTTTGATATGCTTACGGGTGAGGTTCCAGACTAAGTGCGATCCAAATGGGTATTAACGGAATAAAATTATATTTTAAGCATGATTACTTGATTTTGTCTTTCTTGATCATTTTATAACAAATATTGTGTGGCTATTACACTATGCGGTAGTTGCTATGGTTGCTAGAGTGTTGCTATGAAGATAGATTGATAGACAGATAAGATGAAGTCAGATTATAGATAGATAAGAAACATTAGATAGATGAGTTTGAATGGATTAGAAATAGTATTGGGGTCAGTATGAATCAACTTTATTTAGTTAAAAAATGTTTCCCTTCATCTCAGTGGAATAAGATTTTGTGACTTTTCAACATTTTCTATCTGTATTCACATTGAAAAAAAAAGGGCTTGATTTGGTTGTTCTGAAGGTATGTAATTTTTTTTTTTATTTACTAATATGGTCTTTGGGGTCAATATGACCCCAATTGAAAATGAATGGGAAATACGAAAAAATCTATATATATATTTTTTTTTAATTTGTCAAAAAATAATAATAAATCCAGCATAGGTCTGAAAACTTCTGAAAATTTTCACACAGAAATGAAGGCCTGGTACTAGATCACAAATGCAATGTGGAACGAGCATACTCACGTACGTACACATGCACACACACTCTCTCTCTTACACACATACCCACCATTCATATCTGCTTATTGCAGTTGTTTTTTAGTTTAGTTTTTTTTTTTTCGTTTTGATTTTATTTACATTTATGTAAAAAAAAATTTTTATTTTATTTTACTTGTTTGAAATATGTTTTAGTTTTAGTGACAACTTGTATGGCATTTCTGCAAATTTATGTGGCATTATTGCAAAAGCGAGCACTTCAAAATACATCAAACAACAAAAACAATCATTCTAACCTTTGGGAAAAATACTGTTTTAATGTATTTTATAATATTTAAATATATAATTACAAAATATATATCAGAAAAGTTGTGAGAGGAGCAGTTGACCACTTCCAGAAAAATGAATGGCTCTCTATGGGCCTCTGCTGGATATATATGGTCATTACACTATTCTTTCAAAAACTGATTTCTACAAGTTTTTCTCTAACCACCAGATGGCAGAATTGTACACCTAACACCCAGATGAATCTCCAGAAACAATTTAAATTAAATTTAGATCATCATTTAAGAGATTTATTCATAAAAATGTAATATTTCACATGCAAGCTAATGGTGTAGTTGAGGATTTTTGTGGTAAACAGGTACAAAAGTACTTCATTTCTCCCAAAACACAGCATTAATGTATAGATGAGAAGTAAACAAAAAAAAAAAAGATATATTATTTGTATGATTAAAAATTTATAAATGTTTTACAATTACTCTTTCAATTTTGGGGTCATATTGACCCCAAAGGACACAGGTGTAAACAGGAAAACAGGTCTTATGAGGGTTAAGAAATAATGCTAATACAAATGCGAATAAATGCAGTGTATATATTATATATTTCACATTTTCTGTCTATTTCTTTTGTGCGTGTGTTTGTGTATGTGTTAAATAGGGAAGGTATGTTTGTTTGTGTGTGTGTGTGTGTGTGTGTGTGTGTGTGTGAGAGATAGATCTCAGATAGATAGATAGATAGATAGAGTCAATGATAGATAGATAGATAGATAGATAGATAGAGTCAATGATTGATAGATAGATAGATAGATAGATAGATAGATAGAGTCAGATGATAGATAGATAGATAGATAGATAGATAGATAGATAGTGTCAATGATAGATAGATAGATAGATAGATAGACAGATAGATAGATAGATAGATAGATAGATAGATAGTGTCAATGATAGATAGATAGATAGATAGATAGATAGATAGATAGATAGATAGATAGTGTCAATGATAGATAGATAGATAGATAGAGTCAGATGATAGATAGATAGATAGATAGATAGATAGATAGATAGATAGAGTCAGATGATAGATAGATAGATAGATAGATAGATAGATAGATAGATAGATAGATAGATAGATAGATAGATAGATAGATTAGGAATATTAGATAGATGAGTTTGAATGAGTTTGAATGGGTTAGAAATAGTACATAGAAGGGCAGTCTGATTGAGTCTAATGGGCTTCAGTGTGTTTAGATTTGAATTTTTGACAGTTGGAGTTTGAATTGTCTTGGCCCATCTGAACATTCCGTCAATGTAAGTCTATGGGATTTTTATGATTTTTAATCTTCATTTTTATGAAAACCGTAAGTCCGATCAGTTAGAAAAGATATAGCAACTAACTTCAGATCAGTCTGAAGATCTGGGCTGAGTTTGGAGTCTGTAGAGTTAAAGCTCTAGGAGGAGTTAGAGTTGATAATTTTAGTCTCAGAAGAATAATAATAATAATAATAAGAAGTTTAAATAGGATTTCAGTAAGTTGGCTTTCTCAAGCCAACTTAACTAGATAAAAAAGTTTGTCGAGACAAACTTTAAGTTGGCTTGAGAAAGCCGGACCAGAAAGTTTTAAAAAGTTTGAAAAGTTTAAAAAAGTTTGAAAAGTTTAAAAAAGTTTAAGAAGTTTAAAAAGTTTAAGTTTGAAAAGTTTGGGAAGTTTTAAGTTTGACGGTTTTCAGTCTGAATTAGTTTGAAGTTTAGCGTAGTTTTAAAAGTTTAAAGTTTGATAGATAGATAGATAGATAGATAGATAGATAGATAGATAGATAGATAGATAGGCTCAGATTATAGATAGACAGACAGACAGACAGACAGACAGACAGATAGATAGATAGATAGATAGATAGATAGATAGACAGATAGGTAGATAGATAGGTAGATAGATAGATAGATAGATAGATAGATAGATAGATAGATAGATTCTAAGGACCTCAGAGTGGTTGCTAGGGTACTTAGAGTGGTTGCTATGATGGTTGCTAGGCTAGCTCTGGTGGTTGCGAAGGCGGTTGCTAGGGTATTGCTTAGCGGTTGCTAGGGTGTTGCTATGGTACCCAGGGTGGTTTCTAAGGTGTTGCTATGCGGTTGCTTGGGTACCCGGAGTGGTTGCTAAGGTGTTTCTATGTGGTTGCTAGGGTACTCGGGGTGGTTATTAAGTTGTTGCTAGGGTACCCGGGGTGGTTGCTAGGGTGTTGTTATGCGGTTGCTAGGGTACCCAGGGTGGTTGCTAAGGTGTTTCTATGCGGTTGCTAGGGTACTCAGGGTGGTTGCTAAGGTGTTGCTATGCGGTTGCTAGGGTACTCTGGGTGGTTGCTGAGGTGTTGCTATGCGGTTGCTAGGGTACTCTGGGTGGTTGCTATGGTGTTGCTATGCGGTTGCTAGGGTGCCCAGGGTGATTGCTAAGGTGTTGCTATGCGGTTGCTAGGGTACTTGGGCTGGTTGCTAGGGTGTTGCTATGTGGTTGCTAAGGTATCTGGGGTGGTTGCTAGGGTGTTGCTATGTGGTTGCTAGGGTACACTGGGTGGTTGCTATGCGGTTGCTAGGGTACCCGGGTTGGTTGCTAAGGTGTTTCCCTGTGGTTGCTACGGTACCCCGTGTGGTTGCTTGGGTGTTAGTAGCATGTTTTTAACATGATTAGCAAGTTACTAGCATGTTACCAGCATGATTAGCATGTTACTAGCATGTTGCTAGCATATTTCTAGCATGATTAGCGAGTTACTAGCATGTTTCTAGGATGATTAGCTTGTTGTTAGCATGTTTCTAGGATGATTAGCATGTTGTTAACATGATTAGCAAGTTACTAGCATGTTGCTAGCACATTTCTGGCATGATTAGCATGTTACTAGCATGTTGTTAGCATGATTAGCAAGTTACTAGCATGTTTCTAGAATGATTAGCATGTTTTTAGCATGTTTCTAGGATGACTAGCATGTTGTTAGCATGACTAGCAAGTTACTAGCATGTTAATTGCATTTTTCTAGCATGATTAGCAAGTTACTAGCATGTTGCTAGCAGATAGATAGATAGATAGATAGATAGATAGATAGATAGATAGATAGAAATAGATCATAGATAGATAGATAGATAGATAGATAGAGTCAGATGATAGATAGATAGATAGATAGAGTCAGATGATAGATAGATAGATAGATAGATAGATAGATAGATAGATAGATAGAGTCAGATGATAGATAGATAGATAGATAGATAGATAGATAGAGTCAGATAATAGATAGATAGATAGATAGATAGATAGACAGATAGATAGATTAGAAATGTTAGATAGATGAGTTTGAATGAGTTTGAATGGGTTAGAAATAGTACATAGAAGGGCAGTCTGATTGAGTCTAATGGGCTTCAGTGTGTTTAGATTTAAATTTTTGACAGTTGGAGTTTGAATTGTCTTGGCCCATCTGAACATTCCGTCAATGTAAGTCTATGGGATTTTTATGATTTTTAATCTTCATTTTTATGAAAACCGTAAGTCCGATCAGTTAGAAAAGATATAGCAACTAACTTCAGATCAGTCTGAAGATCTGGGCTGAGTTTGGAGTCTGTAGAGTTAAAGCTCTAGGAGGAGTTAGAGTTGATAATTTAGTCTCAGAAGAATAATAATAATAATAATAATAATAATAACTAGATAAAAAAGTTTGTCGAGACAAACTTTAAGTTGGCTTGAGAAAGCCGGACCAGAAAGTTTAAAAAAGTTTGAAAAGTTTAAAAAAGTTTGAAAAGTTTAAAAAAGTTTAAGAAGTTTAAAAAGTTTAAGTTTGAAAACTTTGGGAAGTTTTAAGTTTGACGATTTTCAGTCTGAATTAGTTTGAAGTTTAACGTAGTTTTAAAAGTTTAAAGATAGATAGATAGATAGATAGATAGATAGATAGATAGATAGATAGATAGATAGATAGATAGATAGAGAGATAGATAGATAGATAGATAGATAGATAGAGTCAATAATAGATAGATAGATAGATAGATAGATAGATAGATAGATAGAGTCAGATAATAGATAGATAGATAGATAGATAGATAGATAGATAGATAGATAGATAGATAGATAGATGAGTCAGATGATAGATAGATAGATAGATAGATAGATAGATAGATAGATAGATAGATAGATAGATAGATAGATGAGTCAGATAATAGATAGATAGATAGATAGATAGATAGAGTCAATGATAGATAGATAGATAGATAGATAGATAGATAGATAGATAGATAGATAGGCTCAGATTATAGATAGACAGACAGACAGACAGATAGATAGATAGATAGATAGATAGATAGACAGACAGATAGATAGATAGATAGATAGATAGATAGATAGATAGATAGATAGATAGATTCTAAGGACCTCAGAGTGGTTGCTAGGGTACTTAGAGTGGTTGCTATGATTGTGGCTAGGCTAGCTCTGGTGGTTGCGAAGGCGGTTGCTAGGGTATTGCTTAGCGGTTGCTAGGGTGTTGCTATGGTACCCAGGGTGGTTTCTAAGGTGTTGCTATGCGGTTGCTTGGGTACCCGGAGTGGTTGCTAAGGTGTTTCTATGTGGTTGCTAGGGTACTCGGGGTGGTTATTAAGTTGTTGCTAGGGTACCCGGGGTGGTTGCTAGGGTGTTGCTATGCGGTTGCTAGGGTACCCAGGGTGGTTGCTAAGGTGTTTCTATGCGGTTGCTAGGGTACTCAGGGTGGTTGCTAAGGTGTTGCTATGCGGTTGCTAGGGTACTCTGGGTGGTTGCTGAGGTGTTGCTATGCGGTTGCTAGGGTACTCTGGGTGGTTGCTATGGTGTTGCTATGCGGTTGCTAGGGTGCCCAGGGTGATTGCTAAGGTGTTGCTATGCGGTTGCTAGGGTACTTGGGCTGGTTGCTAGGGTGTTGCTATGTGGTTGCTAAGGTATCTGGGGTGGTTTCTAGGGTGTTGCTATGCGGTTGCTAGGGTACTTGGGCTGGTTGCTAGGGTGTTGCTATGTGGTTGCTAAGGTATCTGGGGTGGTTGCTAGGGTGTTGCTATGTGGTTGCTAGGGTACACTGGGTGGTTGCTATGCGGTTGCTAGGTTACCCGGGTTGGTTGCTAAGGTGTTTCCCTGTGGTTGCTACGGTACCCCGTGTGGTTGCTTGGGTGTTAGTAGCATGTTTTTAACATGATTAGCAAGTTACTAGCATGTTACCAGCATGATTAGCATGTTACTAGCATGTTGCTAGCATATTTCTAGCATGATTAGCGAGTTACTAGCATGTTTCTAGGATGATTAGCTTGTTGTTAGCATGTTTCTAGGATGATTAGCATGTTGTTAACATGATTAGCAAGTTACTAGCATGTTGCTAGCACATTTCTGGCATGATTAGCATGTTACTAGCATGTTGTTAGCATGATTAGCAAGTTACTAGCATGTTTCTAGAATGATTAGCATGTTTTTAGCATGTTTCTAGGATGACTAGCATGTTGTTAGCATGACTAGCAAGTTACTAGCATGTTAATAGCATTTTTCTAGCATGATTAGCAAGTTACTAGCATGTTGCTAGGAGATAGATAGATAGATAGATAGATAGATAGATAGATAGATAGATAGATAGATAGAGTCAGATGATAGATAGATAGATAGATAGAGTCAGATGATAGATAGATAGATAGATAGATAGATAGAGTCAGATGATAGATAGATAGATAGATAGATAGATAGAGTCAGATAATAGATAGATAGATAGATAGATAGATAGATAGATAGATAGACAGATAGATAGATTAGAAATGTTAGATAGATGAGTTTGAATGAGTTTGAATGGGTTAGAAATAGTACATAGAAGGGCAGTCTGATTGAGTCTAATGGGCTTCAGTGTGTTTAGATTTGAATTTTTGACAGTTGGAGTTTGAATTGTCTTGGCCCATCTGAACATTCCGTCAATGTAAGTCTATGGGATTTTTATGATTTTTAATCTTCATTTTTATGAAAACCGTAAGTCCGATCAGTTAGAAAAGATATAGCAACTAACTTCAGATCAGTCTGAAGATCTGGGCTGAGTTTGGAGTCTGTAGAGTTAAAGCTCTAGGAGGAGTTAGAGTTGATAATTTAGTCTCAGAAGAATAATAATAATAATAATAATAATAATAAGAAGTTTAAATAGGATTTCAGTAAGTTGGCTTTCTCAAGCCAACTTAATAATAATAAGAAGTTTAAATAGGATTTCAGTAAGTTGGCTTTCTCAAGCCAACTTAATAAGAAGTTTAAATAGGATTTCAGTAAGTTGGCTTTCTCAAGCCAACTTAATAATAATAATAATAATAAGAAGAAGTTTAAATAGTAGATCAGTAAGTTGGCTTTCTCAAGCCAACTTAATAAGAAGAAGAATAATAAGTATGCAAGATAACAATAGTGATGCCTTGCCTTTGGCAAGCACCACTAATAAGAAGAAGAATAATAAGTATGCAAGATAACAATAGTGATGCCTTGCCTTTGGCAAGCACCACTAACTAGAATGTACATTTCCTGAAGAAAATGTGAGTGGTGCTTGCCGTGGCAAATTCGGCACTAGGCCGTCAGTAGAGCCTTCAGCATGATTGTAGAGAGCCAACTCCCATGTCTGTATGATGTTGTGGAGCTGAGATATGGCTTCTTTATGTTGCTATACGGTCACTAGGGTGCTCTATATGGTTGCTAGGGTGTAGCTGCACAGTCGCCATGGTAATTCTTACAGACTGGTTTTTCAGCCGAAACAAAAGATATCTATACCACTTTCTGGTGCTGAGAAATTGCTTATTCATGTGATTGTTCAGTTGCTAAGGTACTCTAAATTGTTGCTATGGATTGGCTATACAGTTTATGGGATGATATTTAAGGACTATTTGACAGTCTGAATCAACAGAGCCCAACCCCATGTTTCTACAATGTTCTGGTGCTGAATAATTGTTTGTTAATGTCCTTTTACGGTTGCTAGGGTGCTGTAAGTGGTTGCTAGGGCATAGCTATGAAGTTGTCATGTCAGTACTTATTGGCTGCTTGATAGGCCGAGTCAAAAGAGTCCACCCCCAAGTCTCTGTGACCTCCTGATCCAAAGATATAATCTCATTAATTTTGTGCCAGTGTTAAGTCTATGGGACTTTTTCGCCCAAATTTTTTGATCCACCAGACGAACATCGTACACTCAATTACTTATAAAAGATATAGCACACCTCTCCTCAATATGTCGCATGATTTGACATCTCATTCATGGGTCTACGACAAATGGTGCAGGAGGAGTAGCGCGCCGAAGTTTTGTCCGGGCGAATAGTAATAACAATACTAGAATGTACATTTCCTGAAGAAAATGTGAGTGGTGCTTGCCGTGGCAAAACTCGGACACTGTAGACACCATGTGAGATAACACACACACACACACACACACACACTTTTTTTTCCCCAGATGAATGTTAAGCATCCTAAACTCAGCATATGCAGAGGAAGAGTTTGTGGACCGAGCTGCTGAGATGGAGATGCGCTCCAAGCTTGTAAATGATAACAGCGCAACACAAAGCGCGTCAGAGTTTATGTGTGTTCTCAAATGAAACCCAAACAAACAGCACACGCAATAAAAGACTGAATAATATAATGCAAGCAGTATCAAAGGTTTTACCGCAAACTTTCACCTCAAGAAGTATCGCGAGATCTTATACGCTCCCAAAAGCCAGGTGAAATGGCTCTGTATTTATTTAACATGCACTGCTTTGTTAATTTTGCATGAAAAGATTGTTTTTATCGAAACCAAAATTGAACAATAATTTCATATATACTGCCTTTTAAAATTTCAAGTATTTTTTCAAATACTTTTTCATAAATATAGCTGTTTTCAAGGGTTTTCCAGGACTTAAATTTCAAAACGTCAAATTCAAGTACTTCAAGCACTTTAAGCACCTTGTACAAACCCTGAATATTACAGATTTGCCTCATCACAATAGTCTGTGAACAAGGTCCATAGTGAAAGTGTGATTCCATTGGCTGTACAATCATGTACAAACGTTTATCTGTTTATGTACGGAACACAATGTGAAAGTAAAGTGGAAGCTTGTCATCAGAAGAACAAGGCAGGTTATAAACATGTAATGTTGCAGAATTTGGAATTTGGCTTAGAAATTTTATGCCATGAGAGAGAGAAACAGAGAGAAAGAGAGATGATTCCTTAGGCCCTGTGTGTGTGAGTGTGTGTGTGTGTGTGTGTGTGTGTGTGTGTGTGAACTGGTATATATGGTTTATGAGGACACAAATGTGTATAATTACATGGGTACTACAACATGAAGGTGGTTTATGAGGACACTGCCTATGTCCCCGTAAACCAAAAGGCTTAAAAACATACTAAATGGTGTTTTTTTGAAAATCTAAAAATGCAGAAAGTCTCCTGTAAGGGGTAGGTTTAGGTGTAGGGTTGGTGTAGGGCAATAGCACATACAGTTTGTACAGTATAAAAACCATTACACCTATGGAGAGTCCCCGAAAACCACTTATGCCAGACTCTGTGTATGCGTGTGTGTATGTGTGTGTGTGTTGGAATATTTAGCATGTTTTAGCACTTAGCTAATCATTATTAGCATGTAGCTATTCACTGCTAGCATGTGTAGCATGATGGAAGTCCTGTTTGCTCTGAATCAAAAGAGCAAATGACATTTCTATCCAAAGATATCCCTTTTGATCTGTTTAAATGGAGGTGTATGGGGTGGTTGCTAGGGTGCTGTAAGTGGTTGCTAGGGTGTGGCTATGAAGATCATAGGTCAATACTTATTGGTTACTTAAAAGATGAGTCAAATGAGTGTGTGTGAGTTACAGAGAGAGAGAGAGAGAAGGGGTTCCTAAGAGCCTGTGTGTGTGTGTGTGTGTGTGTGTGTGTGTGTGTGTGTGTGAGAAAGTGACAGTTGAGATTCAAATTCATGAACATTCCGCCATTGTAAGTCAATGGGACTTTTTTGCCCGCTTTTTCGTCCGCTGTGCGAACATCGTAGGTCCGATCGCTTAGAAAAGATATAGCACACCTCTCCTCAATGAGCCGGTCGATATGACACCTCATTCATGGGTCTGTGACAAACGGTGCAGGAGGAGTAGCATTTATGATGAGGGACTACTGCGACACACTGAAAAAAGGTAAAATAAAAACTATTTTACCTCAGTTCTCTTTGGCAGTCCATACCATCCTCTTCATGCAATCCAGATTTGTGTCTATTGTCAGGTTTTCTTTCTTTTTTGGGCTTTTCTGATGACAAGACAGGGCAAAACACGCTGTTTGCTAGCCATTGTTTGTTTACGTTCATAGCACCTTATGTCTTGTCCCGCACTGTATCGATGACAGCACACACGTCGTTAATGACAGCATACGATGAATGATCGGGTAGCATCGTATAGTCTGACATGTTTCTTGTTCACGACATGACAAGATTTTATGAGTCAAAATCGCATAATCTGACACAGTCACTGTCGTAACCGACAAAAAAATCGTGTAGTCTGACCGGGGCTTAAGTCGGATTTCAGTAAGTTGGCTTTCTCAAGCCAACTTAAGAAGAAGAAGAAGTTTAAATTGGATTTCAGTAAGTTGGCTTTCTCAAGCCAACTTAATAAGAAGAAGTTTAAATAGCATTTCAGTAAGTTGGCTTTCTCAAACCAACTTAATAATAATAATAATTTTAAATAGGATTTCAGTAAGTTGGCTTTCTCAAGCCAACTTAATAACTTCTGTAGCAAATGTAGCTATTGCTCATTGTTAATGTTAATGCATTAAATAAGGTTAACTAATGAGATCTTATTGTAAATTGATAGGCTACCTATTGGTCTTTATAATTCTTTTGCACTTTAATCTGTGTAAAATTTTTAACTTTATACATTTTTTTCCCCCGTATTGCTTTATTGTATTTAAATGTTCAGTTATTTTTGTTATAAGAAAAAAGATATTAAACCTGTTATACAGTATTATGACAAAACTTTTTTGCAACTAAATTGCATTATCGTTATAATACCGTATACCGTGATAAAAGCATTAGTAATTAATCGCAACATGAAAATTTGATACCGGCATATCCCTAGTCTGAAATCACACTTCACTGTTTCTGGGTCCTAACACTCTGCCAGATTCCCCAAGAAAACACCAAACTGTGCTAATATACACCCACGATGTCATGTAATACCTAAAAATTATAACTCTAACCTTTATCTCCATACTGAAATCCCAGATGGCCAGACAGTGATTCAGCTAAAATATTAGTGTCTGAGACACTGTGAGCACGGAGACTGTAGTGTGCACAGCAAATGCTTAGTTTAAATATGTACTGTTGCATCTCAATAAATTAGAATGTCGTGGAAAAGTTCATTTATTTCAGTAATTCAACTCAAATTGTGAAACTCGTGTATTAAATAAATTCAGTGCACACAGACTGAAGTAGTTTAAGTCTTTGGTTCTTTTAATTGTGATGATTTTGGCTCACATTTAACAAAAACCCACCAATTCACAATCTCAACAAATTAGAATACTTCATAAGACCAATAAAAAAAAACATTTTTAGTGAATTGTTGGCCTTCTGGAAAGTATGTTCATTTACTGTATATGTACTCAATACTTGTTACCTTTTGCTTTAATTACTGCCTCAATTCGGCGTGGCATGGAGGTGATCAGTTTGTGGCAAAAAACACAATGGACCAACACCAGCAGATGACATTGCACCCCAAATCATCACAGACTGTGGAAACTTAACACTGGACTTCAAGCAACTTGGGCTATGAGCTTCTCCACCCTTCCTCCAGACTCTAGGACCTTGCCCGGACAACACACGTACGTCTGGCCGATATCGGCCCAATATCGAAACGTCGGCCTCATTACCTGAAACATCTAAAAAAGCATCGGCCAGGCATAGGCCAATATAATTCGGTCAGTGCTCTGTTTTCCAGCTCATCAGTCGTCGGCCCTGAGTCTGATCACGACCGCAGGCCGATGCCACGCTTATCTGTTTGCTCGAGCCCAGTTATTCGTCTCTTAGCAACCCACAGAGAGAAGAGACTCATCCCGGCGACAGCTGCTTTCAGGTAAGATTTCACTTCAGCTAAATTAGAAAAAAAATACTACTTTGTTAATTCAGTGACACTTAAAAGGTACTAGTAAGGCAGTGGTGAAGAGACTGTGGCTCATTTCCAACTAACTTGTTTAGCTAACGGTCACGGTAGCAATTTTTAAAATTACCGTAACGCCTTAATGCGTTTCCAGCAATTTCTCTGATGGGAAATGTAAAGCGGATTATAAAAGAGAAGTCCTAACTGCTTTTTTGCCGTGTTTTTTTCCGCTCTTTTACAGGCTGCCATAAAGAATCCATCTCTATACGGTGAGCTATTGTTACTGTTGTTATTTGAACTACAAAATGTATATTTTACTGTTTCTGTTATCAGACAATGGAATGAATATGAAATAGTGACTGAAACGCGACCCATTAAGACTACGCTACATAACCAGCTCTCCCTTACAAGATGTTAATCTGCACAAAAATTCTGATAATCGAGCCGTCGTCTGATAAAATCAAATACACATAAGATAATGACAATAGCTGTGCTGTGATTTCGGCTATACTTGCATGTAAAATTAGAGAAGCAACATAATATCTGTGTTTAACTGTCACTAAAAGGGTCTGCAAAGTCGTTAAGTTGGCAACACTGTGCATCTCCATTTCTCCAACTACGGGCTTGGCCACGGGTCAAACAGAAAATGCGCTCTGCGTTAATAAAATTAGTGCCGTTAAAATGAATTTATATTAACTTTGACAGCACTAATATATATATACAGTGGGGCAAAAAAGTATTTAGTCAGCCACCAATTGTGCAAGTTCTCCCACTTAAAAAGATGAGAGAGGCCTGTAATTTTCATCATAGGTATACCTCAACTATGAGAGACAAAATGAGAAAAAAAAAAATCCAGAAAATCGCATTGTTGGATTTTTAAAGAATTTATTTGCAAATTATGGTGGAAAATAAGTATTTGGTCAATAACAAAATTTCATCTCAATACTTTGTTATATACCCTTTGTTGGCAATGACAGAGGTCAAACGTTTTCTGTAAGTCTTCACAAGGTTTTCACACACTGTTGCTGGTATTTTGGCCCATTCCTCCATGCAGATCTCCTCTAGAGCAGTAATGTTTTGGGGCTGTCGCTGGGCAACACGGACTTTCAACTCCCTCCAAAGATTTTCGATGGGGTTGAGATCTGGAGACTGGCTAGGCCACTCCAGGACCTTGAAATGCTTCTTACGAAGCCACTCCTTCGTTGCCCGGGCGGTGTGTTTGGGATCATTGTCATGCTGAAAGACCCAGCCACGTTTCATCTTCAATGCCCTTGCTGATGGAAGGAGGTTTTCACTCAAAATCTCACGATACATGGCCCCATTCGTTCTTTCGTTTACACGGATCAGTCGTCCTGGTCCCTTTGCAGAAAAACAGCCCCAAAGCATGATGTTTCCACCCCCATGCTTCACAGTAGGTATGGTGTTCTTTGGATGCAACTCAGCATTCTTTCTCCTCCAAACACGACAAGTTGAGTTTTTACCAAAAAGTTCTATTTTGGTTTCATCATTCTCCCAATCCTCTTCTGGATCATCCAAATGCTCTCTAGCAAACTTCAGTCGGGCCCGGACATGTACTGGCTTAAGCAGGGGGACACGTCTGGCACTGCAGGATTTGAGTCCCTGGCGGCGCAGTGTGTTACTGATGGTAGCCTTTGTTACTTTGGTCCCAGCTCTCTGCAGGTCATTCACTAGGTCCCCCCGTGTGGTTCTAGGATTTTTGCTCACAGTTCTTGTGATCATTTTGACCCCACGGGGTGAGATCTTGCGTGGAGCCCCAGATCGAGGGAGATTATCAGTGGTCTTGTATGTCTTCCATTTTCTAATAATTGCTCCCACAGTTGATTTCTTCACACCAAGCTGCTTACCTATTGCAGATTCAGTCTTCCCAGCCTGGTGCAGGTCTACAGTTTTGTTTCTGGTGTCCTTTGACAGCTCTTTGGTCTTGGCCATGGTGGAGTTTGGAGTTGGACTGTTTGAGGTTGTGGACAGGTGTCTTTTATACTGATCAAACAGTTCAAACAGATGCCATTAATACAGGTAACGAGTGGAGGACAGAGGAGCCTCTTAAAGAAGAAGTTACAGGTCTGTGAGAGCCAGAAATCTTGCTTGTTTGTAGGTGACCAAATACTTATTTTACAGAGGAATTTACCAATAAATTCTTTAAAAATCTTACGATGTGATTTTCTGGATTTTTTTTCTCATTTTGTCTCTCATAGTTGAGGTATACCTATGATGAAAATTACAGGCCTCTCTCATCTTTTTAAGTGGGGGAACTTGCACAATTGGTGGCTGACTAAATACCTTTTTGCCCCACTGTGTATATATATATATATATATATATATATATATATATATATATTTAAAATAAATAGAAAAAATGAGCGCAAAAAGATAAATGACACTGATGCACACAGATAATCATCCTCGAGAGATTTAATGTCTTCTTTTATCTTGTATTGATTTCCTTTATGGCTGTGGCTGAAATCAGTTGTAATTCTTGTATTTCTGCTCATCTCATCTTGTTTTTTCTGTTCTTGTTTCTCTTTCTTTTAGTGGTTCTGCTTGTTAACAGCAGGTGTTCTTCATTAATGCTCAATCATCACTCAATTACTAAACTAATTAACTCATTAACTTTAACACTGCTTCAGTGTTACTTTTTGACACTCTGAGTGTGGATTATATATACACTGGGAGTGTTAATTTAACACTGGAGGTTTTACTGTGTGTAAATAGATGCTCCATAAACGATATTTATGTCAGTAAAGGCTTTCACACCAAGAATGATAACTATAGTGATAACTATATTAGCATCCACACTAAAGCACAATAACATTCTGAAGCTCTTTAATATCTAGTGGAGTCTGATTGGCTGTCAATGTCAATGAAAGTGATTCCAGCGATATCGTTCCTTGTTGCTTTATCGTTATTGTTATAGTTGTGGTGTGGACTTCACTCTATTCTTAGAGTTAGAGCGATCAATTCATATGTCCTTGGTGTGAATGAACTTTCAAACAACAGATGTGCATTTTTCCAACTTCAAACACACCAGATCAGGAGCTTGATGTTTCATGGCTTCCTTCTTTTCTTTATATCATCACAGAGATAATACAGAGATCTGTATGATATGAAATGATGTGAAAGAAAGATATGTGCATTTGTCTCCCAGCAGAGGTGTAAATTCCATGGGTCAGAAAGTAAAAGTCCTGCCATATGTTTATTCCACCCATGAAATCAGCAGCTGATTTCAGCAGAGGAGGAACCAAGTCATTCCTTTCAAGTCACAAACGAGTCTCGAGTCAAATCCCAAGTCCACAAAGAGTTAAAGTTAATGAGATAATTAAGTGACTAATTAAATGATGATTGTGCATTAGTGATGAACACCTGCTGTTAACAAGCGGCATCATTGAAGAAAAGAGAAACACAAGAACTACAACTGACTTCAGCCACAGCCTTAGATGGAATCAACTGGAAAAACAAACAAACAAACAACAAAAAAACAAAAAACAAACAAAAAAAAAAAAACCAAAACAAAAACAAACAAACAAAAAAAAACACGTTGCCACCATAATTGTGGTCAGTGTTTGCTTTAGTTGGGCTTTTGAGCCTTTTAGTAATTCAAAGTAATTAACTTGTAAGCAAGTGCAATATTGTTTCACAACAAGTGTTTGTGTGTTTCTGAATCAAACCTTGAAGCAGCAGATGAGCTTACACTTTCTGTTTTATAACTCATTTGAATGAACATCATGAAGGTGTTTCTCTTTGGTTTATTGGCTGACATTCAGTGATTACAGACCTGAAAAAAAAAAAAAAAGCCACCATAATTCTTCAATATTGGGAGAAAAAAAACCTGTATCAGCTCAGGCTTTTAGACATGAACACTTATCATACAATCCTCAACAGTGGTGACAATAATTATTCATACTGCAGTGCATGATGGGAGTTTTTACTATGGTGTTACCCAGCATGCATTGCGGCATGAAGCATTTTATTGATAGTCACCATTGTTGAGATTCATATGCTGGTTCTTGATGTCTGTGTGAGTGTAAATAGTACAAGAGTTACAGTTTCTTATATGCATTACATAGATTTAAAATTCACTTACTATGACTATTAGAGCAACACTTTGTATGCTGTAGTTTCACAGGGTTGTTAATGCTAAGCCTAAATGTATAAATGAAAAAAAAGCAAAAAAAAAAAAAAAAATAGTTATTTTGAACACAATCAGGCCAGCTCACGATAACTAACTCCTCAAATAAAAACAGCTAACAGCTGCTCACTGTATGGCACTGATCTCTCTGCTTTTCAAAGCCACATACATTGCTACAAAGAGAGATCTAATACAGGAAGTCAAGAGCCCAACTAAAGCAAACACTGATCTCCATGATGGTCGCATCATTTTAACCAATAAAACATCAACATCTGATCCTCTGTAATTCTCAGTAACAGCAGGTGTTCATCACTAATGCACAGTCATCATTTAATTAGTCACTTAATTATCTTATTAACTTTAACTCTTTGAGGACTTGGGATCTGACTCTAGACTTGCTTGTGACTTGAAAGGAATGACTTTGGTTCCTCCTCTGGTGAAATCAGCTGCTGAGTTCATGGGTGGAATAAACATATGGCAGGACTTTTACTCTTTGTACCCTGGACTTTACACCTCTGTCCCCCAGTATGCTTTTAAATGTTGTCTCCAGTAAATCTGCTTTATCATCCTCTGCTTAACTTTTGGCTTAGTCATGTACTGCAGTGTAAACATGATCCTTCTGACTCAGCAGAACGACAGATGAATTGACTCACACTCACTATGACATGACATTATATATACGTTTAATAAACACTCACCTATGATCTCACTTACACAAACTCACCATCCCAGAGAAAGTATGTCAAGTCAAGTCAAGTCACCTTTATTTATATAGCGCTTTTAACAATACAGATTGTGTCAAAGCACTTAACAGTATCAAATTGGAGGATAGAGTGTCAGTAATGTATAATAATAAGATTAAACACTCAATTTTCAGTTAAAGGCATTTCATTATTGAATTCAGAGATGTCATTGTCTAGCTCAGTTTAGTTTAAATAGTATCTATGAAATCAAATTGATGATAATCGTTAGAAATTAAGTGTCCCCAACTGAGCAAGCCAGAGGCGACAGCGGCAAGGAACGAAAACTCCCTCTGTGACAGAATGGAGAAAAAAAAACCTTGGGAGAAACCAGGCTCAGTCGGGGGGCCAGTTCTCCTCTGGCCAGGATATTATTATTTATTTTTTTACTTATTGTATTAATTAAATTTTAAATGTATAAATGTATTATATTTCTATTTTTATATTGTTGCAATTTCTAACAATAATAGTATTATGTAGTTAGGTATTATATTATATTATAGTTATTTTTTTTAATTTTAAGTTTTATTGTATTTAAGTCGAGGTCTTCACTGGGGATATGTCCCCGGGGCTCATCCAGGTGTCCGGCCTCCGCCGACGGTCAGGGTCGCAGACATCATCTCCCGGCGCCATCTGATCCGGACACGGACTGAGAAACAGAATAATAAAGAAACAGACAAATATTAGCGTAGATGCCATTCTTCTTACGATGTAACGAGTACATCGTGTGTTATGAGGAGTGTTCCCGGTTCCGGTTGATCTAATTAATGCAGCCTAACAATCCTTTAACGGATTTGAATAATAGAAGTGTATTAGTGTGTTATGTGTAAGCCAGGTTAAAGAAATGTGTCTTTAATCTAGATTTAAACTGACACAGTGTGTCTGCCTCCCGAACAGTGTTAGGTAGATTGTTCCAGAGTTTGGGCGCTAAATAGGAAAAGGATCTGCCGCCCGCAGTCGATTTTGATATTCTAGGTATTATCAAATGGCCAAAGTTTTGAGAACGCAGCAGACGTGGAGGACTATAATGTGATAAGAGCTCGCTCAAGTACTGAGGAGCTAAGCCATTCAGGGCTTTATAAGTAATTAACAAGATTTTAAAATCTATCCGATGTTTGATAGGGAGCCAGTGCAGTGTTGACAGAACCGGGCTAATATGGTCATACTTCCTGGTTCTAGTAAGGACTCTAGCTGCTGCATTTTGGACCAACTGTAGTTTATTGATCAAGCGTGCACAACAACCACCCAGTAAAGCATTACAATAGTCTAACCTTGAGGTCATAAACGCATGAATTAGCATTTCTGCATTTGACGTTGAGAGTCAAGTCAAGTCAAGTCAAGTCACCTTTATTTATATAGCGCTTTTAACAATACAGATTGTGTCAAAGCACTTAACAGTATCAAATTGGAGGATAGAGTGTCAGTAATGTATAATAATAAGATTAAACACTCAATTTTCAGTTAAAGGCATTTCATTATTGAATTCAGAGATGTCATTGTCTAGCTCAGTTTAGTTTTAATAGTATCTATGAAATAAAATTGACGTTAATCGTAAAAAATTAAGTGTCCCCAACTGAGCAAGCCAGAGGCGACAGCGGCAAGGAACCAAAACTCCCTCTGTGACAGAATGGAGAAAAAAACCTTGGGAGAAACCAGGCTCAGTCGGGGGGCCAGTTCTCCTCTGGCCAGGATATTATTATTTATTTTTTTACTTATTGTTTTAATTAAATGTTAAATGTATAAATGTATTATATTTCTATTTTTATATTGTTGCAATTTCTAACAATAATAGTATTATGTAGTTAGGTATTTTATTATATTTATAGTTATTTTGTTTAATTTTAAGTTCTATTGTATTTAAGTCGAGGTCTTCACTGGGGATATGTCCCCGGGGCTCATCCAGGTGTCCGGCCTCCGCTGACGATCAGGGTCGCAGACATCATCTCCCGGCGCCGATCCACCATCTGATCCGGACACGGACTGAGAAACAGAATAATAAAGAAACAGACAAATATTACCGTAGATGCCATTCTTCTTACGATGTAACGAGTACATCGTGTGTTATGAGGAGTGTTCCCGGTTCCGGTTGATCTAATTAATGCAGCCTAACAATCCTTTAAGGGATTTGAATAATAGAAGTGTATTAGTGTGTTATGTGTAAGCCAGGTTAAAGAAATGTGTCTTTAATCTAGATTTAAACTGACAGAGTGTGTCTGCCTCCCGAACAGTGTTAGGTAGATTGTTCCAGAGTTTAGGCGCTAAATAGGAAAAGGATCTGCCGCCCGCAGTTGATTTTGATATTCTAGGTATTATCAAATGGCCAGAGTTTTGAGAACGCAGCAGACGTGGAGGACTATAATGTGATAAGAGCTCGCTCAAGTACTGAGGAGCTAAGCCATTCAGGGCTTTATAAGTAATTAACAAGATTTTAAAATCTATCCGATGTTTGATAGGGAGCCAGTGCAGTGTTGACAGAACCGGGCTAATATGGTCATACTTCCTGGTTCTAGTAAGGACTCTAGCTGCTGCATTTTGGACCAACTGTAGTTTATTGATCAAGCGTGCAGAACAACCACCCAGTAAAGCATTACAATAGTCTAACCTTGAGGTCATAAACGCATGAATTAGCATTTCTGTATTTGACGTTGAGAGCATAGGTCGCAATTTAGATATGTTTTTGAGATGGAAAAACGCAGTTTTACAGATACTAGAAACATGGCTTTCAAATGAAAGATTGCTATCAAACAGCACACCTAGGTTCCTAACAGATGAAGAAGAATTGACAGAGCAGCCGTCAAGTGTTAGATAGTGTTCTAGGTTATTACATGTGGGGTTTTTAGGTCCGATAATTAACACCTCTGTTTTTTCAGAATTTAGCAGTAAGAAGTTACTAGTCATCCAGTTTTTTATATCGACTATACATTCCGTTAGTTTCTCAATTTGGTGTGTTTCACTGGGCCGTGAAGAAATATAGAGCTGAGTATCATCAGCATAACAGTGAAAGCTAACACCATGTCTCCTGATAATATCTCCCAAGGGTAACATGTAAAGCGTGAAAAGTAACGGCCCTAGTACTGAGCCTTGAGGTACTCCATACTGCACTTGTGATCGATATGATACCTCTTCATTTACTGCTACGAACTGATGGCGGTCAGATAAGTACGATTTGAACCATGCTAAGGCACTTCCACTAATGCCAACAAAGTTTTCTAGTCTATTCAAAAGAATGTTGTGGTCGATAGTGTCGAATGCAGCGCTAAGATCCAGTAGAAATAATAAAGAGATACAACCACGATCAGATGATAGAAGCAGGTCATTTGTAACTCTAATGAGAGCAGTCTCAGTACTATGATACGGTCTAAATCCTGACTGGAATTCCTCACAGATACCATTTTTCTCTAAGAAGGAATATAATTGTGAGGATACTACCTTTTCTAGTATCTTTGACAGAAAAGGGAGATTTGAGATCGGTCTGTAATTAACTAGATCTTTGGGGTCAAGTTGTGGTTTTTTAATGAGAGGCTTAATAACAGCCAATTTGAAGGTTTTGGGGACATATCCTAATGACAATGATGAATTAATAATAGCCAAAAGAGGATCTATGACTTCTGGAAGCAGCTCTTTTAGTAGTTTAGATGGAATAGGGTCTAACATACATGTTGTTGGTTTAGATGATTTAACAAGTTTATACAATTCTTCCTCTCCTATAATAGAGAATGAGTGGAATTGTTCCTCAGGGGATCTATAGTGCACTATCTGATGCGATACTGTAGCTGACGGCTGCATGGTTACAATTTTATCTCTGATAGTATCGATCTTGGAAGTAAAGTAGTTCATAAAGTCATTACAGCTGTGCTCTTGGGAAATGCCAACACCTGTTGATGCTTTATTTTTCATTAAATTAGTGACTGTATTGAATAAATACCGGGGGTTATGTTTGTTTTCTTCTAGAAGAGATGAAAAGTAATCAGATCTAGCCGTTTTTAATGCTTTTCTGTAGGATAGGGTACTTTCCCGCCAAGCTATACGAAATACCTCTAGTTTTGTTTTCCTCCAGCTGCGCTCCATTTTCCGGGCTGCTCTCTTTAGGGTGCGAGTGTGCTCATTATACCACGGAGTCAAACTGTTTTCTTTGATCTTCCTTAAGCGTAAAGGAGCAACTGTATCTAAAGTGCTAGAAAAGAGAGAGTCCATAGTTTCTGTTACATCATCAAGTTTTTCTGCGCTGTTGGATATGCTGAGGAATTGAGATAAATCAGGAAGATTACTTACAAAGCAGTCTTTTGTGGTAGAAGTGATGATTCTACCATACTTGTAACAAGGAGTAGAATTTACAGTTTTAGCTATATGGAGTTTACACAAGACTAGATAATGATCTGAGATATCATCGCTTTGCTGCAGAATTTCAACACCACTAACATCAATTCCATGTGACAGTATTAAATCTAGAGTATGATTTCGACAATGAGTAGGTCCTGAAACATGTTGTCTAACCCCAATAGAGTTCAGAATGTCTATGAATGCTGATCCTAATGCATCTTTTTCATTATCGACATGGATATTAAAATCACCAAGAATTAAGACTTTATCTGCAGCCAGTACTAACTCAGATAGAAAATCTGAAAATTCTTTAATAAAGTCTGTGTGGTGCCCTGGTGGCCTGTACACAGTAGCCAATACAAACATCACAGGGGATTTATCACTAACACGTGTTTCTCTAGATAATGTTATACGCAGCACCATAACTTCAAACGAGTTATACTTAAAGCCTGCCCTCTGAGAAATACTGAGAATATTGCTATAAATTGTAGCAACACCTCCCCCTTTACCTTTTGGACGTGGCTCATTTTTATAGCAGTAATCTTGGGGGGTAGACTCATTTAAAGTAATGTATTCATCTGGTTTTAGCCATGTTTCTGTCAAACAAAGCATATCTAGCTTATGGTCAGTGATCATATCATTTACAAATAGTGCTTTTGTAGAAAGGGACCGGATATTCAGTAAGCCAAGTTTTATCAATTGTTTCTCTGTATTGTAAACATTTTTTATTTGTTGAACATCAATTAAATTGTTACTATTACTTTGGTTTGGACGTTTTCTGTATTTTCTAGTACGGGGAACAGACACAGTCTCTATAGTGTGATATCTAGGTGAAGGAGTCTCTATGTGCTGAGAATTAACTGACTTCTGTGACGTGAGGCGGCTAGCAGACGGTCGGTTTAGCCAGTCTGTCTGCTCCCTGACCTGGGCCCTAGTTAGTCAAGTACGAACTCTAAGACTATGTGCCATATTTCTAGAGAGAAGAGCGGCACCACCCCAGGAGGGATGAACACCATCTCTTTTCAACAGGTCAGGTCTGCCCCAAAAACTCTTCCAATTGTCTATGAAACTTACGTTATTCTGCGGGCACCACTTAGACATCCAGCCATTGAGTGACGACAGTCTGCTATGAATCTCAGAGAGCATAGGTCGCAATTTAGATATGTTTTTGAGATGGAAAAACGCAGTTTTACAGATACTAGAAACATGGCTTTCAAATGAAAGATTGCTATCAAACAGCACACCTAGGTTCCTAACTGATGAAGAAGAATTGACAGAGCAGCCGTCACGTGTTAGATAGTGTTCTAGGTTATTACATGTGGGGTTTTTAGGTCCGATAATTAACACCTCTGTTTTTTCAGAATTTAGCAGTAAGAAGTTACTCGTCATCCAGTTTTTTATATCGACTATACATTCCGTTAGTTTCTCAACTTGGTGTGTTTCACCGGGCCGTGAAGAAATATAGAGCTGAGTATCATCAGCATAACAGTGAAAGCTAACACCATGTCTCCTGATAATATCTCCCAAGGGTAACATGTAAAGCGTGAAAAGTAACGGCCCTAGTACTGAGCCTTGAGGTACTCCATACTGCACTTGTGATCGATATGATACCTCTTCATTTACTGCTACGAACTGATGGCGGTCAGATAAGTACGATTTGAACCATGGTAAGGCACTTCCACTAATGCCAACAAAGTTTTCTAGTCTATTCAAAAGAATGTTGTGGTCGATAGTGTCGAACGCAGCGCTAAGATCCAGTAGAACTAATAAAGAGATACAACCACGATCAGATGATAGAAGCAGGTCATTTGTAACTCTAATGAGAGCAGTCTCAGTACTATGATACGGTCTAAATCCTGACTGGAATTCCTCACAGATACCATTTTTCTCTAAGAAGGAATATAATTGTGAGGATACTACCTTTTCTAGTATCTTTGACAGAAAAGGGAGATTTGAGATCGGTCTGTAATTAACTAGATCTTTGGGGTCAAGTTGTGGTTTTTTAATGAGAGGCTTAATAACAGCCAATTTGAAGGTTTTGGGGACATATCCTAATGACAATGATGAATTAATAATAGCCAAAAGAGGATCTATGACTTCTGGAAGCAGCTCTTTTAGTAGTTTAGATGGAATAGGGTCTAACATACATGTTGTTGGTTTAGATGATTTAACAAGTTTATACAAT
The DNA here is from genome assembly GCA_039654775.1 of Spinibarbus caldwelli. Lineage (NCBI taxonomy): Eukaryota > Metazoa > Chordata > Actinopteri > Cypriniformes > Cyprinidae > Spinibarbus > Spinibarbus caldwelli. The sequence goes on from JBCAMP010000153.1 coordinate 153,296, forward strand.
TCTTCCTCTCCTATAATAGAGAATGAGTGGAATTGTTCCTCAGGGGATCTATAGTGCACTATCTGATGCGATACTGTAGCTGACGGCTGCATGGTTACAATTTTATCTCTAATAGTATCGATCTTGGAAGTAAAGTAGTTCATAAAGTCATTACAGCTGTGCTCTTGAGAAATGCCAACACCTGTTGATGCTTTATTTTTCGTTAAATTAGTGACTGTATTGAATAAATACCGGGGGTTATGTTTGTTTTCTTCTAGAAGAGACGAAAAGTAATCAGATCTAGCCGTTTTTAATGCTTTTCTGTAGGATAGGGTACTTTCCCGCCAAGCTATACGAAATACCTCTAGTTTTGTTTTCCTCCAGCTGCGCTCCATTTTCCGGGCTGCTCTCTTTAGGGTGCGAGTGTGCTCATTATACCACGGAGTCAAACTGTTTTCTTTAATCTTCCTTAAGCGTAAAGGAGCAACTGTATCTAAAGTGCTAGAAAAGAGAGAGTCCATAGTTTCTGTTACATCATCAAGTTTTTCTGCGCTTTTGGATATGCTGAGGAATTGAGATAAATCAGGAAGATTACTTACAAAGCAGTCTTTTGTGGTAGAAGTGATGATTCTACCATACTTGTAACAAGGAGTAGAATTTACAGTTTTAGCTATATGGAGTTTACACAAGACTAGATAATGATCTGAGATATCATCGCTTTGCTGCAGAATTTCAACACCACTAACATCAATTCCATGTGACAGTATTAAATCTAGAGTATGATTTCGACAATGAGTAGGTCCTGAAACATGTTGTCTAACCCCAATAGAGTTCAGAATGTCTATGAATGCTGATCCTAATGCATCTTTTTCATTATCGACATGGATATTAAAATCACCAAGAATTAAGACTTTATCTGCAGCCAGTACTAACTCAGATAGAAAATCTGAAAATTCTTTAATAAAGTCTGTGTGGTGCCCTGGTGGCCTGTACACAGTAGCCAATACAAACATCACAGGGGATTTATCACTAACACATGTTTCTCTAGATAATGTTATACGCAGCACCATAACTTCAAACGAGTTATACTTAAAGCCTGCCCTCTGAGAAATACTGAGAATATTGCTATAAATTGTAGCAACACCTCCCCCTTTACCTTTTGGACGTGGCTCATTTTTATAGCAGTAATCTTGGGGGGTAGACTCATTTAAAGTAATGTATTCATCTGGTTTTAGCCATGTTTCTGTCAAACAAAGCACATCTAGTTTATGGTCAGTGATCATATCATTTACAAATAGTGCTTTTGTAGAAAGGGACCTGATATTCAGTAAGCCAAGTTTTATCAGTTGTTTCTCTGTATTGTAAACATTTTTTATTTGTTGAACATCAATTAAATTGTTACTATTACTTTGGTTTGGACGTTTTCTGTATTTTCTAGTACGGGGAACAGACACAGTCTCTATAGTGTGATATCTAGGTGAAGGAGTCTCTATGTGCTGAGAATTAACTGCCTTCTGTGACGTGAGGCGGCTAGCAGACGGTCGGTTTAGCCAGTCTGTCTGCTCCCTGACCTGGGCCCTAGTTAGTCAAGTACGAACTCTAAGACTATGTGCCATATTTCTAGAGAGAAGAGCGGCACCACCCCAGGAGGGATGAACACCATCTCTTTTCAACAGGTCAGGTCTGCCCCAAAAACTCTTCCAATTGTCTATGAAACTTACGTTATTCTGCGGGCACCACTTAGACATCCAGCCATTGAGTAACGACAGTCTGCTATGAATCTCATCACCACGGTAAGCAGGGAGGGGGCCAGAGCATATTACAGTGTCTGACATCATACTTGCAAGTTCACACACCTCTTTAACATTATTTTTAGTGATCTCCGACTGGCGAAGTCGAACATCATTAGCGCCGACGTGGATAACAATCTTACTGAATTTACGTTTAGCATTAGCCAGCACTTTTAAATTTGCCAAGATGTCAGGCGCTCTGGCTCCCGGTAAACATTGGACTATGGTGGCTGGTGTCTCTATTTTCACGTTCCGTACAATAGAATCGTAAATTACTAGAGCACTTTCATCAGGTTTCTCAGTGGGTGCGTCACCGAGTGGGGAGAACCTGTTTGATGTTTTGATCGGAACGGAAGAGCGGTGTTTTGACCCGCGACTATGCCGTCTCACAGTCACCCAGTTGCCCTGCTGCACGGGCACAACCGGAACCGAACAATGTACAGGAGTCCCTGAGCTAGTCGCATCCAAAGCAGTATCTACAGCCCTCACATTCTTACTATCCTCAACTAAAGTTTGGATGCGTCTCTCTAGTTCTAAAATCTTCTCTGTCAGCCTAACTATTTCCCTGCATTTATCACATGTGAATCCCTCGTCGCCGACAGAGAGAGATAAACTGTACATGTGGCATGAAGTGCAAACAACAAGAGAAGGAGAAGCCATTACTCACCGTGATTGATGAATGATACCAACTTAACTTACCACTGTTGTTTGATGAACTTGTGAAAAACGGCGCAAGAGAGAGATGAAAACGGAGCGAGAAAAAATAAAACAATAATAGGCGCGAATAGAAACGTGAATGGAACCGCGAGTAACAAGCTAACCAGCTAACGCGCTGCACGCGCGCTGCACTCGCGGTTTTAAAAGCGAACGATCAAATTAGTTAGATTAGTTTGATAGATAATACCAGAAATATGGTGGGAATTAAGTTATATATTATCACTTTAAACAACAGAGAGTGAAAGTAAGGTAAAGATTCAATAAAAAAGCGGAGCTACAATCGCAAACCTCTCAGCAGCACAACAGACAGGAACAGACTGAAGAGCAAAAAGATGAGGAAAAGTATGTGAGCAAAAAGATGAGGAAAACGTGAATATAATAATTTTGTAGAGATTTTTTTTTTTTAACAACAAGAATTATGCAGAGTGGGCAGAAATCACAGAAAAGGGCACATGACAAGTTTTTTAAAAAACCTTGTAAAAGTAAATGAATCTTGCCACAATAAAATCCTTTTAAAGTCCTATAGTGATAATGACTAATTTTGAAATCAAAATACAGGTGCATCGCAATAAATTAGAATGTCATAGAAAAGTTCATTTCTTTCAGTAGTTCAACTCAAATTGTGAAACTCGATGCATTAAATAAATTCAATGCACACAGACTGAAGTAGTTTAAGTCTTTGGTTCTTTTAATTGTGATGATTTTGGCTCACATTTAACAAAAACCCACCAATTCACTATCTCAACAAATTAGAATATGGTGACATGGCAATCAGCTAATCAACTCAAAACACCTGCAAAGGTTTTCTGAGCCTTCAAAATGGTCTCTCAGTTTGGTTCACTAGGCTACACAATCATGGGGAAGACTGCTGATCTGACAGTTGTTCAAAAGACAGTCACTGACACCCTTCACAAGGAGGGTAAGCCACAAACATTCATTGCCAAAGAAGCTGGCTGTTCACAGAGTGCTGTATCCAAGCATGTTAAGTGGAAATTGTTAAGTGGTTAAGTGAAAGTTGAGTGGAAGGAAAAAAAGTGTGGAAGAAAAAGATGCACAACCAACCGAGAGAACCGCAGCGTTGAGAGGATTGTCAAGCAAAATCGATTCAAGAATTTGGGTGAACTTCACAAGGAATGGACTGAGGCTGGGGTCAAGGCATCAAGAGCCACCACACACAGACGTGTCAAGGAATTTGGCTACAGTTGTCGTATTCCTCTTGTGCATCTTACCTGGGGCTAAGGAGAAGAAGAACTGGACTGTTGCCCAGTGGTCCAAAGTCCTCTTTTCAGATGAGAGCAAGTTTTGTATTTCATTTGGAAACCAAGGTCCTAGAGTCTGGAGGAAGGGTGGAGAAGCTCATAGCCCAAGTTGCTTGAAGTCCAGTGTTAAGTTTCCACAGTCTGTGATGATTTCGGGTGCAAAGTCATCTGCTGGGTGTTGGTCCATTGTGTTTTTTAAAACCAACGTCACTGCACCCGTTTACCAAGAAATTTTGGGAGCACTTCATGCTTCCTTCTGCTGACAAGCTTTCTAAAGATGCTGATTTCATTTTCCAGCAGGATTTGGCACCTGCCCACACTGCCAAAATCACCAAAAGTTGGTTAAATGAGCATGGTGTTGGTGTGCTTGACTGGCCAGCAAACTCACCAGACCTGAACCCCATAGATTCTCTGAGGAAAGATTTGTCAAGAGGAAAATGAGAAACAAGAGACCAAAAAATGCAGATGAGCTGAAGGCCACTGTCAAAGAAACCTGGGCTTCCATACCACCTCAGCAGTGCCACAAATTGATCAACTCCATGCCACGTCGAATTGAGGCAGTAATTAAAGCAAAAGGATCCCCTACCAAGTATTGAGTACATATACAGTAAATGAACATACTTTCCAGAAGGCCAACAATTCACTAAAAATATATTTTTTTATTGGTCTTATGAAGTATTCTAATTTGTTAAGATAGTGAATTGGTGGGTTTTTGTTAAATGTGAGCCAAAATCATCACAATTAAAAGAACCACAGACTTAAACTACTTCAGTCAAGTCAAGTCAAGTCACCTTTATTTATATAGCACTTTTAAACAATACAGATTGTGTCAAAGCACTTAACAGTATCAAATTGGAGGATAGAGTGTCAGTAGTGTATAATAAGATTAAACAGTCAATTTTCAGTTAAAAGGCATTTCATTATTGAATTCAGAGATGTCATTGTCTAGCTCAGTTTAGTTTAAATAGTATATATGAAATCAAATTGATGATAATCGTTAGAAATTAAGTGTCCCCAACTGAGCAAGCCAGAGGCGACAGCGGCAAGGAACCAAAACTCCCTCTGTGACAGAATGGAGAAAAAAACGTTGGGAGAAACCAGGCTCAGTCGGGGGGCCAGTTCTCCTCTGACCAGGATATTATTGTTTATTTATTTTTTTTACTTATTGTTTTAATTAAATTTTAAATGTATTATATTTCTATTTTTGTATTGTTGCAATTTCTAACAATAATAGTATTATATAGTTAGGTATTTTATTATATTTTTAGTTATTTTGTTTTAATTTTAAGTTTTATTGTATTTAAGTCGAGGTCTTCACTGGGGATATGTCCCCGGGGCTCATCCAGGTGTCCGGTCTCCGCCGAGGATTAGGGTCGCAGACATCATCTCCCGGCGCCGATCCACCATCTGATCCGGACACGGACTGAGAAACAGAATAAGAAAGAAACAGACAAATATTAGCGTAGATGCCATTCTTCTTATGATGTAACGAGTACATCGTGTGTTATGAGGAGTGTTCCCGGTTCCGGCTGATCTAATTAATGCAGCCTAACCATCCTTTAATGGATTTGAATAATAGAAGTGTATTAGTGTGTTATATGTAAGCCAGGTTAAAGAAATGTGTCTTTAATCTAGATTTAAACTGACAGAGTGTGTCTGCCTCCCGAACAGTGTTTAGGTAGATTGTTCCAGAGTTTGGGTGCTAAATAGGAAAAGGATCTGCCACCCGCAGTCGATTTTGATATTCTAGGTATTATCAAATGGCCAGAGTTTTGAGAACGCAGCGGACGTGGAGGACTATAATGTGATAAGAGCTCACTCAAGTACTGAAGAGCTAAGCCATTCAAGTCAAGTCAAGTCAAGTCAAGTCGAGCTTTATTGTCATTCCGCTACATGTGTGGACATACAGTGGAACGAAAATGTCGTGTCTCGCAGGACCACGGTGCTACATAAATAAGCATAAATATAAACATACAACACTAGATGTAAGAACAGTTTTTTAGACCTACATAGCTAACTTACTAAATCAGTAATCTGACTATACATAAACAGTTGATTGTACATACACATAACCTAAGACAGACTAGTACAAGTACTTACATAATAATTGTGCATAGAGGTATTTAAGGTTAAGGTTTCAGGAGCTAAGGTTCCTGGTTTCAGGAGCTAGAGTTTTGGATGAGGTTTCAGAGGGGGGTGAGGTGATTGGAATTGAGGGCTCTCACCGCCTGGGGGAAAAAGCTGTTGAGCAGTCTGGCAGAACGGGCTCTGATGCTCCGGTACCGTCTTCCTGATGGCAAGAGCTGGAAGAGACTGTGGGAGGGATGGGTGGGGTCTTTCACAATACTGGTAGCTTTACTGGAGCATTGTGCAAGGAAAATGTCCAGAATTGAGGGGAGAGGGGCACCGATGATCTTTGCAGTTGTGTTCACTGTCCGCTGTAGGGTCTTGCGGTCAGCAGCACTGCAGTTCCCGTACCAGACAGTGATGCAGCTGGTCAGCACACTCCTAATTGTTCCCCTATAGAATGTGGTGAGGATGGGTGGAGGGAGACTTGCTCTTTTAAGTCAGCGCAGGAAGTGGAGCCACTGTTGCGCCTTCTTGGAAAGTGATGTAGTGTTGGTGGTCCAGGTGAGGTCTTCTGTTATGTGCACCCCCAGGAATTTAGTGCTGTTGACTCTCTCCACAGTCGAGCTGTCGATGGTCAGTGGGGGGTGGTCAACAGAGTTCCTCCTGAAGTCCATCACAACCTCCTTTGTCTTATTCACCTTGAGGGACAGGTTGTTTGCACCACACCATTCAACCAGTTGTGCCACTTCCTCTCTGTAGGGTGTTTCATCATTTTTGCTGATGAGACCTACCACAGTTGTGTCATCAGCAAACTTGATGATGTGGTTAGAGCTGAACTTGGCAGTGCAGTCGTGGGTCAGCAGCGTGAAGAGCAGCGGGCTGAGGCACACAGCCCTGTGGTGCACCTGTGCTCAGTGTGGTAGTGCTCGCGGTGTTGTAGCCGACACGGACTGACTGAGGTCTTCCGGTTAGAAAGTCCAGGATCCAATTACAGAGGGAGGCATTTAGGCCCAGCAGGTTCAGTTTGTTGATGAGTTGTTGTGGGATTATTGTGTTGAATGCTGAGCTGAAGTCGATGAACAGCATTCTAAAATAAGAATCTTTGTTTTCTAAGTGGGTAAGAGCCAGGTGGAGGGTGCAGGAAATTGCATCGTCCGTGGAGCCGTTTGGACGGTATGCAAACTGGAGCGGGTCAAGTGTGTTGGGGAGATTTGATTTGATATGGTGCATGACTAAACTTTCAAAGCACTTCATCATGATTGGGGTCAGTGCTATGGGACGATAGTCATTCAGGCTGGACACAGGTGACTTTTTTGGTACTGGGGTGATGGTGGTGGACTTAAAACATGTGGGGACAACTGCTTGGCTTAGTGAGATGTTAAAGATGTCTGTTAAGACATCTGTCAGCTGTGCAGCACAGTCTCTCAGTACGCGGTCTGGTATGTTGTCAGGACCTGCAGCCTTGCGTGGGTTAACCCTAGATAGGGTCTTCCTTACATCGACTGGAGACAGACAGAACACCTGGTCGTTGGGAGGTGTGGGTAGTTTTTTGTGGAGGTTTGTCATTCTGCATTTCAAACCATGCATAAAACTCATTGAGTGCATCTGGGAGGGATGTGTCATCATCACAGGCCTGTGGCAGGGCTTGTAGTCTGTGATGGCTCTGAATAGCTTGCCACAGACTCCGTGTGTCCTTACTGTCAGTGAAGTGATTATTGATTTTTTTGTGCATATAACCGTTTTGCTTTCTTGATGCCACGGGACAGGTTGGATCTTGCTGTTTTAAGGACTGCTTTGTATCCCAATCTGAATGCGTCATCACGGGTTCTTAGCAGCCCACGAACCTCTGCTGTCATCCATGGCTTCTGGTTGGCACGTCTGGTGATGTTTTTGGTGACTGTCACATCATCAATGCAGTTTTTGATGTAAGCAGTCACTGTTTCAGTGTACTCTTGCAGGTCTGTGTGGTTGTTGTAGGTGGCTGCCTCTTTAAACATGTTCCAGTCTATGTCCTGGAAGCAGTCCTGTAGTGCTGAGGTAGCATCGTCTGGCCATACTGTGATCTGCTTTTTGGACCGGTTTGGCAAGTTTGAGAAGTGGTTTGTATGCTGGAATTAGCATAACAGAGATGTGGTCTGAGTACCCGAGATGGGTGCGGGGTGCGGCTTTGTACGCATTTTTTTTCTGTTGTGTAAACCAAGTCCAATGTGTTGTTTTCTCTTGTTGCAAAGTTCACGTGTTGGTAGAATTTTGGCAAAACTGTCTTTAAGTTTGCGTGATTAAAGTCACCGGATATTATGAAAAAGCCATCAGGGTCATTTGTTTGTTGCTCGCTGATAGCGCTGTACAGTTCGCGAAAGCGCGTCTTTAGCGTTTGCACACGGGGGTATATACACAGCAACGATAACAATTGGCCGAGAACTCCCTCTGCAGATAGAAGGGTCAGCACTTCACAATTATAAACTCCACCAGCGACGAGCAGTGTTTTGACACTAACACAGCATTGTTGCACCATTCTTTGTTAATATACACACACAAGCCGCCACCACGAGTCTTACCAGACAGTGCTGTATCTCTGTCCGCTCGGGTAGCAGGTTAGCCCGTGCAGCTGAATGACGGAGTCCAGGATGTTGTTGTTTAGCCACGTTTGGGTAAAAACAAACACGCAGCACTCCCTTGTCTCATGCTGTGTAGTCCGACAGAGTCGAATTAGGTCCAGTTTATTTTCTAGTGAGCGTACATTTGACAGCAAGATTGTTGGAAGAGCTGGTCTTGTGGAGTTAGCCTTAAGCCTAGCTCGTATGCCTCCGCGCTTGCCCTGTTTGCATCCCCTCTCACACAGCTTGCGGCACCTCCTTGTGTGGGTAGTAGCAGTAGGCGAGTCCGCGGTCTCAGGGTCTGGCTTCCGCAGTAAACAAAGGCCTCTTAGCTTCTCAGTAGTTACTGATGATGGGTGATAGTTACATGCACTACCGATTTCCAGAAGACGCTGGCGATTGTAGACATGTTGCAGTGTAGTTTTCTTTTGTTTCTGTTGTTTTTCCTCAGGTTTTGAGGAAGATTTGAGGAAGATTTTTGAGGAAGAACTTACCACTGTTGTTTGATGAACTCGTGAAAAAACAGAGTGAGAGAGAAATTAAAAACGGAGCAGAAAAAAAGAAAAAAAAACAAAAAAACAATAATAGGCGCGAATAGAAACGCGAATGGAACCGCGAGTGACAAGCTAACCGGCTAACGAGTGCTAACGCGCTGCACTCGCGGTTTTAAAAGCGAAAGATCAAATTAGTTAGATTAGTTTGATAGATAATACCAGAAATATGGTGGGAATTAAGTTATATATTATCAGTTTAAACAACAGAGAGTGAAAGTAAAGTAGAGATTCAATAAAAAGAGCGGAGCTACAATCACAAACCTCTCAGCAGCACAACAGAGAGGAACAGACTGAAGCAATCGATCAAAATCTCCACACCAAAGGCAGTCTGTGTGCATTGAATTTATTTAATACACGAGTTTCACAATTTGAGTTGAATTACTGAAATAAATGAACTTTTCCACGACATTCTAATTTATTGAGATGCACCTGTAAACTACATTGTAGCCACAAATTTCTGATATATACAAAAACTTTTTAACCCTTACATTTGAATTAGATAAGAAATAAAAAAAGGGATTAGAGTTCTAAGAGACATTATTATAATAGTTATAAAGCAACATTATTATTATTATTATTATATTTGAAACATACAATAGCCACAACATACAAGTTAAAAGGGGCACAGCTGGATTAATCTCACAAAACCTGTCAAAGAGATTTCTGGGTAATATTTCATGCAAAAATTAAAAGAAAAATATTATAAATAGTATTTTGTATAAAGGGGGATGTGATAAATTCTCATGAACATAATATCACAATGCATAAAATCATAAAGGTCCTAAAAATAGGCTTCATTTTCCAATATAATCATTTGCATCTTCACATGTTCTAATTCTAATTATTTTTGTCTTCTGCTGAAGAGATTAATGAACAACTTTGTATGCAGCATACAAAATCATTTGGACAGTGAATGTGTATGACTTTTTTTTCCAGTTGCTTTTAACAACAACAAAAAAAAAAAAAAATAAAAAAATAAAAAATAAAAAAAGGGCCATCCTGTAGACATATTTACTACAGGAATTTTCATGACTTTTTAAAGAGTTTATTCGTTTCCATGCCTTTCTGGTCTTGAAAATAATTTTCAAATTCCCTAACATTTCCTCGACTGTAGGAACCCTCCAAATAAGGTAAAAATATTCCATTAAAAAGCAAACCCTCCACAGTCAAATGCATCAAAATCAGAATCTCCCTCAAAGTCGAAGCTGTTAAAATGTAGGCGACTCTATGGCTTGGCTGCAGGCGTGGTAAGAGCCGTCTCCGCTCATCTCTGAGAACGCTGTGGAGTGGGTCACTTCAGGAGCTATGGACGGCCACGGTGGAGGAGGCGGGTGGACAGGAGCTGAGGTATCCCAGCGCTCGAGGACGCGGCCGCTCCACCCATCAGCAGACAGACGGCTCTCACGGCACGAGAGCGTCGCTGCTGTTTCCGTGCCGCAGACAGTCTGCAGAGCGAAGGGGCGCAGCCGCAGTGGGGCTGCAGGGAGGCCGCTGGTTTACGCTGCCTCTAAAGTTCACAACAGAAACAGTTGCAGATAAGTGAACATCATAAACACACTGACCTTGTAGGCTCAATCACAGAGGCTGTTCATTCTGTGCTGAGTCAGTGTTTACAGAGATTAGAGAGCAGACACTTAAGCCCACTTTATTACTGTTATTGACAACACTCTTCCTGACACAGTAAAGCGGACATCTTTCTCCTACTCCACTTCAAACAAAACAAAGTGACCAAGCTCCGACGATGTTATTACAATATCTAAAACTCCTGATGGCAAAAAGACACTATTCAAACACTAACATGTTTTACAACCAACCGAAACGAACAGCATGTTATAGCAAGAGCTGAAGTGCATGTGGAATAAACATATGTATTTGACTAAATGACAGAGATGTTTTTAAATTCAAATTGACAGGTGATTGTACCCAGCATGTACGTACAGTGGATTCCAAATAGCCCTTTCAGTAAGGAAGAGAGAGTAGGAACGGAAAAACTACCCATAATCCTGAGGTCAGATTCAGAAATCAGGGTGCATTTGCTAAAAAGCATCTTTAGACAACTAGGGTCATAAGTTCCATACGTTTATTGTTTCCCAAAACATTAGTTCAAACAACTTAGGAGCATAGTTTTTTTTGTTGGTGCTTTTTGCCTTTAGCTGACAGGAAGGGAAGCAGGACGGACAGGATCGGGAAAGGTCCATGAGCACAATGGGCTGAATGCCGACATCAACAGAAGCATAGTTTTTAATTAGTATTATGTTTGAACTTCAAGAGATAATGCTCTTGGGCACAATAAGCAAAGCTAACATGCAGTACATTCTGTATCTTTCATTCAGTTAAATATATATCCTTCAATCTATATATTTAACCAGGTCTTTTTCTTGTGTTGTTTATTGGCAGTTGGCAAACCAGTTTATGGTGCATTATGGTGCATTGTTAACATGGAGACAAAAATTACAGCAACAGAGCTCATATTGCAGTGACCTG
>JBCAMP010000154.1:0-2500 GCA_039654775.1 Spinibarbus caldwelli
ATTATTTTTCACATAATTTACATTATTACAATACCTCTCTCTCCAGTCTGGCACAGACGGCTCGATTAGTTCCGGTTTGATGAAGGCCCGCCTTCTGAAAAAACTAAATGTGTTGTGATTGGTTAGCTGTCCCAGTGTGTTGTGATTGGTGAACAGCTAGACAGAATGACTAAAAGCAGATAATTCTCTGCCAGCGGGAGGTGCTGTTGGAGCGGGAGAGAGCGAGGTTTCCCCGGTAACGCTGCACACAAAGCAGAGCTCCGCTCACAAACACTGCTTTATCAGACATTACATGCAAGATGAAATGAAATTGACATCCAACATTTTCTGAAGACGGTCGGTCTCCGTCAGAAATACAGTGATATAAAAACACCCGCACCGGGTTTAGATTTTGAAACGTGCATTAGAATTTCCGGAGGCGGGGTTTATTTTAATGATATTCTAATGGACCAATTTGTGATGTCACAAATACAGGAAAACATCTTTGTAGTCCAAACGAGCTGTTCGTTGTAGTTCTTGAAAAGGGATTTTTTAAAAACAAAATATCTCCCTTTGGAGTGGACTTTGAGATTTGTAACTTTGTAGATCTTTTTTATGCCCAAACATACACACTACACACTGACTAAAATTCAAAAAGTGAAAAAGCATAATAGGACCCCTTTAATATTAATACAGAATACTGTTTGACTATTTATAAAGTCGTGTTAAATCTGAGTAAACTTGTTCACTTGAGCTTTCCATCAAACACAAGAGCCCAGAAAACAAGAGTTAGAGAAGAAAATAATCTGATACTTTATTTTGTTGCAAAAGGAAACAGAAGCAGCACTTAAAAACCAAAGCAAAACTACCAGCATAAGAAAAGAGAAGACAAATCATATATAAATATACTCTGAATACAGTCGTATAATTTAGGCATATACAACGTCATTGTGATATTTCCATACTGGAATGTTAGGCGTGATGTTGAGAGCGCTACACACACACACACACACTCTCTCACACACACACACACACACACACACACACACAAACACCACACAAACACACAGACATAGACACACACTCACACACACACACACACAAACACCACACAAACACCACACAAACACACACACACACACACACAGACACAGACACACACACAGACACACACACAGACACACACACACACAGAGAGACACAGACAGACACACACACACACACACACACACACACACAAACACAAACACACACAGACACAGTAACACACACAGACACAGACACACACACACACACACACACACACACAGAGAGACACAGACAGACACACACACACACACACACACACACACATTCAAACACACACAAATACACACACAGACACACACACACACACACACACACACACACAGAGAGACACAGACAGACAGACACACACACACACACACACACACACACTCACACTCAAACACACACACACACACACACAAACACACAAACACACACTCACACATATAGGACAGAAGAATCAAATAAATACTTCATTGACAACATCACACAGTGCCTTCATCATCTGTGATGCAACTCAAGATCTGCTGGACTCTGGTAAACACAGTTTCACACTCGTGTGCAGCGGTCACTATTTGAAAGACGGCAGGTTTGGCACTTTGATGCTGATGTCCCCGATGTTGATGTTCTTGGGCATCTCTGGCAGGTTCATGTTCTTAACGGCCGAAACGGCACGCGCCGGAGCCCCCGCGATCCCAGCCTGAACACAAACACACAGTTACACAAAGAACCAGCACAGACCAGCCTAGACCAGCACAGACCAGCACAGACCAGCAGTCATGCCATACATCACAGGATGCAAACAAATGCTCTGATCTCAAAGCTCTGCTCATGCATAACCAGATGGATGGAAACAGAGTGAAAACTACAGAAGCAGATAGAGCTGCAGAAACTGATCCAGATGAAATGAGACGCACAAACCCTCACAAACTCAGACTGAGCTCCTGGGATCTACAGGCCGTGTTTCATAATCTGATGCTCAATAAGGGATATTAGAGTTAACTGAAACTAGAACTGGAACTAAAAAACATTTTCAATACTTGAAATAAAATAAATGTTAACTGTACAAAATAAATTATAAAAAATATTTTATTTCAGCTGGTTGCCAAGGCAAAATTTCTCATTTTAATATAGTTTAATTTGATGTACATACATACATATACATATACATATATACATATATATATATATATATACACATATACACATATACATATACATATATACATATATACATATACATATATACATATATACATATACATATATACATATATGTATACATATATATATACAGTCAGGTCCATAAATATTGGGACATCGACAATTCTAACATTTTTGGCTCTATACACCATCACAATGGATTTCAAATGAAACGAACAAGATGTGCTTCAACTGCAGACTGTCAGCTTTAATTTGAGGGTATTTACATCCAAATCAGGTGAACGGTGTA
>JBCAMP010000154.1:7500-17500 GCA_039654775.1 Spinibarbus caldwelli
AAAAACAACACAGCATTTCATAAAAAGAACATCATACCAACAGTCAAACATGGTGGTGGTAGTGTGATGGTCTGAGGCTGCTTTGCAGCTTCAGGACCTGGACGACTTGCCATAATTGATGGAACCATGAATTCTGCAGAAAATCCTGAAGGAGAATATCCAGCCGTCAGTTTGTGACCTCAAGCTGAAGCCCACTTGGGTTATGAAGCAGGACAATGATCCCAAACACACCAGCAAGTCCACCTCTGAATGCCTGAAGAAAAACTAAATTAAGGTTTTGGAGTGGCCAAGTCAAAGTCCAGACTTAAATCCGATTGAGATGCTGTGGCATGACCTTAAACAGTCCATTCATGCTCGAAAACCCTCCAATGTGGCTGAATTAAAACAATTCTCCAAAGAAAAGTGGGCAAAAATTCCTCCACAGTGATGTGAAAGACTCATTGCTGGTTATTGCAAACGCTTGATTGCAGTTATTGCTGCAAATGCTGGCACAACCAGTTATTAGACTTAGGGGGCAATTACTTTTTCACATAGGGCCAGGCAAGTTTAGACAGCTTTTTTCCCTTAATAAATAAAATTATTTTTCAAAACTGCATTTTGTATTTACTCGGGTTATCTTTGTGTAATATTAAAATTAGTTTGATGATCTGAATCATTCAAGTGTGACAAATATGCAAAAAATTAAAAATCCAGGAAGGGGGCAAAACCTTTTTCACACCACTGTATATATAGGTCAAAGACAAAAACATTTTGGTGTCCACAGCAAATTAAACTGACAAAAGTTATTTTACATACATAGAAAGCATATTAAATGCAATTCAAGTGTTACATTATTGTTTCAAATAATGTTTGAGAAAATAAAATGTCAACATGGTTGAAATAATGTTCCATATTTATGTAAAAATGGAACAACATAATTGATGTATGATAGTTATTATTACAATACACATTCTAAAGTAGAAACAAATTGAAATCTGAATCGAATTTTTATTGTTTGATGCTTGAAAAAACTCTTTTTTCGTCTTTGACCAATACATACATACATATACGTATATATACATATATACATATACATATATACATATATATATATATATATATATATATATATATATATATATATATATATATATATATATATATATATATATACACACACAGGTGCATCTCAATAAATTAGAATGTCGTGGAAAAGTTCATTTATTTCAGTAATTCAACTCAAATTGTGAAACTCGTGTATTAAATAAATTTAATGCACACAGACTGAAGTAGTTTAAGTCTTTGGTTCTTTTAATTGTGATGATTTTGGCTCACATTTAACAAAAACCCACCAATTCACTATCTCAACAAATTAGAATACTTCATAAGACCAATAAAAAAAAAAACATTTTTAGTGAATTGTTGGCCTTCTGGAAAGTATGTTCATTTACTGTAAATGTACTCAATACTTGGTAGGGGCTCCTTTTGCTTTAATTACTGCCTCAATTCGGCGTGGCATGGAGGTGATCAGTTTGTGGCACTGCTGAGGTGGTATGGAAGCCCAGGTTTCTTTGACACTGGCCTTCAGCTTATCTGCATTTTTTGGTCTCTTGTTTCTCATTTTCCTCTTGACAATACCCCATAGATTCTCTATGGGGTTCAGGTCTGGTGAGTTTGCTGGCCAGTCAAGCACACCAACACCATGGTCATTTAACCAACTTTTGGTGCTTTTGGCAGTGTGGGCAGGTGCCAAATCCTGCTGGAAAATGAAATCAGCATCTTTAAAAAGCTGGTCAGCAGAAGGAAGCATGAAGTGCTCCAAAATTTCTTGGTAAACGGGTGCAGTGACTTTGGTTTTCAAAAAACACAATGGACCAACACCAGCAGATGACATTGCACCCCAAATCATCACAGACTGTGGAAACTTAACACTGGACTTCAAGCAACTTGGGCTATGAGCTTCTCCACCCTTCCTCCAGACTCTAGGACCTTGGTTTCCAAATGAAATACAAAACTTGCTCTCATCTGAAAAGAGGAGTTTGGACCACTGGGCAACAGTCCAGTTCTTCTTCTCCTTAGCCCAGGTAAGACGCCTCTGACGTTGTCTGTGGTTCAGGAGTGGCTTAACAAGAGGAATACGACAACTGTATCCAAATTCCTTGACACGTCTGTGTGTGGTGGCTCTTGATGCCTTGACCCCAGCCTCAGTCCATTCCTTGTGAAGTTCACCCAAATTCTTGAATCGATTTTGCTTGACAATCCTCATAAGGCTACGGTTCTCTCGGTTGGTTGTGCATCTTTTTCTTCCACACTTTTTCCTTCCACTCAACTTTCTGTTAACATGCTTGGATACAGCACTCTGTGAACAGCCAGCTTCTTTGGCAATGAATGTTTGTGGCTTACCCTCCTTGTAAAGGGTGTCAATGATTGTCTTCTGGACAACTGTCAGATCAGCAGTCTTCCCCATGATTGTGTAGCCTAGTGAATCAAACTGAGAGACCATTTTGAAGGCTCAGGAAACCTTTGCAAGTGTTTTGAGTTGATTAGCTGATTGGCATGTCACTATATTCTAATTTGTTGAGATAGTGAATTGGTGGGTTTTTGTTAAATGTGAGCCAAAATCATCACAATTAAAAGAACCAAAGACTTAAACTACTTCAGTCTGTGTACATTGAATTTATTTAATACACGAGTTTCACAATTTGAGTTGAATTACTGAAATAAATTAACTTTTCCACGACATTCTAATTTATTGAGATGCACCTGTATATAGTTTAATTTAAAAAATGCCTAAAAATAAATAAAAGCCTATTCATATACAGACTGTAATAGCGTGTGAATGGTAGTAAAGTAATCATGTTGACGTCACTGAATGGCAGGATTACGTGGTTAATCCGGGGGTCAGTTCCACTGATCAGAATCCAATTAAACGGCGATTAATGGCGATTCAGGCCATTTTCAGCAGAACAGCAGCTGCTCATGTTTCATCAGAGAGAATAACACTCATGATTCTGTTCTGCAGCGCTTTGTGAAACGTGTAATCAACATTCGCTTACATCTGCTTCCTCATACAGCAGGGTTTGCTATAATTGCATTAAATGAAAACACAGAGTAAGACTAGTTAAAACTGAAACTAACTAGTCAGAGCAAGTACAGAGCCGGGTAAAGACGGACCGCCTGCATGCAGACAAATGCTCTCAGATTCTGATATGAAGACGCTCTTAAAGCGTCCAGACGGTTTGTGAAGAGTCTTCATCACTCAGTCAGTCTTTACCCGCCATCTGTTCAGCTGGAGCAGTGCATCATGGGACAGTGCTCAGACAGACACTGAACAACAGGACAGATGAGAATACTGTACTTACCCTCCACGTGTGTGTGTGTGTGTGTGTGTGTGTGTGTGTGAGTGTGCGTGTGTGTATGTGTGAGTGTGCGTGTGTGTGCATGTGTGAGAGTGTGTGGGCGTGCGTGTGTGAGTGTGCGTGTGCATAAGTGTGTGTGTGTGTGTGTGAGTGTGTGTGTGCGTGTGCATAAGTGTGTGTGTGAGTGTGCGTGTGAGTGTGCGCGTGTGCATGTGTGAGAGTGTGCATGTGAGTGTGTGTGTGTGCATATGCGAGCATGTGAGAGAGTGTGTGGGTGTGTGAGTGTGCGTGTGCATATGTGTGTGTGTGTGTGTGTGTGTGAGTGTGCGTGAGAGTGTGCGTGTGTGTGTGTGCATGTGTGAGTGTGCGTGTGAGTGTGCGTGTGTGAGTGTGCGTGTGCGTGTGTGTGCGTGTGTGTGCATGTGTGTGTGAGTGAGAGTGTGTAAGTGTGCATGTGTGCGTGAATGTGTGAGCGTGCGAGTGGGCGTGTGCATGTGAGTGTGCGTGTGTGAGTGTGCGTGCATGTGTGAGTGTGTGAGTGTGCGTGTGTGTGCATGTGTGAGTGTGTGAGCGTGCATGTGTGAGCGTGCGAGAGTGCGTGCGAGTGTGTGTGTGCATGTGTGAGTGTGCGCGTGTGAGTGTGCGTGTGCATATGTGTGTGTGTGTGTGTGTGTGGGTGTGTGTGAGTGTGCGTGTGTGTGTGTGTGTGTGTGTGTGTGTGTGTGAGAGAGTGTGTGAGTGTGCGTATGCATATGTGTGTGTGTGTGTGTGTGTGGGTGTGTATGCGAGTGTGCGTGTGTGTGTGTGAGTGTGCGTGTGTGTGCATGTGTGAGAGTGTGTGGGCGTGCGTGTGTGAGTGTGCGTGTGCATAAGTGCGTGTGTGTGTGTGTGCGTGTGTGAGTGTGTGTGTGTGTGTGTGTGCGTGTGCATATGTGAGAGTGTGTGAGCGTGTGTGAGTGAGAGTGTGCATGTGTGAGTGTGTGTGTGTGTGCATGTGCGAGCATGTGTGAGTGTGTGGGCGTGTGTGTGAGAGTGTGCGTGTGCATATGTGTGCATGTGTGAGTGTGCGTTTGAGTGTGCGAGTGTGTGTGTGTGTGCATGTGTGAGTGTGTGAGCATGCGTGTGTGAGTGTGCATGTGTGTGTGTGCGAGAGTGTGCGTGTGTGAGAGTGCGTGTGTGTGTGTGCATGTATGTGTGCGTGTGAGTGTGCGTGCATATGTGTGTGTGTGTGTGTGTGTGAGTGTTTGAGTGTGTGACTGAGTGTGCATGTGTGTGTGAGTGTGCATGTGTGAGTGTGCGTGTGCATATGTGTGTGTGTGTATGTGTGTGTGTGAGAGTGTGCGTGAGTGTGCATGTGCATGTGTGTGTGTGCATGTGTGAGAGTGTGTGAGCGTGTGTGAGAGTGTGTGATTGTGTGTGCGTGTGTGTGTGCATGTGCATGTGTGAGCGTGAGTGCGTGTGAGTGTGCATGTGCGCGTGCATGTGTGAGAGTGTGAGTGTGCGTATGTGTGTGTGTTTGTGTGCGTGAGTGCGTGTGTGTGAGTTTGTGTCAGTGTGTGTGAGTGTGTGTGTGTGTGTTTATGTGCGTGTGTATGAGAGTGTGTGTGTGTGTGTGTGTGTGTGTGTGTGTGTGCGTGAGTGTGCGTGTGTGTGAGTGTATGTGTGTGTGCATGTGCGTGAGTGTGTGAGCATGTGTGTGTATGTGTGTGTGTGAGAGCGTGCGTGTGTGTGTGTGTGTGGCAGTGTGTGTGAGTGTGTGTGTGTATGTGCATGAGTGTGTGAGCGTGCATGTGTATTTGTGTTTGTGTGTGTGAGAGCGTGGGTGCGTTTGTGTGTGTGTGCGCGTGTAAGTGTGTGTGTGTGAGTGTGTGTGTGTCTGTGTGCAAGTGTGTGTCAGTGTGTGTGCTACAGATCTACTCTCATCTCTAGAGGATACTCATGATGTTCACACAGATCTGCTCTAATCTAATCTGTGATCCTGAGGACTGACAGTCTCACACCGGACACACGCTCTGCCAAACATCGCAGGAACACTTCACACATGGGTTTAACATGCTTTATATACACTACCAGTCAAAAGATTTGGACAGTAAGATTTTTAATGTTTTTTAAAGAATTCTCTTCTGCTCACCAAGCCTGCATTTATTTGATCCAAAATACAGCAAAAGCAGTAATACAGTCAAACAGCTGTTTTCTATGTGAATATCTGTTAAACTGTAATTTATTTCTGTGATCAAAGCTGAATTTTCAGCATCATTACTCCAGTCTTCAGTGTCACATGATCTTCAGAAATCATTCTAATATGCTGATTTACTGCTTAAGAAACATTTCTGATTATTATCAATATTTAAAACAGTTGAGTACATTTTTTCAGGATTCTTTGGTGAATAGAAAGATCCAAAGATCAGCATTTATATGAAATAAAAAGCTTTTGAAACATTATACACTATTCCATTCAAAAGCTTGGAGTCAGTATAATTTTTTTTTTTGGGGGGGGGGGGGGGGGGGGGGGGGATGATAGAAATTAATACTTTTATTTAGCAAGGATGCTTTGATCAAAAGTGATGACAAAGACATTTATAATGTTACAAAAGTTTTCTATTTCAGATAAATGCTGTTCTTCTGAACTTTCTATTCATCAAAGAAACCTGAAAAAATTCTACTCAGCTGTTTTCATAATCATAATAATAATAATAATAATAATAATAATAAATGTTTCTTGAGCAGCAAATCAGCATATTAGAATGATTTCTGAAGGATCATGTGACACTGAAGACTGGAGTAATGATGCTGAAAATACAGCTTTGATCACAGAAATAAATTACAGTTTAACAGATATTCACATTGAAAACAGTTAACATTAAACATTAAAAATCTTACTGTTCAAAAACTTTTGACTGGTAGTGTATGAAACATCATCTGATGTCTTTCTGAATATGCTGCTGTGCTGTGGTTCTGATGGATCAGGAGATCTGGTCCGTGTGAGCGTCTGTCGGTCCTCAGGGGGTGTGTGTGGGGCTCAGCAGTACCTGTGTCTACCTGTCCTGTCTGGGACACTGAAAGATAAAGGTCTGCAGAAAGAGAGAAACGCACAGAGCTGGAGACAGTCAGGAGAGAGTGAAGAGAGACAGTTACAGCAGCTCAAGATCAACACACTTCATCCAGAACCACCGCACGCAAACAGAGAGATCCCAGCAAAACTCCTCAGCCAGCCAGAAAAATAACTCTAGAGAGAGCCTTTTGATAAATATATGCACTATTTGTGTCCCTGGAGCACAAAAGCAGTCATAAGTAGCACAGGTATATTTGTAGCAATAGCCAACAATACATTGTATGAGTCACAATTATCCATTTTTCTTTTATGCCAAAAATCATTAGGATATTAAGATCATGTTCCATGAAGATATTTTGTAAATTTCCTACCGTAAATATATCAAAACTTAATTTTTGATCAGTAATATGCATTGCTAAGAACAACTTTAAAGGCGATTTTCTCAATATTTAGATTTTTTTGCACCCTCAGATTCCAGATTTTCAAATATTGTCCTAACAAACCATACATCAGCGGAAAGCTTATTTATTCAACTTTCAGATGATGCATAAATCTCAATTTCACAAAACTGACCCTTCTGACTGGTTTTGTGCTCCAGGGTCACATATTACATATTCATTATATTTTTACTCAACCTAATTTTCATTATTTAATGTATTTTTGAATAAATCTGCCATGAAGGCAAGTTTTTATTAAAGCCAACTGTTATTCAACAACAAATTAAGAGTATTAACGAAAACATGTTGACATAAAACTGTCTTCTGTGCAACTTAAATGTGTGTAGAAAGTTTTTGATGAACGTATTTTCTGCATGGGTTTTGTCAGGACCGTCCTCTCGGCGGCGGATCTGTGATGAATCAGACTCTCACATCGACTCTGAACACAAACACTTCAGCGTTACGGCTTTTTGCATCGTGACTCTGACTCTGCTCTCATACTGCAGAAACCTCAGCGTTTACAGTCTCAGCAGGATGGTCATGGTAATGTTCATTCTACTGAATTTAATTCATTACAATTATAATTCATTGTTTTAATTAATTGCAATTATAATTAATTCTACATTTTATTCATTTAAACCATAATTTTATATTAAAATTGCACAGATTTTTGATGCAGATTTTAATAAAAAGAAAATCACTGTCAGGATGATTTTGATTATTGCATTACAGTCATGAGAATTTAATGTCAATGCAAAATCAATGCATGTCACAATGCAAAAAATCTGTTTGTTTTTTTTTACTAATTTATTTTTGGCTTTTTTGAGGCGAGTAGAGAAAAATTTTAATTATGTCCAATGTGCGTGTATATATACACGCAATCTCTTTGAGTTTGAGGCGAAACATGACAGTGTTTCTCTGAGATTCACTCTAACGCAATTCAACACCAGAATAAACGCAGCATTATAAAAGATTTAGAATCATACTGACAGAAAATTGGCTTGACTAGTTTGGATTTAAAAGACACTTAATATTCATATTAAATATTAACGATTTAACAGCACTGACACCATCAGATGAGAACAAAACTAGAACTGAATTGAGCTGAATAATGACTTTACACTGCAAAAAATGATTCTCTTACTTAGTGTTTTTGTCTTGTTTTCTAGTATAAATATCTAACCATTCTTGAATCAAGATGAATTTACTGTACAAGTAAAATGACTCAAGATATTATGTCCTGTTTTCTGTAAAAAAAAAATAAAATAAAATAAAAAATAAAAAAATATTACAATTATTTTATTTTTTCCCTTAAAACAAGCAAAAATATCTGCGAATGGAACAAAATTTTGATACTTTTTTTTTTAGAAAACAAGACTTAATATCTTAAATCATTTTACTTGTACAGTAAATTCATCTTGATTCAAGAATGGTTAGATATTTATACTAGAAAACAAGACAAAAACACTAAGTAAGAAAATCATTTTTTGCAGTGTGTAGTCTTCTGCTTTAAATCTGAATTGAATATGCTTCTACTTGACGGATTTAGCAACACTGGCTCTGTTATTGATCTGAATTATGACTCTGTTGTCTTCTGTCTCATGTTTGATGAAGTTTGCATGACTGATTGTGTTGTTTGCTGTTTGTCTCTGTGAAGCTGCTCTGAATCGATGTGTCGTGTAAAGCGCTGGAGAAGCTGCTGCTGTGTTCTGTGTGTGTGGATGGAAATGATCAAACGGAGCCTGCTTCAAACGCTCACGATGCAGCGCACTGGGCTTCGTGTTTCCCGGCAGAAGCAAGGAATCCCACACCGATCTGATCTTCAGAGCAGCAGCAGACGCTCAGAACAGAAGGGCATTCTGGGACATGCACATGCAGCGGGCGGAGCCGCTCTCACCTCAGACTTCTCCATCTTGCCCTGCGCCTCCACCTGCGTGATGATCTCGCTCATGTTGGTCTCCAGCACCATGCCGCCCATCACCATCTCTGCTAGGATGTTGTGCACCTGCAGACACACAGACGGCTCAGCGTCCCGCCGCTAGTGCTAGCGCTCGTTTGTGAAGCGTGTCTCACCTTATCCATGTGGAAGATCAGGTCCAGCTCACAGACGTTCTCGAAGCATTTATCCAGCGTCTCCACAAACACCTGCAGACACAGAGAGAGCAGAGACAGTCACAGATGCTTTAAGAGCAAGGAGTAGTTTGAACAGAAAACAATACGCCTCTAAATGAATCAGAATCTCTTTAAAGTTTGAAAATACAACTTCCTACAGATCTCCATTAAATCATTTTACCAAAAACAACTGGTAGCTTAATGCTTGAATATCTCTGCTCACAAACACTACAATATGTGACCCTGGAGCACAAAACCAGTCATAAGGGTCAATATTTTGAAATTGAGATTTATACATCACCTGAAAGCTGAATAAATAATCTTTCCATTAATACACTGCAAAAAAATGATTTTCTTACTTAGTATTCATGTCTTGTTTTCTAGTATAAATATCTAAACATTCTTAAATCAAGATGCATTTACTTGACAAGTGAAATGATTTAAGATTTAAGTCTTGTTTTCTAAAAAAAAATAATAATTTTTTGTTAATTTTTGCTTAAAACAAGCTATTTTTCTTGCCCCGTTGGCAGATATTTTTGCTTGTTTTAAGCAACAACAAAAAAAATTGATACTTTTTTTAGAAAACAAGACTTAATATCTGAAGTCATTTTACTTGTACAATAAATTCATTTTAAAAAATTTAGATATTTACACTAAAAACAAGACAAAAACACGAAGTAAGCAAATCATTTTTTGCAGTTTAGGACAGGACAATCTGGAATCTGAGGATGCAAAAAAATCTAAATATTGAGAAAATCATCTTTAAAGTTGTCCAAATGAAGTTCTTAGCAATGCATATTACTAATCAAAAATGAAGTTTTGATATATTTACGGTAGGAAATTTACAAAATATCTTCATGGAACATGATCTTAATATCCTAATGATTTTTGGCATAAAAAGAGAAATGGATAATTTTGACCCATACAATGTATTGTTGTCTATTGCTACAAATATACCTGTGCTACTTATGACTGCTTTTGTGCTCCAGGGACACAAATGGACAATGGGTTCAGAAAACTCAACTTAATTCAAAGGGAAACAAGTTTTCATTCCCTATTGA
>JBCAMP010000154.1:20000-42500 GCA_039654775.1 Spinibarbus caldwelli
TGTCTGTGTGTGTGTGTGTGTGTGACTGCGTTTCACTGGACGCTGTATGATGTGATGATGGGGCAGATGACAGTGAAACAAACACGAGCCGGTCACAAGAGTCTGTGAAAATGATCATGTAACTCGAGAGTGACCTCTGACCCTGATCACATGTCAGGAGACAAAGAGCGCTCTTCAATATTTCACAGGCTGCAGACGCTGCACACACACACACACACACACACACACACACTCTCTTGTTTCACTATCCTTGTGGGGACATTCATAGGCGTAATGGTTTTTCTACTGTACAGACCGTATATTCTATTGCCCTACACCAACCCTACACCTAAACTTAGCCCTCACAGGAGACTTTCTGCATTTTTAGATTTTCAAAAAACTTCATTCTGTGTGATTTATAAGCTTCTTTACCCGTGGAGACCTCAATTTAGATCCCCACCGTGACACGAGTCCCCATGAGTCTGTGTGTATTCAGGTTTAAGTCCCCACCTGAATAGAAAAACAGACACACACACTCACACACAAACACTCATCACTCAAACACACTCGTCACTCAAACACACACACACACACACACACAACACACAAGGCAAGGCTAAGTTTATTTATGTAGCACATTTCATACACAAAGGTAATTCAAAACTGCTTCACATATAAAAGGAATTCAAATAATCATAAAAATATAACTTCATCTTTGTTTCCAAATGCAATGACTTCAGTTTTCTCCGTGTTTAACTGAAGAAAGTTCTGGCACATCCAACTGTTAATGTCATCAGTGTATTGGCAGAGAGAGTCAATGGAGCTGTAGTCATTTGGAGATAAGGCTATGTAAATCTGGGTATCATCAGCATAGCTGTGATAGAACCAAATTGCCTTTCTCATTATTTGACTTAGTGGGAGCATACACAGGTGCATCTCAATAAATTAGAATGTCGTGGAAAAGTTCATTTATTTCAGTAATTCAACTCAAATTGTGAAACTCGTGTATTAAATAAATTCAGTGCACACAGACTGAAGTAGTTTAAGTCTTTGGTTCTTTTAATTGTGATGATTTTGGCTCACATTTAACAAAAACCCACCAATTCACTATCTCAACAAATTAGAATACTTCATAAGACCAATAAAAAAACATTTTTAGTGAATTGTTGGCCTTCTGGAAAGTATGTTCATTTACTGTATATGTACTCAATACTTGGTAGGGGCTCCTTTTGCTTTAATTACTGCCTCAATTCGGCGTGGCATGGAGGTGATCAGTTTGTGGCACTGCTGAGGTGGTATGGAAGCCCAGGTTTCTTTGACAGTGGCCTTCAGCTCATCTGCATTTTTTTGGTCTCTTGTTTCTCATTTTCCTCTTGACAATACCCCATAGATTCTCTATGGGGTTCAGGTCTGGTGAGTTTGCTGGCCAGTCAAGCACACCAACACCATGGTCATTTAACCAACTTTTGGTGCTTTTGGCAGTGTGGGCAGGTGCCAAATCCTGCTGGAAAATGAAATCAGCATCTTTAAAAAGCTGGTCAGCAGAAGGAAGCATGAAGTGCTCCAAAATTTCTTGGTAAACGGGTGCAGTGACTTTGTTTTTCAAAAAACACAATGGACCAACACCAGCAGATGACATTGCACCCCAAATCATCACAGACTGTGGAAACTTAACACTGGACTTCAAGCAACTTGGGCTATGAGCTTCTCCACCCTTCCTCCAGACTCTAGGACCTTGGTTTCCAAATGAAATACAAAACTTGCTCTCATCTGAAAAGAGGACTTTGGACCACTGGGCAACAGTCCAGTTCTTCTTCTCCTTAGCCCAGGTAAGACGCCTCTGACGTTGTCTGTGGTTCAGGAGTGGCTTAACAAGAGGAATACGACAACTGTAGCCAAATTCCTTGACACGTCTGTGTGTGGTGGCTCTTGATGCCTTGACCCCAGCCTCAGTCCATTCCTTGTGAAGTTCACCCAAATTCTTGAATCGATTTTGCTTGACAATCCTCATAAGGCTGCGGTTCTCTCGGCTGGTTGTGCATCTTTTTCTTCCACACTTTTTCCTTCCACTCAACTTTCTGTTAACATGCTTGGATACAGCACTCTGTGAACAGCCAGCTTCTTTGGCAATGAATGTTTGTGGCTTAGCCTCCTTGTGAAGGGTGTCAATGATTGTCTTCTGGACAACTGTCAGATCAGCAGTCTTCCCCATGATTGTGTAGCCTAGTGAACCAAACTGAGAGACCATTTTGAAGGTTCAGGAAACCTTTGCAGGTGTTTTGAGTTGATTAGCTGATTGGCATGTCACCATATTCTAATTTGTTGAGATAGTGAATTGGTGGGTTTTTGTTAAATGTGAGCCAAAATCATCACAATTAAAAGAACCAAAGACTTAAACTACTTCAGTCTGTGTGCACTGAATTTATTTAATACACGAGTTTCACAATTTGAGTTGAATTACTGAAATAAATTAACTTTTCCACGACATTCTAATTTGTTGAGATGCACCTGTATATGCTAAAGAAGAGCGGTGCAAGCACTGAGCCTTGTGGGTCTCCGCATGCCATGGACTTATGCTCTCCTGTACTCACTCACACTATATAAATAACACACTACAAAAAGCGCTATATAAATAATGATGAAAAAATACTGCATGCACACACATATCACTCAAACACACACACACACACACACACACACACACTCCATACACTGTACACACACTGCGACACTCACACACACTCACAGACTGCATACACATATATACACACACACACACACACACACTGTACACACTCTCTCTCTCTCTCTGTATTTTTTCTCTTCATGGCAAAAATCAAATATTCTTTCATGACAACTGATTTAAGGGCATTTTTCCATTATCATAATCCATGTATGGTTAATATTTCAGAGTAATAATAACAACCCACCACTTTATTTCTCTGACAAATCAGCTCTTATTTACAGTAACACACATCATGTAATACACGATATAACGTGTAAAGCAAACAGATGCGTAATTAAGTGATGATAATATTAATAATAATAATAATTACAATAATAATAATAATAATGAGCAAATGATTTACTCACGTAATGCTCGTAGAATTTTGACATTCGAGGTTTGCCATGATTATTAAATATGAGAATGGCTTTTATCATGTTCCCCGCTGTGGTCGGATCCAGCTGCGGCTGAAGTCGTCGATGTTAGAGATTGATATTCCAATAATCAATAACTAATAATCGCAATCTGACACTCACGCGCACAGCAGAACGGAAGAGCGCACCGGAACCTGTCAACAAGCGCAGCAGAGTGACTTCCGCTACAGTGAGCGCATTCCAATGACGCAGCGACACTGTCAAAATAAAAGTTGTGACAAACTAATATAGACATAATAAATACTTATTATATCTATGACAATCTGACTTTGACTGGCTGCTCTTAAACATAATTGCTCTTAATACGCAAAGTGCAGATATTTAAATAAAATAAATTAACTATTCTTTGTAAATGTATATTAAGTGTATTGTGTATTGCTGTACTGAACTAAAGATTTTCATTTACTGACCCACATGTGGTTAATTGACAAAAAAAAGAACATACTATTGTATAAACATTTTTATATGAAATAATGAACATACGAGTATATGTGTTTTATTTTTTTGATTTTGTTCATGCCTTTTTCTGTATATTGTTATCGGTGAATCCTTTGTCTTAAACTCTACAGATGAAAAAAGAATATAAGAAAAGTTTGCCATTAACAGTAAGGTTTCTCTTGTCTTTGTAGTATTTTTATTTGTTCACATAACCCACAACACAAATGAACTAGGTGAGTTACTGGCCCTTGAGCTGTTCCTTGTTCAAAACGGGGCTCCAGAGCGCATATCGTTCGATTCAGATGCAGATTCAGGAATCTTTTGATTCAGATCGGGACTTCAGAGGGGGTTCGGAATCTTTTGATTCAGATCGGGACTTCGGAGGGGGTTCGGGAATCTTTTGATTCAGATCGGGACTTCGGAGGGGGTTCGGGAATCTTTTGATTCAGATCGGGACTTCGGATGGGGTTCTTGAATCATTTGATTCAGATCGGGACTTCAGAGGGGATTCGGAATCTTTTGATTCAGATCGGGACTTCGGAGGGGGTTCTTGAATCATTTGATTCAGATCGGGACTTCGGAGGGGGTTCTTGAATCATTTGATTCAGATCCGGACTTCAGATGCAGATTCAGGAATCTTTTGATTCAGATCGGGACTTCGGAGGGGGTTCTTGAATCATTTGATTCAGATCGGGACTTCAGAGGGGGTTCGGGAATCTTTTGATTCAGATCGGGACTTCGGAGGGGGTTCTTGAATCATTTGATTCAGATCCGGACTTCAGATGCAGATTCAGGAATCTTTTGATTCAGATCGGGACTTCGGAGGGGGTTCTTGAATCGTTTGATTCAGATCGGGACTTCAGAGGGGGTTCGGGAATCATTTGATTCAGATCGGAACTTCAGAGTAGATTTGGGAATCTTTTGATTCAGATCGGGACTTCGGATGGGGTTCTTGAATCATTTGATTCAGATCGGGACTTCAGAGGGGGTTCGGGAATCTTTTGATTCAGATCGGGACTTCGGAGGGGGTTCTTGAATCATTTGATTCAGATCCGGACTTCAGATGCAGATTCAGGAATCTTTTGATTCAGATCGGGACTTCGGAGGGGGTTCTTGAATCATTTGATTCAGATCGGGACTTCAGAGGGGGTTCGGGAATCATTTGATTCAGATCGGAACTTCAGAGTAGATTTGGGAATCTTTTGATTCAGATCGGGACTTTGGATGGGGTTCTTGAATCATTTGATTCAGATCGGGACTTCAGAGGGGATTCGGAATCTTTTGATTCAGATCGGGACTTCGGAGGGGGTTCTTGAATCATTTGATTCAGATCCGGACTTCAGATGCAGATTCAGGAATCTTTTGATTCAGATCGGGACTTCGGAGGGGGTTCTTGAATCATTTGATTCAGATTGGGACTTCAGAGGGGGTTTGGGAATCATTTGATTCAGATCGGAACTTCAGAGTAGATTTGGGAATCTTTTGATTCAGATTGGGACTTCAGAGTGGATTTGGGAATCTTTTGATTCAGATCGGGACTTTGGAGCGCACATCGCGAATCGATTCAGATGCAGATTTGTGAATTTTTTGATTCAGATCGAGACTTTGGAGGGGGTTCATGAATCATTTGGTTCAAATCGGGACTTCAGAGCAGATTCAGGAATCTTTTAATTCAGATCGGGACTTTCGGTGCGTTCCAAACGGGATATTTCACCCTCCGAAGGGCACTTCAGAGTGAAAACAATCATGACCGTGATTGTGCTCAAAACTAACCACTTCAAAGGGCCCTTCCGAATGAAGGATTTCGAAGGGTACAACTGATGAACACTTCGGGCTCCCATGATCCTTTGCACAGATTCTTTGCATGATGACGGCGCTTCCGTATGATGACGCAGAAGGGCACTTCAAGAAACAGTTGTTTGGTCCCCTACACCCTTCAACCCTTCGAAGCTCTCACTCCGGAGGGTAAACCCCTTTGAAGGGATTAGGGCACAGGGATGAGCTCTTCCGAATGGAACGCAGGGTTTGGAGCACGTATCATGAATCGATTCAGATACAGATTTGTGAATCTTTTGATTCAGATCAGGACTTCAGAGCGGATTCAGGAATATTTTGATTCGGAGCGGGTTCGCAAATCTTTTGATTCAGATCGGGACTTCAGAAGGGGTTCGCGAATCATTTGTATTTTTCTCAATTTCAGTGGTTCGCTGTAAACCCATGATTCATGCAGGTTCGCTGAGAGCGCGCCTCAGCGGTGAAAGAAGTGAAGAAGTGTCATGGTTTTAACCTGATTTCAAATCAGTTTTATACATTTTAAGACATTTTAATGAGACATTTATAATTAAAATGAATAATAGTAGTAAATAGTCTCTTATTGGCCTGTTTAGCTGAGCCATCCATAGAAACTGAAACAAGCTCTTAAAATAGATAAAAGAGCAAATATTATACAGATACTTAATATTTAATGGTATTAGATTATTTGTTAATTGCATTAAATACATTGCACATTCAATGGGTTTAAGAGCTGTTTTAATGCATGTTTTGCCTTTCTGACCCGCAGGAGTCGAAACAGTGAATCATTTTGTGAAGCAATTTGGTTCAGTTGAATCAAAGCTTTAAAATAATGATCGTTTCTCGGGTTATTCAGGAAATATGATTGTTTCTCCCAATACTAGTGTGTGTGAGGTGAAGTTTAATCGCGAAAATCCTGTTATAATGGCATTATGAGTGTGCATGTTTGTCTCCTGAAAATGAACTGGATTTATTTGACCATGATCCACATGATGGCGTTCAAACACTCCGTGACATAAGAACGCTTTAAAACGCACAATAACATTCTGTAGTTCTAAAACTAATGTTTGTAAGTAAGTAAATGAATAAATAGGCTATGTTCTCAGAGTTGATGGGCATTTGTTCACCGGCTCAGTTTCTTTCCATGTTTCCATGAATCTCATTAATTTCTAAGAGTGCCACGTGAGCAGACAAAAAAAAAATCTGTTTTTCATTAAAATAAAATATGACTGATATGACGCTTTTATCTTTTTCTCTATGTGTTAAGATAATTCAGAGACAGAACTACCGGTAAATATGAAGTTAATAGTATTGTTTGAGCAAAGTTATCCCATTGAATAAAGCGGGTCAATCCATACTGTAATGGGGGAGGTCCGCTGATAAAGATCAATGAACAAATAAAACTTATACTTATTATCTCTCATAAATTCGTTTGTTAAAGCATTACTGGTTTATTAAAGTCTTCTTCATCGCTTAAAGTGCAGGTTTAGCGGAGAGTTTGCGCAGAAATGGTTTAATTGCGGTCCGCGGCCCCTCTTCTCTGCGCCGGTGGTAGCGTCCATCAAAGCTCTGCTGGAGGTATATAAGCCTGAGCTCTCTCTCAGAGACTCAAACACAGCAGCGCTGAAGATGGAGCAGACCGAGCTGATGAAGCCAGAAACTCTGCAGGATTTGATCAAAACTCTGCACAAGATCTTTGAGAGTGACAGTGTCAATGTGGAGGAGGTGCAGAGCATCATGGAGTCCTATGAGAGCAAACCTCAGGAGTGGATGAAATATGCCAAATTTGACCAGTACAGGTAATTATTATTATTATCTTAATCATTAACGATGTTATTTATTAGTATTAGGCTAATTATTATTCTTAGGCAGTTATTTCGTGATGGTTCATATTATGCATTTGGCTTACAATCACAACAGGGGTTTTGTTTATTTGTGTCCGTTTGTTTTTAACATCAATGAAAAATGCAAACATGTTAATTTTATGTTGCACACGTTTCAGTCTCCCTCTGAGCATCAGATGTAAACACCAACAGAAAGCACTGCTGACGCAAACTGAACGTGAACTGGGTTTTAATGAGTTAACTGTTAATCCAAACATCGCTCAAATCGTTTTCTTGTTTTAAATCAGAGCATTACTGGGTGTCGTATAATCATAGGTCTAGTATTGCTGGGTTTGAATGAGCTGTGCAGTTTTTCGCTTGTTTGTGATGCGCTGCTCTCGCTGGAGTCTCGCCTCCGCTGATGGTTTGCCAGTGGGCGTGGCTTCGCTCCAGGGGGCGGGGATGACGCGGGCCAATCAGAGCGCGGCGTCTGGCGCACACCCGCTGTTCCCTGCGGTTTCATCAAAGTTTCTCAGAGATAAACACAGTTCTGCATCACATTCTTCTGCTCTTTCTGGACTGTTCCCTGATGCCGCTGACGCAGGACATTCTCATTCACTCACTTTACTGATATTAATATCAATATTACAGGTTTTTCAGCTGCTTACACACATTTTCAAAACTTTGTCTCAAAACTTTACACACAAATCCAAGAACTGCACACATAAAAATGCTAAATACCTCACAATGCCTCACTGCAAAAGCAAACATTTGTCTTAACACCTTTGCCACAATATTATATGTTCGGATACACAGTTATTCAAAACCTAAAGCTCTTCTTTCATGAGCTCATGTGTACATTTCTACTCCAGACTGAAATTAATTGTCAGAGAGATGTTGGAAAATTAACAGTAAACACGAAAGCAAGATTGAATGCAAACTTTTTTACTGTAAGCATTTGTGGTTGTGAATACAGAATTAAACAGTACTAAAGAAAAGCGATACATCAAGTTGTGTAGATGTGTGTTTATAGGCCTGTTCTGAAGCATGATTGGTTGGTGTTCAGTGAAGCACATGTGAGGTTTTAGTGATGAATTACTGTGGTATTCTGATTGAAAAAGGAAATCAAGACACTTCCTGTTAGATCTGTGTGTTACATAGAGAATTGTGTGTTGTGTTTTGCAAAAAGTGTTTTATGAAATTGAAAACCGAGTCAAAGTCTGAGAATTAGTGTATGGTTTTGCAGATTTGGTGTGTGCTTCTGCTGTTTGAGTGACAGCTTTCAGAAACTGAGTGACAAGTGAAGATTATGTGTGTAATCAGGTGATAATAACTGTAATGTCCAACACCTCCAGGATGCTCTATTTACCAGCAACAACAACAACAACAACAACAAACAGCAACAACAGTCATAATGAATGATTATGAATCCCCAAAATCGGCTCACCGTACAAGAAGGACAAATGTTTAAGAAAAAAATTATAAATAAAAGATCTCCCAGTGTTTGCACTGAGCTGACTGATTAAAGTCCCTTGTGTCTTTACAGATACACCAGGAATCTTGTGGATGAGGGGAATGGAAAGTTCAACCTGATGATTTTGTGCTGGGGCGAAGGACACGGCAGGTATTCGCTCATCACAACGTTCATCAACGTTCATCAACATTCATGTAGAGAATCACATGTTGTGTTCGCTCTGTATTTATCTCTCAAACTGCAGAAGCCTGGAATCACGAGTGGATCAATGACTGAACATATTAGCAGATAAGATATTAGCAGACAGATAATGGCCTGATAGTAGAGTCCAATGTCTTGTGATTAGTCAGGTCATAAAAGACAGATAATGCACGCAAAGCCTTTAATAAATGCAAAGTGGAGCAGATTAAATCACAGATAAAATAATGCTGTCACCTCATAAAAGCATAAGCAATTATTCACTGTGGAATATGAACAAAAAAGGAAGAAAATAGCATGTCAGGATCCCTGATTTGTTGTTAAAATTAGTTAATTTGCAACTAATTCAACTGAAAAACTTCAGTTCAGTTGCTGCCTTACATTTTAAGTATAATCAGATTGGCTGTATGACTCATTTCAACTAATTTGTTTAAAAATCTTGTCTAGATGAATCTGGTATAAGGGTCATAGAAGAAAAGAGGTTTTCAAGCAGCGAAACTCCTGAACATTAGAATGTGTCTTGCTTAATATTTTTTTCTGAGCAAAAATAATGATTATCTTGTACCACAGAAGATGCGTTTAAAAATGTCATTCAGTGTAAGAATAGTCAATATACCAAAAAATATTTTCAGGCTTATTTACAACCAGAATATGGAAGGCCGTTTCTGTCACCGAATAAAAAATTTAAAAAGGTATTATCTCATAATTCTGACTTTTTTCT
This sequence comes from Spinibarbus caldwelli, assembly GCA_039654775.1. Taxonomy (NCBI): domain Eukaryota; kingdom Metazoa; phylum Chordata; class Actinopteri; order Cypriniformes; family Cyprinidae; genus Spinibarbus; species Spinibarbus caldwelli. The sequence goes on from JBCAMP010000154.1 coordinate 29,584, forward strand.
CAGAATAGCGAGATATAAACTCACAAATGCGTGTTATAACATCAGAATTGAAAGCTATAAACACACAATTAAAAGAAAATAGTCCCTTTTCTTCTTCAGAATTGGACTTTATAACTCGCAATTGTGAATTTATATCTTACAACTCTGAGAAAATAAATCAGAATAGCAAGGGAAAAAAAAGTCAGAATTATGAGATAAAAAGTCACAATTACCTTGTTTTCTTCCATACCAAATGATTAATGACATTTTAAATTTTAAATCTTTCCCAATCTTTGCCAGTTTCCTTTAAACCACTAGATTTGACCCATTTGTCAGTTTTTAATCACTTAAAATATATAATCAAATTTAGTATGATTACTTATTCTTTTATGTATTTTAGAAAGTACAGGTCAGGATAAGTATGTTGTTTAATTCTTACATGTTTCTTATGTTAATGAACATTACTTTACCCATATTTTATTTTCACAAACGTGATTTAAAACATTAAAGTGGACATGTTAATATGCTTTCTGTGTATATAAAATCACTTTTGTAAATTTAATGTAATGTGGACACTTGTTTTGTCTTTGACACATTGTAACTTATAGAATGAAGATGAAATGGGTTAAATTATTTGGTTACACTTTATTTTAAGGTGTCCTTGGTACAGTGTAATTATATATTTAAGTACTGAGTAATATTAATTAACTACATGTACTTACTATATAGTTAGGATTAGAATTAGGGTTTGGCTTAGGGTTACTTGCATGTAATTATGCATAATTTATTGTTATCATAATAGTAAGTACATGTAACGTGTAACAAGGACACCTTAAAATAAAGTGTTACCAATTATTTCAATGAGTTAAAGTAATGGAAAAACGTATGCTGACTTGAGCAGTGTTGGGGGTAAGACATTACAAGTAACGCGAGTTACGTAATCAGATTCCTTTTTTAAGTAACTAGTTAAGTAACGCATTACTTTTTAATTTAGAAGGAAATATCAGAGTTACTTTTTCAAATAAGTAACACCAGTCACTTTGTTTCTCATGTATTGACTGACAGCTCTGGTGTTGCCATGTTGAGAGAAATCAGGAGTAAGTGCAGAGCGTTGTGTGTGAACATGATCTTACTGTAGTTCTAGACTAAATATCAACATGTATTTATTCATCTCACCTGCACAAAAACACATTCAGTGTTCCTCAAAATCAATTAAAACAGTCAAATGCAAACTCAGAATATTATACAAACCTGCAATAATTAAATATGTTAAATAAGACAAATATAATTTATGTATTTAATCCCATTTTATTAACTGTTTTTGCTACTGACCTTCAATGATCCAATTCAGCCATACTAATAAGCAAAAATAACATTTGTGTTTGATTTTAGTTATTGCTGAAATAGTGTTGAACTTTCTTCTCCTGCGTCATATTCTTCATGTGATTTGTTTGAGCTGCGTCCTCTACTGTACAGACGTGAATTCACATTTCCTTCAGCTTGAGGCGTATTCATTTCACTTTTGTTGTTAAAGGGCTTTTACATTTGTGAAAGAAGAACTTTATATTAAAAACAAACAAGCAAGCTCTGCCCAGATTTAAAAAGTAACTCAAAAGTAACGTATCACATCACTTTCCGTTAAAAGTAACTTAAAAGTAACGTATCGCATCACTTTCCATAAAAAGTAACTCAAAAGTAACGTATCGCATTACTTTCCATAAAAAGTAACTCAAAAGTAACGTATCGCATCACTTTCCATAAAAAGTAACTCAAAAGTAACGTATCGCATTACTTTCCATAAAAAGTAACTAGGTAACACAATTAGTTACTTTTTTAGGGAGTAACGCAATATTGTAATGCATTACTTTTAAAAGTAACCTTCCCCAACACTGGACATGACTTGCATACAGTGTACTATAGAAAGCAAGAAATGGTTATTGCTGTGCTGTGTTTCTGAGTTGGCCTGTGTTTGGCATGATTGTAGCAGCATCCACGATCACACAGACTCGCACTGCTTCCTGAAGATGCTCCAGGGTCAGCTGAAGGAGACGCTCTTCGACTGGCCCGACCGCAAGCTTCAGGCCGGCATGCAGCAGAAGTCCCAGCAGGTGCTGCTGGAGAACCAGTGCGCCTACATTAACGGTGAGGGATGAGGTTAGACTCGACTGACCGGGAATGAGTCTGTCATGATCAGAAGAGTCTGACCATGAGCTCGGTGTGTTTCAGACTCCCTCGGGCTTCATCGAGTGGAGAACGTGAGCCACACGGAGACAGCCGTCTCTCTTCACCTCTACAGCCCGCCCTTCCAGACCTGCCAGACCTTTGACCAGCGCACCGGACACCACAACACCGTCAAGATGACCTTCTGGAGCAAGTTCGGCGATAGGACGCCGTATGTAAGTCTGCTTGCCGCTTCCATCTTCATGCCCTGAAATTAAGTGTCCACAACTAAGCAAGCCAGAGGAACCAAAACATCATCGGTGACGGAATGACATTTACATATTTACAGTCAAACCAAAAATTATTCAGACAACAGATATAATTTTTGATATTTTTTTACTAGTGGGTGCAGGACACTATAGTTGATTTATGAAAGTGAGGATAGCAAAATAAAGTAAACTGTGGCATATTATACCCAAAAATTCTTCATACAGTGGACTACCGGATCAAAAATTATTCAGACACTTTGACCTGATCATGTTTTGCTTAAGTGTTTTTCTTTAATTGCTAATGCAATCTTTTTACACCACAGACTGAACAAAATGAAGCATTGCTTGGTAATTGGTTGAGCTAAATTGGTGTTATCTAATTGTGTTCTTAAATTTAACAGCTGACAACCGAATTCATTACTTACCTTTCTATCAAAGTTATCTGACATTATCAAGATGAATTTGTTCTAACACAGTTTAACTCTTTTTCTCAGTTTAACTCGAGTTCTTGTCATATTTTGTTACCATTTTCTAAACTATACTGAATAAACTGTGCTATGATGTGAGAAATGTTGAAGGTGTCTGAATAAATTTTGGTTTGACTGTATGTACTTAATAAAAATACCCTGCAATTGTACTTTTGGTATACTAAACTGGTATACTTAAAGTCTACTAAATTTGAACAACTAATTTAATGCACTTTAATCGTGTGGAAGTAGTGCTGAAGTCCAACATAAGATATACATAAGTATATTTTACTGTGCTAAAGTGCAACTATTGCGAGTATACTTCAGGTGCACTTTAAATATCTTGCATTTAAAGACTGATATTATTCAAAGATCAAACAATCCTCATCAATAGTGACACTAAAACACATTTTACGCTTAATATTAAGAAATGTGCATTGTGCACAAGTAGTTCTCTAAACAAAGTTTAATTATAACTTTAATTTCATTAAGTCTCAAGCGGTATGTCAGTAAATATGTTATTAGATTTGAAGTATACTTAGTATGGATTAAATGTATTTTAAATATATGACTTTTTCACTTGCAAATTTTGGGTTGCTGCATAGAAAAATGCTGGATGGAAATGCCAAGATGTGCACAAAATCTTGAAAAAGCTCATTAAAAATGTATGCACTCAACTAAGATGGATAATTTCTTTAGCTGATAAGGAAATGTCCATAAACTGCAATAGAAACCTGACCGTAAACTACGATGGAAACTCATGAACAGATCATATGATAACTCACTGCACAGCATCTCAAACTTTGTTTTAATAGTTCTGAAATACTTGAGCAAAGCTGGTCACACTTTATTTTAAGGTCGAATTCTCGCCATTAACACACCATTAACTACGAATTTAATAGTTAGTAAGGTAGTTGTTAAGTTTAGGTATGGGGTAGGATTAAGGATATAGAATATGGTCATGCAGAACGTGTGCTTTATAAGTACTAATAAACAACCAATATGTTAATAATTGGCATGCTAATAAACAACTAGTTAATAGTGAGAGCTGGTCCCTATACTAAAGTGTTCCCGCAGAACTCATAAAAAAAGATTGTGTATGATTAGCTCCCAGAGCTGTTTCAAAGATCACGTTACCAAACATCAGGCATCTGAACACAAGATAACATGACAGCGTTTGTTATAGTGTTTCGTCTGGAGCAAGTCATTTATCATGTGAGGAAAAAAGAGCCACAACTTTAGTTTTTATCATTGATTTTTTTTGCTAGTTTCCCAGAAAGTGACAATTTTGTTAGATTGAAAACATGGGATAAAAATTATGCTTATTTAAACATGTTTTCTGCCATATTCAAATTTTCCACGTAAGTTAAATTCAAAACTTTGGATGGAAACACTCGACATGTGAATGGAAATTCACTTAAAGAAATTAACCTCCAACACAGGGTTATTATTAAAGCAAACTTATACTAAAACAAAACAAAAATCTGTTATTAAATGGATGTTAACTGAAATATAAATAACCTAAACGTATTTTATTTCAGCTAGTTAACAAAACATCATTTCTCATTTTCATTTAGTTTAATTTAGTGCTGCAAAACGATTAATCGCGATTAATCGCATTCAAAATAAAAGTTTATGTTTACATAATATGTGTGTGTACTGTGTATATATATTATTTATATATACAGTAACTACACACACATACATGTATATATTTTTTAAAATATTTGTATGTATATATATTTATACTTGTATAACTTATACATATTTTAAATCTACATATACATATTATAAAATCTAACATATTCTTCCTTAATATATACATATATGTGTGTGTATTTATATACACAAAATATATATACACAGTACACACACACATAGTATGTAAACATAAACTTTTATTTTGAATGCGATTAATCACGATTAATCGTTTTGCAGCCCTAGTTTAGTTTGATGTACTAAAACTAAAATTGCAATAAAAATGAATAAAAAGCATATAGACTAATAAAAATTACAAACACAACAAAATTATTAAAACTAAAATTAACATGAAATCAGAAAATCTAATTCAAAATATTAACCAAAACTATAATAGTATGAATGAAATAGTGAAATAACACTGATCAGATGAATGAGAATGAATCCTGGAGCACTTTATTGGGAGTTAATGTTTGTTGATCAGCAGAGAGGCTGTAAAGCTGTTATCGGTGTATTAGTCAGTGCTGTAATTCATTCAGTCCTGATGTTTGCAGTGATGTTGTGCTGCGTTCAGTCAAAAAGAACTGCATGTTCTCTGGGTTCGGCCAACATTCCTCCACCCTGTACACAAAGCCTGCGGCGCTCCGGTGACGTCACGTCTGTTTGCTGCAGATGTGTGGAGCTCAGAATGTCTTCCACATGTGCTCCAGATCAGCCAAACACACCGCACTTATCTGCACTCACAGCTTGCATAAGTTTACCTTGACCAACGCTGTCTGGACACATTTCAACATCAGCCTGTACTTTGATAAGATAAGATACCAGCTCGTCTGCTTTCAACTGTCTTTATCTGTTAGTTTTTTTTTCAGCTGCTTACACACATTTTCAAAACTTTGCCTTTTTTTTTTTTTCAAAACTTTACACACAAATCCAAGAATTGCACACACAAAATGCAAAATGCCTCATATCTCTTGCAAAATGAAGCACTGCGTTCAAAATATCACAAACACATCTCAAAAGCAAACATTTGCAAACACCTTTGCCATAATATTACAGTTTTTTTCAACTGCTTACACACAAAATCTTTACTTGTCACACAGTTTCTGAAATCTGACACTCAAACAGCAGAAGCACACACCAAATCTGCAAAACCATACACTAATTCTCAGCCTTTGACTCGGTTTTCAATTTCAAACACTTTTTGCAAAACACAACACACAATTCTCTATGTAACACACAAATCTAACAGGAATTAATATTATGGCAAAGGTGTTTGCAAATGTTTGCTTTTGAGATGTGTTTGTGATATTTTGAATGCAGTGCTTCGTTTTGCAAGAGTTGTGAGGCATTTTGCATTTTGTGTGCAATTCTTGGATTTGTGTGTAAAGTTTTGAAAAAAAAAAGGCAAAGTTTTTGAAAATGTGTGTAAGCATCTGAAAAAAAACTTTAATTCCTGTTAGATTTTTGTGTGTTACATAGAGAACTGTGTGTTGTGTTTTGCAAAAAGTGTTTTATGAAATTGAAAACTGAGTCAAAGGCTGTGAATTAGTGTATTGAATTGGTGTTTGACTGTCAGGTTCAAGATTTTGTGTGTAAGCAGTTGAAAAGAACTGTAATTGTGCTCTTTTTGATGGCTTTTGTGGGGTTTTCTCTTACAGGAAAGCACCGTTTCACAGGAGAACAACTGAAACGAGAGAAGCACGACGGCGCTCGATGGAAACTTACACATTAAATTAAAACCGCAGTGATGTTTAAATCTTGATCCAACTCTTTTTAAGATTCGCAGAGGACAGTGGGAAGAGGGTGTTGCTGGTAATTCAAGTCTCTTAATCGTGGCCTAGTTTAGCGCGGCCACAGGTCTGAATAGACGCATTAGTCCAGCCGTTCTCCCAGCATTCCTGTGTAATCACGCTTTTGTACTGTTACGGGTCGAGAGTGTGTCATTTATGAGAAGAATCTGTTTGTTGGCCGAATGAAAGCGCTGTCCTGAATCCAGCTCCAGCAGAATACAGCACTTGCTCTCCGTCTCCACACACTCTTTTATTCCCTTTCCAGATCAGCCTTTGACTAGAAGAGTTTGTTTATCAATCTTGCTGTCGGTAATCAGTGTCTTGTGGAATAAATATGGTCTCTGCATTTGTAAACTGGAGCTTTTATTTAAAATGGACCTTTGAATCTTAGCTGGAAATTCATATTTGTCTTAACATTGAAGTAAATAAAATGTTTCCCAAATGTTGTTTTTTGTGTGTATCTGCATGAATTGATACTATAGACTACTACAGATCTGATTTCAGCTTAATTCTTGCATTTACATTGATGCATTTTATCCAAAGGGACTTCCATTGTATTAAAGTTATAGCCTGCATGTTATGAGTTCTTGCTTTCCCAGGGAATCGAATCATTTCCTGTTTGTGAATCAGATGACTCTACTAAAAGATTCATTTTCATCCTTGTTTCTCAAATGTGCATTTGTTTAAAGAAACGAACCTCCAATACAGGCTTATTGCAATAAAATAAAATAATATATAAATAAAAAAAACTTGAACTTATTTTATTTCAGCTAGTTTCCAAGAAAGCATTTATCATTTTCATATTGTTTAACTTTTTGGTACTAAAACTGAAACAAAAAAAAATTATAACTATATTTAAAAGCAACAAAAAATAATTAAAATTGCATAAATGCAACAAAATTACTAAAATGTAAGCAAAATTAACTAAACTATAACTTAACAAAACTTAAAAAAAAAATAAAGTTAACTAAACTAAAACCTTAACTAAAATGCACATGAAAGCAGAGAATAAGAACTAATTCAAAATATGAACAAAAAATATGATAGTATCTCAATGTTCGTTTTTTTAGTGAATGATCCCTTTAAGCCTCAGCATGAATGGTTAAAAATCAGCTTGCATTTAAGGACACAGGTGAGTCAGGTAAGTGAATATGAATGAATCCTTAATTGAATTGTCTTCTAATGCATTAATAAAGAGTGTGAATGAAGTGGAATCTGCAGCTTCGTTTCTGACATGATCTGATCGACTCGTTTCTGAACTAACAGACTTCCAGGAGTTTCTGAGATTCGTGTTGATGCACGTCTGCAGGTGTCTGCCAGATTTTTCATTCACACTCAAGAAGCTCCTATAGATCATATTTCCCATGATGATGGCCAGGAATGAGCGCACAGCTGCAGGGGGAAGTGAGAGAGATTATCATGCAGAAAAGCATCAATTCAGTGAAAAACAAGTGCGGATTCCTATCATTAATGCAACTCAAACTGAAAAAAAAACACCTGAAGTGCACTTAATGTCAGACCTATGTTCCTGTTTTGTTGTGTTTTTCTCCCCATGTGCTCCGTGACCTAGTTTTGCCTCGTGTCTGATTGTATCATTTGTTTCACCTGTGTTTCCTTAATTATGCTCATTAGTTCCTTGTTACTTAAGCCCAGTGTTTCCCGTGTCTAATGTCCGGTGTTAACATCATTTTGTGTCTCCTACATTCCCTGATTTTTATTTTATTGAAGATTTTGAAGTTTAAACTCCTTCGTCTCCATGCTCCTCACTTCCCCACTGCAGCTGCGTGACACTTAACAAATGATACGCTTCTCCATTATTTTACAGTTTTTTTCAACTGCTTACACACAAAACCTTTACTTGTCACACAATTTCTGAAACCTGACACTCAAACACCAGAACCACACACAAAATCTGAAAAACCATATGCTAATTCTCGGCCTTTGACTTAGTTTTCAATTTCATAAAACATTTTTTGCAAAACACAACACACAATTCCCTATGTAACACACAAAATTCTAACAGGAAGTATCTTGATTTTCTTTTTAAAACACAACTAATCAAAATGCCACACTAATTCATCAGTGCCTCACACTAACTCACATGTGCAAACACTCTATTCTTTACTTAATGCCAACCAATCAAGGCTTTAGAATAGGCATATAAATAGGCCAAAGGTCAACTTATAGGTTTTGAACAATGGATGCAAACAATGCAGACAGAGTAAGGGGTGTTGGAGGGAGAGCCAGAGGATGAGGCAGAGTGTGAATTAGAGGAGGAGGAGCAAGGGGAGGAAGAGGATGAGTCGGATGAGGAAGGTGATGAAGAACAGAAACAAGAAGAGTGGTCTCTGACGAGATTAGGGCTACTGTCATTGATCATGTGATCAACCATGTTTTAATGATGAGTGAGGATGGTCAGACAGTTTCAGTCGATTTACAGTGGCGGGTATAATTCAAACCTTCAGAAATTAGAACAGGTATGTAACAATCCAACGCTATCTCACGACCAATTCGTACGTATTTTACGAGGTGGCTAATTCCTATGAATTCGTGCGACCTCACTCGTACGATTTTGTACGATTTGTCTAAACCCCAGTGATGGGTAGGTTTAGGGGCGGGGTTAGGTGTAGGTCATTCGTACAAATTCATACGAATTGGCAACTCGTAAAATACGTACGATTTAGCAAAAATTGTATGAATTTGTACAAGTGAGGTCGTACGAATTCGTACGAATTAGCCACCTCGTAAAATATGTACGAATTGCCTTGAGATCGGGCTGAACAATCTACTGCAATGTACACATGTTCTAATGTACCCATAATAACTATTTAAGCATAACATATGGTATACTATAAAACATATTTTAGCAGCCATTTATGTACTGCAGTGCATTGCATGATTGGTCACAGTCTGGTGGGTTATCATACTGTACAACAGTACAGCTCAGTCAGAAAACATTCTGACTATATTGTATAAAGTAGTATATTATGTTACAAGTTGTTACAGTTTCACCTTTTTCAAAATTATATTTGGTTTCTGTCCATCTACAGATGGTTGATGTATTTCTTTTCTTTCGTACTGTGTGTAATACTGTATTCACAACCACAAATGCTTACAGTAAAAAAAAAAAAAATACAAAAAAATAAATAAATAGTTTGGTTTCAATCTTGCTTTTGTGTTTACCATGAATCTCTCTGCCAGTTACTTTCAATCTTGTACAGAAATGTACACAGGAGCTCATGAAAGAAGAGCTTTAGGTTTTGAATAAGTGTGTGTACATGATATATCCAAAAATAGAATATTATGGCAAAGGTGTTTGCAACATAAGACAAATGTTTGCTTTTGAGGTGTGTTTGTGATATTTTGAATGCAGTGCTTCATTTTGCAAGAGATGTGAGGCATTTTGCATTTTGTGTGTGCAATTCTTGGATTTGTGTGGAAAGTTTTGAAAAAAAAAAAAAAGAGGCAAAGTTTTGAAAATATGTGTAAGCAGCTGAAAAAAAACTGTAACTCATCAATATGATTTAACTAATTTAATTTTTTTAAGTTATGTGAGATTCAACTCATTCAACTCTATTTTTAAAGTCAGTTTAATATAGTTTTAGATGAAATGCAGATTTGATTGTTGAAGAATCTAAGGCAGCAGCTGAGCTGAAGGTTTGCGGTTAGTTTTTTTCAACTGCTTAAACTTTGCCATTTTTTTCAAAACTTTACAGACAAATCCAAGAATTGCACACACAAAATGCAAAATTCTTGCAAAATGTAGCACTGCATTCAAAATATCACAAACACATCTCAAAAGCAAACATTTGTCTTACATTGCAAACACTTTTGCCATAATATTTTATTTTCAGATATTTAATATACACAGTTATTCAAAACCTAAAGCTCTTCTTTCATGAGCTCATGTATGCATTTATGCTTAAAATTGAAAGTAATTGTCAGTGTAACGGGGCTGACGAGATGAGAGACGTGCGGATCCATATGCAAGCTTTTATTTAAAGACATAGTCATAAATACAGGCAGGGTCGAAACAATGGCAAACAGGTATGGCAGGGACAAGACAAAGAGTAATCCTAGGGCAAGCGTGGGTCGACGATCGGCGAACAATATCCAACGGGGCAAGGCAGAGCAATAATCCAGGTACACGAGCAATAATCCAAACGAGGTGCAAACAGAGTCCGAAACGGCAAGGCAAGGGTTAATCCAGGAAACACGGGCTAGAATAAAACACGGGAAAACAGGCAAGGCAAGACTAAGACAACTAAGAGGGCTTCGTAGGGTAGCTATCACTAGGATATTTGCGTACAATACTCGGCGATCTGACTGAGGAAGTCCATGGCTTAAGTAGTGTGTGTGATTGCGAGATGGGTATCAGGTGTGAGCATGTGATTAGGGAAATGGCTGCTGGGAAATGAAGTCCAGGGTAGTGTGTGGTGTGAGAGTCAATGTGATGGAAGGGTGACCTCTGGTGGCGAACAAATGGAGGTCCATGGACCAGATTCATGACATAGCCCCCCCCCCAAGGAGCGGCTTCCAGACGCTCCAAACATTACACAATCCAAGAGGGTGGTGGAGTGGAGGCGGAACAGAGGGAGGGACGGAGGGCCAGGTCCACTTGGGAGTGGAGAGGTCGAGGACCGAGGCAGAACAGGGCACCAAGGCGGAGCAGGCGGGACTGGAGCCCTCCAGGGCGGCGCAGACGAGGCTGAAGCCCTCCAGGGTGGCGCAGACGAGGCTGAAGCCCTCCAGGGCGGCGCAGACGAGGCTGAAGCCCTCCAGGGCGGAGCAGACGGAGCAGGAGCCCACCAGGGTAGCGCAGACAGAACTGGAGCCCACCAGTGTGGAGCAGACGACCTCCACGGCAGAGCAGACAGAGCAGGAGACCTCCACAGCAGAGCAGACAGAGCAGGAGACCACCTCCACAGCAGAGCAGACGGAGCAGGAGACCACCTCCACGGCGGAGCAGACGGGGCAGAAGACCACCTCCACGGCGGAGCAGACGGAGCAGGAGACCACCTCCACAGCAGAGCAGACGGAGCAGGAGACCACCTCCACGGCGGAGCAGACGGAGCAGGAGACCTCCACAGTAGAGCAGACGGAGCAGGAGACCACCTCTACGGCGGAGCAGACAGAGCAGGAGACCTCCACAGCAGAGCAGACGGAGCAGGAGACCACCTCCACGGCGGAGCAGACGGAGCAGGAGACCTCCACAGCAGAGCAGACGGAGCAGGAGACCACCTCCACAGCAAAGCAGACGGAGCAGGAGACCACCTCTACGGCGGAGCAGACAGAGCAGGAGACCTCCACAGCAGAGCAGACGGAGCAGGAGACCACCTCCACGGCGGAGCAGACGGAGCAGGAGACCTCCACAGCAGAGCAGACGGAGCAGGAGACCACCTCCACAGCAGAGCAGACGGAGCAGGAGACCACCTCCACGGCGGAGCAGACGGGGCAGAAGACCACCTCCACGGCGGAGCAGACGGAGCAGGAGACCACCTCCACAGCAGAGCAGACGGAGCAGGAGACCACCTCCACGGCGGAGCAGACGGAGCAGGAGACCTCCACAGCAGAGCAGACGGAGCAGGAGACCACCTCTACGGCGGAGCAGACAGAGCAGGAGACCTCCACAGCAGAGCAGACGGAGCAGGAGACCACCTCCACGGCGGAGCAGACGGAGCAGGAGACCTCCACAGCAGAGCAGACGGAGCAGGAGACCACCTCCACAGCAGAGCAGACGGAGCAGGAGACCACCTCTACGGCGGAGCAGACAGAGCAGGAGACCTCCACAGCAGAGCAGACGGAGCAGGAGACCACCTCCACGGCGGAGCAGACGGAGCAGGAGACCTCCACAGCAGAGCAGACGGAGCAGGAGACCACCTCCACAGCAGAGCAGACGGAGCAGGAGACCACCTCCACGGCGGAGCAGACGGGGCAGAAGACCTCCACGGCGGAGCAGGAGAACAGCACGACGGATCAGGAACCCACAGCAGAGACTGGGACCTAGGGAAAACTGAGACACAAGAGACAGGCAGAGCATATATGGCCTCAAGGACTGAGGCAGGGAACATAAGAAGTTCATTGATATTTTCCTGGGCTAACAGTTCATTAGTGGGCTCCGTGGCCGTGATAGGGCAGGACGAGAGTTCAGGGACAGCCCTTCTGGCTGTGACAGGACAGGACGAGGATACGCAGACGGCCTCCATAGCCGTGACAGGACAGGATGAGAGTTCAGGGACAGCCTTCATAGCCGTTTCAGGGCAGTACGAGAGCTCACAGACGGCCTTCATAGCCGTGACAGGGCAGGGCGCGAATTCACCGGTGGATACCACTGACACCTCTAGAGGTTCTGCAGCAGATGCCACCACCTCCGGGGGCTCTACACTGGTACCAGAGGGGACGAGAGAGAGTTCTTTGCTGGGCGCCACCACCATAAAAGGGTCTAAAGCAAGCACCGCTGCTTCAGGAGGTTCTGCAGCAAGTGCCACCTCCTCTGGAGAAGCTGCAGCGGGTGCCATCGCCTGGGGCAGTTCTGTGGTGGTATATGCAGCCCA
>JBCAMP010000154.1:47500-127500 GCA_039654775.1 Spinibarbus caldwelli
TCTGGATCGTATCATTCGATCAGATTTCCAACAAAGTCAACAGAAAAACAAACAGCATACAAACAACAAACTGACTGACGATTCACAGACGCCTGCTGTAGAAAACCTCTGTAATGAGAATGAGGGGTTTTATTGTTTACTTATGGAATGTATAATGTATTTTATGAGAGTGTACATGTTTCCCATTAACTCAGAAACTGTGAAGCGTCCGGCATAAATGCAAGATGAAGACTGAAGCACTGAGACCTGCTGTCACAAACAGGAATCTGTGGCATGAGGTCTTCACTATAGTGCTCTGTGTCAGATACTGAGGCATTCAGTGATGCCAAGCAATTTTCAAGGAAGTTGCTAAAGGAAGGTTGATTTGTTGCTAAAAGTTGCTAAATGCCATTGTGATGTCATTGCGTGATGACGTCATTATGTAATCATGACGCAAAATTGTGTCACTACATTGAATCTCAGCAAAAAATATATTTGATATATGTTAATTTATATTTATTACTATAAATGCATAATATAATATTAAAATATAACTATTTTTAAATACAACATTGAATTATTGAATACTTATCCCACACATTTTTGTACGATTACAATTTAAGATTTTTATTATTATTATTGGCTAGTAAACTATACATTCTGAATAATGCTACAATCTAAAAGTCTGTAAAAAATATGGAACAATCTACTATGTTAATGTAGAGGAATGTTCCGTATTGTTTTTTTACAGGTGTTTTCCCTGCAATTTAATTTACGCATTGTATTTAGTGTTTTCAGGTTACATCGGATAATGGATAATGTCCTGGAAAATTACTAACTTTTCCATTTTTCTACATATTTTTATTTTATTTTATTTTTTTAAAGTGTACTAACTGATCAACAATCACAGGTACAAGCTACTAACAAGGTGTATCATAAATGAACAATTATTCAATTATTAAATTGTTCAGTTGTTGTTGTTGTTGTTCTTATTAAACTGAACAATTTGCAAATAGCTGCTAACTTAATTCACGTGATATATGCACTGCTGGTTTCCTCTTTTCATTTAGATGAAAAAAATGTGTCCCTTTTATTACGTCACTTATCAAAAGTTGCTTAAAGTTACCAATAAATTTTAAAAATAGCTAAATTTGTTGCTAGGTGCTTTTGGAAGAAAAAGTTGAAACCTGAATACACACAGACTCATGGGGACTCGTGTCACGGTGGGGTCCTAAATTGAGGTCTCCACGGGTAAAGAAGCTTATAAATCACACAGAATGAAGTTTTTTGAAAATCTAAAAATGCAGAAAGTCTCCTGTGAGGGCTAAGTTTAGGTGTAGGGTTGGTGTAGGGCAATAGAATATACGGTCTGTACAGTAGAAAAACCATTACGCCTATGAATGTCCCCACAAGAATAGCGAAACGTGTGTGTGTGTGTGCGTGTGTGTGCGTGTGTGTGAGATATGGTACAGTATTTGTGTGTCTGTTTGTCTCATAATGTGAGTAACAGTGTCATTAATAAAACAACCAGCTGTTTTTCGCTCGAAGGAATTCAAACAGAAATCAGCAGGATTTCAGTCGTCTTCATCATAGAGTCACAGCTCCAAAAATCACAAAACATAAATGTGATTTTTAAGGACACTGAGCAGATGAGAGATCAGGAATAATAATACTAATCAGCAGAAGTCATCAGTAAATCTTCACCTCATCAACAGATTTGATTCTTCAGACCAGAAGCCTGTGTTTGCCTGGATCTCTGGATCTCTGGGTCTCTGGATCTCTCTCTGGATCTCTGGATCTCTGGGTCTCTGGATCTCTGGGTCTCTGGGTCTCTGGATCTCTCTCTGGATCTCTGGGTCTCTGGGTCTCTGGGTCTCTGGATCTCTCTCTGGATCTCTGGATCTCTGGGTCTCTGGGTCTCTGGATCTCTCTCTGGATCTCTGGGTCTCTGGGTCTCTGGGTCTCTGGATCTCTCTCTGGATCTCTGGGTCTCTGGGTCTCTGGGTTGCTAGGTGCTTTTGGAAGAAAAAGTTGATAAGGGTAGAATGAAAAGTTGCTAAATCTAGCAACAAAATTGCTAAGTTGGCAGCACTGGAATCAATGCACGTATTGCTCAAGCTGTTTACTGGCTGCGGTGGAGAATGGAGGTGTGTTTTTCGTGAGAGCTATCAGTAGACTGCAGCTCAGATGCCACATAATCATAATCATCATCATCATCATCATCATCATCACTGCACAGGTCTGCTGGATGCTGCTCTCTGCTGGTCTGATCATCTCTCAGATGCACACTTTTCTCAACCGCTTTGGCTTAATTCTACATTTTGTTTTTGTGAACGTTCTGTTAAGGTTCTCATCAGATTTGAAGTTCTTGTGTGTGTTTTGGCACAAGAGTAAATACATTCGTTTGAAATTAGCACAGTAACTAAATGCACATGATGGGTTGATTATTCTCTCTGTCATGGTGTGAGCGCTGTCATCTTCACATGCAAAATCATCTACTCAAGTCATCAAAATCTGCCAGACATGCATATTCATAAATATCTATCAGAGGAATCTGTGTGATGTTTGATAAATCTGCCATACTAATGAAACAGAAATCTAGAAGCAGTTTTTCACTATATCTGACTATAAAATGTGTAAAAATGCATATGCAAATGTGATTTTTTTAATGTTTGCGTGACATAAGCAGTCTGTATGAACAAAAATGAAGTTTGCATATAAGAAATATTTCCAGGGCTTGGTGAAAACACATTCAGCATTTTGACCAGTTCAGGGTTTAGTTTTAGTTTTGGTGGCGTTGGCCAAGGTTTTGAAGCATGAATTAAATATTCTGATGAGTTACTACACTTTGAAGACATGCAGTAATGTAGTGATTTCCCATTAAACAGCTGACAAATGAGTGTTAAGACTGTTTCAAAAAATGAGCCGAAGTGATTGAAAAAATACTATACTACATATAACGTCATTTTTAAACCACTACAAAACAATCTTGGATGGCTGTTATGTTTGTTTTATTCAAATGAAATTTCCAAACAAAATTAAAAATTTTGAAAAAAAAAAAAAAAAAAAAAGCATAAGTCAAGGAAAATAGAAGAGAGAGAGAGAGAAAATACATTAAAAATAAATAAATAAATGAGAAGAAAAATAAGCAGATCACATAACAATAAACATATCAATCTTTCCTACAAAATATAAATTAATTATGAAATAAAAATTATACAAAAACACCAAAGAGTGAGCATACATTTAAAAAGTGTTAGTTGCCTTTTTGTTACTGGAGGTAGACAAAGATTTAATATATATTTTAATGTCTTCTTGAATGTGAGAAAAGTGGGGTTAACTTCATAATCTTGCATTTGTGAATAATTAATTTTAAAACTGCAGAAAAGCCACGTTGACGTTCTGTGACGTATTACGCACGTACGTGCAATGTCCGGCGTCAAACAACTTCCTGCTTCCGGTTCGTTCTCGAGGTAAGCCGCACTCATCATTATCCATCGTTATTCGCTGTAAAGCTGATGATTTAGAACAGCAAATTGATCTATATTGTCATATTTGCGCTCACGGGGGTGTTTGAACGCGCTGAGCGCGAGCTCGCGTCGCGTGACCGCCGTTTGATCAACATCCGGGTTCGCGTCGCAATAAAATCTGCTGCATATGTAACTTACTCATAATCTCTGAACGCTGATGAGCTGCTGTTTCTGACAGGAATCTGTCTCTCGCCGCAGCTCTGTGCAGTGGTGGTTCAGCGGACCTGAGAGAGAACATGTTGGCCTGGTTTGTGCTGCTGTGTGTTCAGCTGATGTTCGGCTGGATCCGCGCTTCAGAACTCACCTTCGAGCTGCCGGACAACGCCAAGCAGTGCTTCTACGAGGACATCAGCATCGGCACCAAGTGCACTCTAGAGTTCCAGGTAACTTACACAGAGAGACTGCGTAGAGTTACAGCAGAGCGACTGCGTAGAGTTACAGCAGAGCGACTGCGTAGAGTTACAGCAGAGCGACTGCAGAGAGTTACAGCAGAGCGACTGCGTAGAGTTACAGCAGAGCGACTGCAGAGAGTTAGAGCAGAGCGACTGCAGAGAGTTAGAGCAGAGCGACTGCGTAGAGTTAGAGCAGAGCGACTGCAGAGAGTTAGAGCAGAGAGACTGCGTAGAGTTCGAGCAGAACAACTGCGTAGAGTTCGAGCAGAGCGGCTGCGTAGAGTTCGAGCAGAGCGGCTGCGTAGAGTTCGAGCAGAGCGACTGCGTAGAGTTAGAGCAGAGCGACTGCAGAGAGTTAGAGCAGAGCGACTGCGTAGAGTTAGAGCAGAGCGACTGCGTAGAGTTAGAGCAGAGCGACTGCGTAGAGTTAGAGCAGAGCGACTGCGTAGAGTTAGAGCAGAGCGACTGCGTAGAGTTCGAGCAGAGCGGCTGCGTAGAGTTCGAGCAGAGCGACTGCGTAGAGTTCGAGCAGAGCGGCTGCGTAGAGTTCGAGCAGAGCGGCTGCGTAGAGTTAGAGCAGAGCGACTGCGTAGAGTTAGAGCAGAGCGACTGCGTAGAGTTAGAGCAGAGCGACTGCGTAGAGTTAGAGCAGAGCGACTGCGTAGAGTTAGAGCAGAGCGACTGCGTAGAGTTAGAGCAGAGCGACTGCGTAGAGTTAGAGCAGAGCGACTGCAGAGAGTTAGAGCAGAGCGACTGCAGAGAGAGCAGAGCAGTGATAGTAATGCTGAATGCTGAGATGATGGTGCTGCAGCAGCTGCTCTGGAGTCACTGGAGTGGGAGAGATCAGTGTTTTTAAATTAACAATATTAAAGAATACTAATAGTATTCTTAGCGGTAGAAATGATCTTATTGAATCAACATCTTAGTAAGGGTTTCTGCTGCTCTTAAAAGGTCTTCCACAAATTAAGGCCCTAAAAGCTCTTAAATCAGAGCGGAAAGTCTTAAATTCATAAAGTCATGCCATTAAATTTTGCATGCATTGGTGGAAAGAAAGAGAATCTCTTCCTCTTGTTTTCCAGTTCAAATATCTAAACATCCTTAAATCAAGATACATTTACTGAAGATACAAAGTTTTCTGAGAAATTGATCAAAATGAAGTGAATTTATGATTAAAACAAGAACAAATATCTGTCAATGAGGAATGAAAATTGTTTTTCCTTTAAATTAAGATTTTTCTGGTGGCAGATATTTGTTCTTGTTTTGATCATAAAGTCATTTAATTTTTATCAGTTTTATTGTAAACTTGTAGTCTTCTGTCATTTTGCTTCTCAGTGTATCCTAATTCAAGAATCTTTAGACATTTGCACTGGAAAACAAGACAAAAATAAAGAGTAAGAACATCACGTTTTTTGCAGGGTGATCAGAAGATAACAGTTGTTTCCGTATTCTAGTTAAGATATTTTTAATTTTAATTTAATTTATTATTTCATTTTTATTTTTGTTGGACTGTTGCTAATACAACTCATTCTGTGTTCCCTAGACATTTATATTTAGAGATCATATTGATGTATTATGTTCCCTTCAATAGATATAAATTTCCTTTACTTGGTCTTATAATGGTCTTTAAAAAGTCTTAAATTTACATTTTAAAAACCTGCAGAAATGCTGTCTATTAAAGTTCTACAGTGTTTGTCTCGGTAGCTGTTTCCTCCAGTCCCACATTTGCAGTGTTCATATTTGGAGTTTGCCAGAAAACTCAGAGCAAGTTTAGCAGTCACACCGTCAGCAAATGTGAGCGTGGAGTCATCTGTGGTTTGACGCGTGGGCTGTGTCTCTTTCCTCAGGTGGTCACCGGCGGTCACTATGATGTGGACTGTCGTCTGGAGGATCCGGACGGGACGGTCCTCTATAAAGAGATGAAGAAACAGTACGACAGCTTCACCTTCACTGCCTCCAGAAACGGCACCTTCAAGTTCTGCTTCAGCAACGAGTTTTCCACCTTCACACACAAGACCGTCTACTTCGACTTCCAGGTCGGCGACGACCCTCCGCTCTTCCCCAACGAGAACCGAGTGACGGCTTTAACACAGGTGATGAACTACATTCACTAGATTAGTGAGTTTGATCTGATCAGATCTGTGCTCTCAGTCATTGTCTGGCAGAGGAACATGGGCTTGTTGTTTATTTAGCATGTGTTGATGTATATACAGTAGGGATGTAACGATTCGCTCAACTCACGATTCGATTCACGATTTTGATTTCATGATTCCATTTTCTCACGATTTTTTTAAAAATGAGATTGAAGATATTATACAGTAAATGAGACGGTGTCCATTTATTAGTCTATAGCTGCACGTTTCTTTGTGAAATTGAAATATAACAAAACTAAATAGAAATATTAAAACAAACCCCAAATCAAACAAGTTACACAAATAAAAGAAATCTCTTCATATAAACAAACTAAGGCTTTGTCTGTGTTCTTTCCATTTAAAATGAGAGGCAACCACTGCATTTTAATCATCATCCAAACAAAGATGCAGCATGAGCAGTTTTTAATTTAAATTAGACTGTATAATTTCGAAATTTGAAGCAAAAACAGAATGGTTTGACTTTAGTTTTGTGAAACTATAGGCCTACTACATAAAACACATCTGAAGGAAGCAGCAGACGAGCTGAATGAGATGCAGATGCTCTCTCTGCCAGCAGGTGGTGCTGTTTCCTTGGTTACCGCTGTAAACAACGCAGAGTTTCTTATGAACAACAATAGGTGCGTTTCCATTACAGATTTGCGCAAAACTTTGGCGATATTTTATAAATGTCGATAAAAAAGTATTTCGAAATGACGGCGTTTCCATTAATGTTATGTAACTAAAACGTAACCTTTTGCCTCTCGTGATAAGTCATGGCAACGGATTTTGGTGAGATTTGACGGATTTTGGATGTATTTATTCAAAGGTGTAAGGGGCCATTCGCACAGAAAGTGTTTTTCCATTCCATTGCGCTACTTTTCCATTGTTTTTCTATGTAAACACGCGCTTTACGGATGTGCATGACCGTTACGCTCGCGTCTTTTGCAGCGCCTCGCGCATGAGCGCCGCGTTTTTAAGACGCCGTGTCAAGTTAAAATAATTTCAACTTTTACACGCAGCGCCGCTCATCAATGTCAGTTCCAAAGCAGTGGACCAATCAGAAGAACTCGGAGGCGGGGCAAGCGTTGCAGCTTCTGTTTACAGTAGCAAGTTGGCATGACAACTGCTTTATTTGACGGCAACATGGCGGAGGCACTGGAATGGAAAAACGCGTTCTGTGTGAATAGCCCCTAACGCTGCGCTTTTTTTAAAACCATTCCTGAGCGCTGTCTCTCGCGTTTTTAGACGCAAAGACGCGTTCTGTGTGAATGGCCCCTAAGCGTGTATCTTTACAGAAGCACCACAGAGAGCCACTTCAGAAACACGCGTGGCGTGGCTGGAATAAACACAGAGTGGCCGCAGTCAGCTTCAGTGCACTGCACCGCAGACGTGTGCAGAGTAAACTGTCTAAGCATTAATGGCAGGGAAAGCCCCTTATATTCGAGAGCGACCACGCATGAAGTGTTTCTTGGAGGTTATAGTACACTGAAGAATGATTATATGACTTTTTACATACCCCATGTGACCTGTAAATGCGGAAAAACCGTTTCCATTGCAGTTTTGCGAAATATTCCTCTTTCGAATTGCCTGAAAAACCACCTCATGTGAGCGTAAAAACTTTTTTGCGATATATGGGAGTTTTTGCAAAATTGACACGTTTCCATTAGGTGTATTTTCAATTCGCAATTTTAATTTGCGCAATTTGAAGGGTAACAGAAACGCGCCTAATGATACAGTGTTTCCTTGGTTACCGCTGTAAACAAAGCAGAGCTGCACTTATGAACACTACTTTAATATGCATCGTTCAGAGGCAAAATGAACAGAGAATACCACGTAAACTTTTCTAAAGACAGTCAGTTCCCCTCAGAGACACGTTCATATAAACTACTCCTACTCCAGTTATATCGAGATTTATTTGGCATCTCAACCGATCTGAATCGTCACATATTTGAATTGATTTTCAACCGGCTCGCGGTTAATCGTTACATCCCTACCGTGGTGACCAAAATTATTAGAACACTAGTGTTTTTTTTTTTTGTTTTTTTTTCACCAGCTAAAAAATGGTTTTAAGTCAGTTATTTCTATCTTTTGCTGTAGTGTGTCAGTAAGAAATATCAAGAAACCTACCTGCAAAGCTACAGTACTGTTAAAAGTTTTAGGCACTTGTGTAAAAATGCTGTAAAATGAGGATGCTGTCAAAAATAGATTTTCTTTATCAATTAACTTCTATTTTGGTGTGAGCATCCTTTGTGTTTAAAGCAGCTTTTGCTCTCAGTGCACTTGAGCAGAGTTTCTCAGGAACATTTATGTATTAAAAAAAAGAGAGATTTAAGAATTATAAATAAAAAGGTGCCCTTTTATTATTTCTTAGACAAAATGTTGCACATTTCTTTGTGAAATTGAAATATGTCAATTAACTAAACTGAAATTTTAAAACAAATCCCAAATCAAATGAATAAGTAATACAAAATGATTAGAACACTAGTATTTTCAGCAGATAAAAATGGTTTTAAGTCAGTTATTTCTATCTTTTGCTGTAGTGTGTCAGTAGGAAATATCAAGAAACCTTCCCGTACTGTTAAAAGATTTAGGCACTTTAAGCTGTAAAATGAGGATGCTGTCAAAAATAGATTTTCTTTATCAGTTAACTTCTATAAACTAACTGAAATCAACATTTGGTGTGAGCATCCTTTGTGTTTAAAGCAGCTTTTGCTCTCGGTGCTCTTGAGCAGAGTTTCTCAGGAGCTTTGCAGGAAGGTTTCTTGAAGCATCAGTTCTTCTGGATTGAGTCTGTCTCAGTTTGTTCTGTTTCTTCATGTCATTCCAGACAGACTGATGATGATCAGATCAGATCTCAAAAATCTCACTGGATTATTACAATTAATGGCTAAATGAATGTTTGGAAATGTAAACTGATATTTCCTACTGAAAAACAGCAAAAGATAGAAATAACTGACTTAAAACCATTTTTAGTGTTCTAGTGTTCTAATCATTTTGGCCAGCGCTGTAAGTAAGCTGAGACTGCGTCTAATGCTGCTGCTGTGTTTCAGATGGAATCGGCCTGCGTCTCCATTCACGAGGCCCTGAAGTCCGTGATCGATTATCAGACGCACTTCCGTCTGCGAGAGGCTCAGGGCCGCAGCCGAGCCGAGGATCTGAACACCAGAGTGGCCTTCTGGTCCATCGGAGAGGCCTTCATCCTGCTGGTGGTCAGCATCAGTCAGGTGGTTCTTCTCAGGAGCTTCTTCTCAGACAAGAAAACCACTACAACCCGCGTGGGATCGTAACTCCTCCTCACACTGGGTCACGCCGAAGGGTTTTTATACAAATACGAGTTTTTTAAAGGGGTTCTATTATGCTCTTTTACAAAGTCTTGATTTCGTTTTAGGGGTGTACTAGAACATGCTCTCATGCTTGGTGATTCGAAAAACGCATTATTTTTCACATAATTTACATTATTACAATACCTCTCTCCCCAGTCTGGCACAGACGGCTCGATTAGTTCCGGGTTTGATGAAGGCCCGCCTTCTGAAAAACTAAATGTGTTGTGATTGGTTAGCTGTCCCAGTGCGCTGTGATTGGTGAACAGCTAGACAGAATGACTAAAAGCAGATTAATTCTCTGCCAGTGGGAGGCGCTGTTGGAGCGGGAGAGAGCGAGGTTTCCCCGGTAACGCTGCACACAAAGCAGAGCTCCGCTCACAAACACTGCTTTATCAGACATTACATGCAAGATGAAATGAAAATGACATCCAACATTTTCTGAAGATGGTCAGTTTCCATCAGAAATACAGTGATATAAAAACACCCGCACCGGGTTTAGATTTTGAAACGTGCATTAGAATTTCCGGAGGCGGGATTTATTTTAATGATATTCTAATGGACCAATTTGTGATGTCACAAATACAGGAAAACAACTTTGTAGTCCAAACGAGCCGTTCGTTGTAGTTCTTGAAAAGGGATTTTTTTTTAAAAAACTAAATCTCTCTCTTTGGAGTGGACTTTGAGATTTGTAACTTTGTAGATCTTTTTTATGCCCAAACATACACACTACACACTGACTAAAATTCAAAAAGTGAAAAGGCATAATAGAACCCCTTTAAACAAACACCTTGAGCTTGTTTTCTGTAGTCCTGTGTGTGATCCTCAGCTCATATCCAGCAGAATATTTCAGTGCTGAAAATTAAACTGCTTTATTTATTTTGTGGCTGTGTTGACTCTTTACATGTATGTGAATGTTAAAGGATGTACAGACACTTTAGACCTGCTTGACACACCAGTGCAGTTTATACTCATCTGATTGTATTATCATCATCATCATCATCATCTTAGTTCAGCCGTTCAAGCTTCATGTTTGAATGCGAGAGAGCTTTGTTTGCTTTACGTTGTACAAAACAGGCATCCTTGCTCATGTTTCCTAGTCGTCGTTTTCTTTTCATGACATTGGTGTAATTGGTGTGTTTTTGTTTGTTTTTATTAGTGGTGCATTGATTTCTTGTTTTAACTGGTTAATAAATGTCTGGAGGAACGTCTCAAAGGCTCTTCTTCATAAAACCTACAGTTATTTCTTTTGAAGTGCACAGCTTAAGTATAATTTATTTTAAGATGCAAGAAGAGAAATCTAAGATTAACTGCACCATGAATCTGATCAGCTGAGGTGGATTAAAAGGCTTTAAGATGGATTCATTTTTAGTTTCAGCACTGTTTTTTTTTTTTATATATATACAACTCTTGTTGACTCCATCCATTCGTTCAAATGTGGATCTGTCTGTGCATAAACTATAGCAAAACTCACCGGTTTAAAGGATTGTTTCACGCATTACACTAGCCTAGTTTGTAATAGCTCATAAAGCATAACTCTACAGCAGATCTCTTTAATGCTCAGTCATATGCCAGATTACACTGCTCTGAAGCGCTTCTGAAGTGGCATTTAGGTCTTTACACAGACTGTTTAATGCTGCTCAGAGGTGGCATAAATGCATTACCACTGTATAGTTTTGATACTAGGGCCTGAGCAGGCATAATTTAGCCTGGCTTTGATGTAGAATTGCATCTTTACACTGAATTCTGAGCAGGCACAGAGCAAACTTAACTCAGCTGTGTAATGCAGTTGTAATTGCTGTGTAAATGCATTTATGTCTCCTCTGATCAGCATTAAACAAGCTGTGGAATGACACCTAAATGCCACTTCAGAAGCGTTTTTGTGCAAACAGATTTG
This sequence comes from Spinibarbus caldwelli, assembly GCA_039654775.1. Taxonomy (NCBI): domain Eukaryota; kingdom Metazoa; phylum Chordata; class Actinopteri; order Cypriniformes; family Cyprinidae; genus Spinibarbus; species Spinibarbus caldwelli. The sequence goes on from JBCAMP010000154.1 coordinate 58,748, forward strand.
ACATTGGCAGTGTAAAGATAATTATGAGTGTGTACGGTTTCTTCAATATTGAGTCACTGCTTGTGGTCTAAATCACATTCATTTGCATTTAGCATGAAAGCAAATGTTTTCTTTGTACAGTTCCCACAGCTGTAAGAAAAATAAAGCAGAAACGTGAAATCGATGCATAATCCATTTTTGTTTTTAAAGTACTTTACTGGTATGATTTTGCTTACATACAACACTGCCAAAGCATGCAGAAAACAAGTAGTAAGCGGAAAAATGAATATAAATTTAATATTTGAGTGAGTTAAATCTCTTTTTTGGTGCATTTTACCTGTAAAAGAAAGCCTGCTTAATAATTATGAACACCTGAGTAAGGCATTTTTTGGGTCATTCCTGGGATTCTGTGCCTTTTTGACATAACACAAAAAAATGAAACATTTTTTAAATGAATTCTTGTTTAATCATAATAGGGAGCTGTAAAACGTGAAAAATAATTTTAGTATATAAATATATGGTATATACAATCTTAGGTATATAAATTAAATGAGAAGGAGGACCAAAATGTCCACTCTGTTAGGGACACATAAACAACAATTTTAAATATTTATGAATATTTAAAATTTAATATTTAAAAAGTTTAAATACACCACTTCTTCAATTTAAACATCAGCTGCTGCCACTATCACTATGTACAATAAATGTGTTCAGCCTCTTAGGTTTTCTGATTTAACAGGGTGGATATTTTGACCTAAAATCAGCTATTACACTAACTGAGCAAAAATGCTAACACAGAAGGTCTGTCAAAGAAGGTTATTTTTTTTTTAAATGGTATTTTTACAAATAAGAATTTCTATTTATTTTTTTTCATATTCCCATTAACAGGGTGGACATGTTTTAGTTGACCACATCAGATTGGAAAGATAAAATAAGCAAAAACAGACAATTAACAAAACAGAGGCTCTCACTCACCTTCCCCAGTTATTTTCCCTTCAAGCAAATTATGTCAGCTGTTTGATAAGACATAAATTCCCTTTTTCCAACTTTCGTTTAAAGGGCCAGTAGTTGAATATAACAGGGTGGACAATATTATCAGAATCAGAATGAACTATATTGCCAGGTATGTTTAAACATACAAGGAATTTGTTTTAGTGACAGAAGCTACCGCAGTGCAACAGAATGACAGTGACAAGACAAGACACAGATAAAAAAAAAAAAGAATAATATACAAAATAGACAATGTACAAAATAGCAAAAAAATAAAAATAAAAATAATAATAATACATAAAAAATTATATATATATATATATATATATATATATATATATATATATATATATATATATATATACACACAATTATGTATGTACAGGTGTGATATGTGCAAATTTGAAATGTAAATAAGTATGTGTGTTAAATAAATAAATGTATAATAGTGTTGTGTGTTCCACGTTATTGTCAAGTGTTCATGAGATGGATTGCCTGAGGGGCAAGCTAAAAAATTTTATTTTTTTAAATGATTTTATTACTTGGAAACTATATATACATTAATTAAAGAAAACGATTACTGATATAACAAAGAAGGTGAAAAATCAAAAAAAAAAAAAAAAAATCACTCATTTAGTGTTGTATTCATCATCAAAATGACAGACACGGGCCTGGGGACACAGGAAAAATGCTGATATTTGGTGGTTTAAAATGCTGTAAAATGTTTAGAATTATAAATAAATAAAAACTTAAATATGCTTAAAGTTCACAAGGTGTTTTTTTTTTTTTTTTTTTTTTTTTTTTTTTACATCAAAGACAACTTTAAAACTGATATTGTTGAAAATTTTAAGGCAATAATATCACAATCTTTATTGGGCACACAAAAGGCACCGAATCCCAGGAATCACTCTTTTACTTCCAGCCCTTGTTAACAATTATATATCACTTATAAATGATTAAATACAAAATCAATAGTAGTTATTAAGATTGATGTGGTTTGGAATTGGTAAAATGTGCTTGGAAAAACAAATATGACCAGAACATCAACACTACTGTACAATATTACAGTAAATGCTCTGGCTCTCTCTGGCCTCTAGCGGGCGCTGTTCGCGAACACCAATATTGCAGTGAACAGCCAAATCTGAGGAAGATTAATATTTAACGCCTCGTTCATTTCTGTGAATCGGTTTCTCAAAGCTCACTGAGGAGTAAAACACCGGAATCTTTCATCAATCCCCGAGAATCGTTCACGTGCCCCGTTATTAAAAGCGCTCGCGTCGTGACTCTTGTCGTTTACCTTTAAATGGAAAACGTTTGAGCGACGCCGTGATTGGTCCGCCTGGCTGTCAATCACCCGCGAAAGGGGCGGAACCTTCGGGCCGCTGTTACCGACGGGAAAAACAGCAGTGTTCGTCAAGATCTGAACGACAGAACCGAGAAATGGACTTAAAAGCGGAATAATGTCGAATTCGTGAGGCTCTGGAGTTCGTGAAACATCGATCGAGTGTGTTTAATGAGGAGGACCTCGATGTTACAGGAAGCGGGGGAGGGAACAGCCGCTGTTTTTTATCGTTATATATTATTTGGACTCGGTATGAGGTAAAGTAACGTTACCTTCGCAGTCTGTGCCTGTGGACCAACGCGAATTAACGGCCGTTAACGGACCCAGCGCGAGCGGTGAGTGCGGCCTTCGGTCTGAAGCGCTAATTAACGACAGAAAACGACACGATAATGATCCACGTGACGGGTCAGTCTGTGACGGGAGAGAACACTGATTAAACTCTGTTGTTTGAGGTTAAAATCTAACGTGAAACGCCTGTAATGCTCTGAATGAGCCGTGCTGGCTGTCAACAGAGCCTCGAATAGTGAACTCTACGCTTATAATAATAATAATAATAATAATTTAGTATTTGATAGTGATCGGTCAAATATCTGTACATAGAATGACTCTAAACTGTATGACTGATCGTCATTGTAATGAATATACAGTAGGCTAAGTGATTATATACAAAGCTGTGTTTCATGTTTCTGATCACGTGATCAAGTCATATACACTCCACCAATATTTCATATATTTTATGGGTTATCTGCTGTAAGTAACGTTAGTGTAGGAATAATACGCACAAAACTAACATGCTAAATATTACAGAAAATCCTGAACGTCACTCATCAGGGGTTAGTTGCGTAATCATAACTCAGACTGGGTGTGAAGAACTAGTTTGACTAACTAGCAGTTAACCAAGTGATACTTTTCACATTCAAAATAGATCTTTTTATGACTGGATGACTAACTTTTAGGACTAGTCTAAGCAGTTTATGCAGTAGGCCGCTGGTTTGATTGCTCTCTTACTTTACCTGACGCATAAACCCCTTGAAGGAAGAGTTCAGGAGTAATTGTCATCATTACTCAGCCTCATGTGTGACTTTTTCTTCAGTGGTGGATGCTGAAGAATATCTTGCTCGAAATGCTGTAACTGTAAAGACTTGTGCAATATATCAGCTGTCTTCTGAAGTCATATGACAGCTCTGTGAGGAACGGCTCCAAATGCAAGCTGGAAATCTACTCGAGCTCTTCTTAGTTTGCTGTGTGATTTGTGAATGTCAGGATATTGCTTAAAAATATCCTTGTGAAGCTCTTGTGAAGATAGTCATGCGGGTTTGGAAAGACATGAGGGAACCATTCACAAAAACAGTTTAATAGGGATGTAACGATTCACGGAAGTGATTTCACAATGTGTTTTTCTCACATTTATATATATAAAAAAGAGAGATTTAAGAATTATAAATAAAAAGGTGCCCTTTTATTATTTCTTAGACAAAATGTTGCACATTTCTTTGTGAAATTGAAATATGTCAATTAACTAAACTGAAATTTTAAAACAAATCCCAAATCAAATGAATAAGTAATACAAAATGATTAGAACACTAGTATTTTCAGCAGATAAAAATGGTTTTAAGTCAGTTATTTCTATCTTTTGCTGTAGTGTGTCAGTAGGAAATATCAAGAAACCTTCCCGTACTGTTAAAAGATTTAGGCACTTTAAGCTGTAAAATGAGGATGCTGTCAAAAATAGATTTTCTTTATCAATTAACTTCTATAAACTAACTGAAATCAACATTTGGTGTGAGCATCCTTTGTGTTTAAAGCAGCTTTTGCTCTCGGTGCTCTTGAGCAGAGTTTCTCAGGAGCTTTGCAGGTAGGTTTCTTGAAGCATCAGTTCTTCTGGATTGAGTCTGTCTCAGTTTGTTCTGTTTCTTCATGTCATTCCAGACAGACTGATGATGATCAGATCAGATCTCAAAAATCTCACTGGATTATTACAATTAATGGCTAAATGAATGTTTGGAAATGTAAACTGATATTTCCTACTGACACACTACAGCAAAAGATAGAAATAACTGACTTCAAACCATTTTTAGTTGCTGGAAGTACTAGTGTTCTAATCATTTTGGCCTCCGCTGTATGTCAAATCTGCAGGAAACAGAAACAGCAGACGAGCTGAATGAGACACAGATACACTTTCTGACAGCAGGTGGCGCTCATGGAACTGCAGCGATACAGCGTTTCCTTAATTACAGCTGTAAACAAAGCTAACAAACACTGCTTTAATATGCACGATATAGAGACAAGATAAAAAGAAAACACCATCTAAACCTTCTGACGACAGTCAGTTCGTTCATATAAACGCATTCTTATAAACCCTCAATTGTATCGTGATTCGTTTAACATCTTAACCGACTTGATTCGTCACATATTTTTATTGATTTCTCAGGCTGCATCGTTACATCCCTACAATTGAAGCTTGTATTGAAAGCATGAGAATGTATGTGTCTGATCTTCTTGTTGTTGTTTGTAGGACGGAGCCGCAGGGCAACCCTATGCCATGGATTTAAAAACTGCTGTTTTCAACGCCGCCCGAGACGGCAAACTCAGACTCCTCCAGAAACTCTTAGAGAACAAGAGCGATCACGACGTCATGAAACTGATGGCGGAGAAGACCAACGGAGCGACGCCGCTGCTCATGGCCGCACGGTACGGACACCTGGAGCTGGTGGAGTACCTGATCGAGCGCTGCTGCGCTTCTGTGGAGGTCGGTGGGTCGGTGAACTTCGACGGGGAGATCATCGAGGGAGCGCCGCCGCTGTGGGCCGCCTCGGCCGCCGGACACCTGAAGGTCGTGCAGTCTCTGCTGGGTCACGGCGCCTCTGTGAACAACACGACTCTTACAAACTCTACCCCGCTGAGAGCCGCCTGCTTCGACGGACATTTGGATATCGTCAGATACCTGGTGGAGCACAAAGCGGATCTGGAAGTGGCCAACAGGCACGGACACACCTGCCTCATGATATCCTGCTATAAAGGCCACAAGGAGATCGCGCAGTACCTGCTGGAGAAAGGAGCCGATGTCAACCGGAAAAGCGTGAAAGGTGAGACCTGCAGAGCTCAGCATTCGGACTAGAGATGTTCATGCTGTTCATTGCTTTAGTTATAGGCAGGGCAGGTGATTTGGTTCAAAAACACTTTTTGTTATGCTGGCTGAAAGTCTCTTCACATCCCGATAGCAATCACTAATTTAGGTGCTGTATTTATATTGTCTGTGGGAGGCGTAGGACCATAAAATGTTTGACCGCACAGACATGATGCATCATCAGCATGTTTCATTACAGTATTAGGGCTCTATGAAATCAGTTTGAATTTTTCAGGATTACGTTTTTTTCGGTTTTATTTTTTCTAGACTCTGTTTTAATGGTTAAATTACATTTTATTCATCAGGAAGCATGTCCAATTAATTGAAATCATGAAACTTACAATTAGAGGTGGACCGATTTATTGGTTTTGCCGATTAATCGTCACTGATTGCTGGAACTATCAGTTATCGGCAAAAATCTCTGCCGATAGTTTTCCGGGTTGCGGTGTTGCTGTAGCGGCTGAGAAGGATCTGTTTTTCTCAAAGAATTTCGCAAATTCCGTGACATTCCACGTTGTATTGTAAAGTCCGTTATTATGACTGAATTCTGTGATTCTGTCCATGTTTTCTGCATCGTGGAAATCATAGGGCCCTACACTATTGCAGAGCGAGCAAGAATGAAAGGTGTTATTATTGTATTATTATGTGGTTTGTACTGTAATGTTGAATGAGACCTGAGGTAATCTGACCGCGTTGACGCCGTCTCTCATTGTGGTGCTGGTTAGCCTCTGCTCTGCTGTGTCCGGTCATGTGTTCTGGAGGAGGCGTGGCTTTGAAGAGTGGTTTGCAGGGAGGGTGGGATCTTATGCCTTCATAGCTAGCTTGCTATTGCTAGCCTCTCTGAATTCACCTACCCTACTTTTTAAGATGCATTAGCTATGTTTCCATCCACCTATTTTCATCCGTATTTTGGGATATCGCAAAATAAAATGCTGGATGGAAATGGCAAGATACGCATAAATTCTAAAAATGCACATAAAAACTTGCACTCAATTGAGCTGGATACATTTTTTATCCGATACGAAAACATGCATAAACTACAATGGAAACACAGTCACTGAAGAAATTCCTCGATGCGCATCAACAAAGTCATTTGACTTTTTGCGCGATGGGATACCATAACTGGACTAACCAGCACTCTGATCGCATCACACAGCATCTGAAGTGTTGCTTTGGTCGTTAGATAATGCCTGAGCCAAAGTCTGTCGTCAGAGTGGTTCGGTATAATGACCTTCCTGAACTGTTTTCACGACTGAGTTTCCAAACAGCAGGCATTGCCTCAGAAAGCAAGATAACATGACTGTGTTTATTGTGTTTCGTCTGCGTGCTCTGTGGTGGAAGTAATTTAATACATATTATAAAACGGTTAGTTCCAGTCCTCAATTCTGATTGGTCAGCAGCCGTGATTTATTCACGATACAGCACGGCCTCTCGTACCTTATTGCTTACTGAAAATATACTTCTACTGCAGTAAATTACCTTTTTCTTTGTGATATTTGGTGCCATTTTATCAAGAAGTTATGATTTTGTTGTCTTCGTTTTTCTGGATGGAAACTTTATTCACAAATGCTTTACTTGATATTCCAATATTACGCGCAACAAGTTAAATTCGCAAATTTGGATGGAAACATAGCTGGTGTAATCCTTCACAATCAATTGGGAAGTTTGTGAACGTTGGCAATTTTATGTTGTACTGTCCAAATTAGGGATGTGGTGTTGTGTCGTCCTTTCTCTGAATGACCTGTCCTTGTCAGACTGACCGTGTGGATTTCATGAACATTCAAGCCTATTGATTCTTAGTATTGCTTATGTTTTATTTAGACTTTATAAGACAAGGTCCTCACTATAATGTCCTTGTGATTTGCTTATTTGTTTGGTTCTGTTGGTCTTTTGATCAAGACTGGCTTTTGCATCAACATGAAATTGTATTTCTAAAGCGCTTTATACAAAACAGATTGGGTCAAAGCAGCTTCACAGAGATCAAGAGGAATCAATAATGGAAACTCAGCTGGGTTTCAGTTCAGATTCTGTTGTAAAGCAGCTCTTAAAGACAATAGAGTCATTATTCAGATCAGGTTAGTTCACGATTGATTCAGTTCAGATCAATAGTGTGAATTTCATAGAATTTTGAAGCAAGTTCTGTGAGAGGCAGCAATATTGTTATTCAGCTTTAGTTAGTTTAGTGTTGATTCAGTTTGATAGCAGACAATAGTTCACGTGAAGCGTGTCATTTCTTTCATTAGCCAACAGAATTGTGAAAATAATGTGCATTTCAGATTCTAAACGCCTCTGTTTGGTTCCACTAGCGCTGCACAAATAAATATACAGTCAAAACAAAATTTATTCAGACATCTTCAACATTTCTCACATTATCACAGTTTATTCGCTATAGTGTAGAAAATGGTAACAAAATTTGACAAGAACTCAAGAGTTAAACTGTGTCAGAACTAATTGATCTTGATAATGTCAGATAACTTTAATAGAAAGGTATGTACTGAATTCGGTTGTCAGCTGTTAAATTTAAGCAGCCTACACAATTAGATGATACCAATTTAACTCAACCAATTACCAAGCAATGCTTCATTTTGTTCAGTCTGTGGTGTAAAAATAGGTCGCATCAGCAATTAAGGAAAAAACACAAAGCAAAACATGCTCAGGTCAAAGTGTCTGAATAATGTTTGATCACAAATTTTTATCAGTTTTCCACTGTATGAAGAATTTTTTGGGTATAATGTCACAATTTTCATTATTTTGCTATCCTCACTTACATAAATTAACTATAGTGTCCTGCACCCACTAGGAAAAAAATATATGAAAAATTATATCTGGTGTCTGAATAATTTTTGGTTTGACTGTATTTTAGCGCAGCTTCTGTTTATCTTCAGTGACTGTAGCCTGTCTGTCATATTCATCGATGCATCTCTGACGACTTGCGTTCTGTGTGCTCTTTGTCTCGAAGGTAACACGGCTTTACACGACTGCGCTGAGTCTGGGAGCCTGGAGATCATGAAGACGCTCCTGAAGTACGGCGCCACCATGGAGAAGGATGGCTATGGCATGACGCCGCTGCTCTCCGCCAGCGTGACAGGCCACACCAACATCGTGGATTTCCTCACGCAGCACCCTCAGACGGGCCGAACGGAGCGCATCAACGCTCTGGAGCTGCTGGGGGCCACGTTCGTGGATAAAAAGAGAGACCTGCTGGGAGCCTTGAAGTACTGGAAGAGAGCCATGGACCTGCGGCACAGCGACTCCAACCCCGTGCTCCTGAAAGACGAGCCCAAACAGATGGTGCCGGCCTACGACTACAGCAAGGAGGTGAACACATTCGAGGAGCTGGACGGCCTGATCGCTGACCCTGACGACATGCGCATGCAAGCGCTGCTGATCCGAGAGCGCATCCTTGGCCCCTCGCACCCGGACACGTCCTACTACATCCGCTACCGAGGGGCCGTCTACGCCGACTCGGGCAACTTCGAGCGCTGCATCAAGCTGTGGAAGTACGCTCTGGACATGCAGCAGAGCAACCTGGACCCGCTCAGCCCCATGACGGCCAGCAGCCTGCTGTCCTTCGCCGAGCTCTTCTCCTTCATGCTGCAGGACCGAGCCAAGGGTCTGCTGGGCACCTCCGTGTCCTTCCAGGAGCTGATGGAGATCCTCAGCAAGAGCGTGCTGGAGATCGAGCGCGCCATCAAGCAGCCGCGGCCCGGCCCGGATCCGGCGCAGCTCAGCAAGGTGTTTTATTCTCTTGTTTTCCTGTGCCCGGTTGCATGAAAGTCATTTAGTGTTTTGACTTAAGGGTATCCCTGAGGGGAAAAAATTCCCTGAGGCTGATGATATATGGGGCAACTTTTTTTGAGCAGTGTTGCTTGGGCACTTTCCCACTGAGAATGGGTAACAAATTTTATCTGGGTACTTAAGATTGGTCATAAGCACTGTGTATCACCTGGTTGCCCATTGACGGCAACATTAACCAAAGTTGCCTGGCAATATTTCTCAAAAAGTTGCCCCGTTTATCATCAGCCTAACACCGTGTCCTAACTACACACAACACCATGACATGCGATAAAAGGTATGTTTTCCATGTTAATCAGAGTTTTTGTCCTAACTAGCCGCGACTGCGACACGTGAAATTTCTATTTTTTTGGAACGGTTTCTATTTCCGCGACGTCGCGGCAGGAACAACAACATTCAAACTATACGACAGTAGATAATCTCAGGTAATTATGTGCTTTATTCAAAGTTAAGGATGTCTAATGTGAGTTTGAATATCATTTTGCGTGACCTTATAGCCATACTGAAAGCAACAACATATTTAGTTTACCTTAGATCTGAAAATAAATGTAAGCAAATATATACGTTTAAAACTGGGAACTCAATGCGAACCAAAAAGCGTATTCCATAACAAAAATGGTATCAGTCACTCACTACGTGGATTTAATAATGTTAAAAAAGTTTAATATTTCTGAATTAAATTATAAACTTATCCATTTTTTTTGCAAGTGCGGAGTGCTTCCAGAGAGGCTCCGCCCCCACACGCTTCTGATTGGCTGTGATATTTGATTGATTCTGTCGTGTAGCGTCTGGTGTGGACACAGAAATTGCTAGTCGCTGGAATCTTGTCACGTCTCGTGTAGTTAGGACACGGTGTAAGAGCGTTGCAGCAAAGTTCTTAACTGTCACACTCAAGTGTTTATACTGTAGTTTCTGGCAACATACGGCAATGGGCGCCACGGCTGCTATAGTTACTACATCTTACAATAAAAAGAACATAACAAAACAACCACGGTTGTACTAATATATTTGCGTAATGGACAATACCAAAAGCACAGAAAACAAAACAAAAAAAAAAAAAAAACTGGACTGTGGTGAGACAAAGGATTTACTGACGGTAAAACTGATACTCTCTCAATAATTACGTATCGAAATAGGCGATATTAAATTAAATAATTTTAATGATCATTAGGGTTAGGGTATCGCCTGCGATAATGAACACGATATTGCGTAGCTTGTCAGGGAACTACGGCTCTGTGTATTAAATGCCGCTCCATCTGAAAGCAAGTGATGGAGATTTACTACTAATCACGGAACCGGCTTTACTGACGAGATACACATGCGATTAATTGCACAGCCCAAATTTGTGATCGGTTGAACCACTACTGATGACTCAAAGAGGGTGTGATCTGTGTGTCGTTCCTCAACATGTTCATGTTTGCTCATTTCCCTGTCGGACTGTCTGCAATCTTTAGTTTTCTTTACCCAACACTTTTAAGTCTCCTTGAAGTCAGAATGGAATTAACCCCTTTTATTTTCTTACTACATGTTACTGTAAATGATTCATCTGTGTATTTTATTTTGATCTGTTATTTTTAATCATCTTTAATTGTCCTGATGTGATTCATCATTCAGATCCACCTTCATTCTGATGTTCACATGCCAATCAACAAGCGCTGGGTGAAATCACGTCTGCCCTACATTTTTATTTTCTAGTTTGATATGTGCTTAGATTGAAAATACACCACAATACAGTAGCGGAAATCAGTGGAAACATCAAAAAGCATTATTTATGTTTGTATAGTGTTTAAATCACATGGTAAATGTGCATAAAGCTTAACCCTACACATACAAACAGACCAGAAACATCATGACTGATATCTAATCTGGTGTATTTGTGTCTAGATCGCTCCTGGAGTCTGTGATGTTTCTACATGTTTGTGTTTTTGCACCAGCTAAACATTGTCTTAAAGGGCGGTCACACTGCACTTTTCATTCCATTGACTTCCATTCATACGCATGCGTCAGACCAAAAACGCAAGCTCATGTGAAATGTTTTGCATTTCGCTGCATTCCAGAGTTCAAGTTTGGTGAACTCTGACCTGTGAATTCACATCACGTGAGTCCATGTGACCAACAGCAGATTGATAAGTCACAGCATGACCTCGTAACTGAATTAAAAGAACATAAATTTAAAACTGCAGCGCTGCAGGAAAGTGGAGTAGATTGTATATTTTTACATTTTAGATGTATTGTAATTTATGTGTTGAATTTAAGTTTTTAAAAAGACGCTGCAGAGCATGACATCACGACCGTTGCAGCGTACGAAACAATTTCGCATGCTCAAAGTCTAGTGTGACTGTGGCTTTGAGCAACCAGACAGTCATCAGACTTTTAAAACAGTAGTTGATCCTCACATGCAGGGTTTTCCTGGCTCAAAATGAGGCAGAGGTGGTACCATCCTGATCATGTGCACACAATGTACCCACCCTTTAACTGGCTGAAACAAACACTTTTTACCCACGACGCATTTTAGGTGTTATAATAATTATATGATTGAAAAAAATGACAGTTATAAAGTTACATTTTACAAAAACAAATTAAATTAAATGCAACAACAAATATAATAAAAGCCCTTTTGTAGTATAGGTGAACATAAACATAACATTAGGTTGTTAAACACTTCGTGAAATTGAAAATCTTTATCCACTCCTTATAGTCTCCTGGGTAGGGTTGCACCAGCCATTCGTAAGTTCTTACTTAAATTAGAACGTTAAGTCCACACTAGAGGCTTAGTAACTACTAGCTAGTTTGTAACTAAATCTATACATTATTCGGTTGCACCAGTTGTTCGTAAGGCAGGGCGTAGCTAGTAGTTCGTAAGCTCTCCGTAAAGTAATGCGTAGTCGCATAATATGACGTTTACCCTAAATCATCCAATAGAAACCTTCAAATACGTGAGCAAAACTTGTTTAAATGCTATGAATGTTAATTTATCCTTAATTCTAACTTCTTTTGCCTCAGGTATACTAACGGTAAAAAACAAGTTTCCATTAAAAATGATACATTAATAACATTAGTCTACATGTAAGCTATTTTTATATGTAAATAACATTCAGAAACTGTATTTGAAATAAATAAGGATCAATAAATACTGAAAGAAACATAAGAAAACATAAGAAATGCAATTTATTTATTATTTGATCTGACATGCGCAAACACGGACCGAAGCGCACAGAGGCGCGCTGTAGATGGGGTGTTGAAGACGCGCTAAAAAAGAAACAAAGTACGTTTATTCACATATTGTTCTCCCTCTCTTAATATGTATGTGATTGTAAATGTCAGCAGCATCATATATGCCTAAAGGATTGAAGGTTGTCGGGTAAAAGAAAAGCATATTGATGCAGTTCACTCTGTCTGCTATTTTATTCCAACCGTTACTCCTGACCAGACGCTTCCATAAATATTTAGTGTATACGTAGAGTTACACTTCAACTAAGTGTAATGGTGCAACGCAAAAATATTTAGTAGTGCATAAGTTGTAACTTAGTGCCCATTTACGTCAAAACTAGGCTAAGTTGTAACTTATGTACAGCTGGTGCAACCGGCCCCTGGTCCATATCGCTTTGATCCAATATACATTTATCCACGTAAAGTGTCTTTCTAGAAAACAAAACATTTTCTTACAACCGCACGTGAATTCTTCTGGTAGACTACATCATGAAATGCATGAAATACCCACAGCAGGGTAACAGTTGCATTAGAGCTAACATTAGCATAAAGCTAAGACTTTTTATAAAATTAATAGTAAGCATCAAACTACATTTTATTAATCAAAAAGCATGTCTAATTAATTAAATCATGAAACTTATAAAAATTCACATTAGTTTATTAAAAGTTTAACAAAAATTACATGTTTAGGGCTCTATGAAATGTTTTATTTTCTTTCACCGTATGTTTTACTGTTACCAAATTCTGTGTGGTAGCATGTCTAACAATTTGAATGCATAAAAAACAACTTAATTTATTCAAACTTATTCTTAAAATAGCCTCATGAAATGTTTTCTTTTTCCTCAGAAATTCTGTTGTGTATCTAGTTATCAAATGAAGGCATAAAACAATTTAATTTATCTTTAATTTATTGAAAATCAAACTTTTTTAAATTTATTTTTGGAAATTTAATATTAAAATTAAAACACGGAAGAATTGTTGTTTGATCATTACTTAAAAAAATCATAAAGTTTTAATAATTTTAGTAGTAGTCTATTAGTAGCAGTACTGCAAGTTAAACTGAACTTTTATTTTGACGGGTTGCCTTTACAGTTCTGTGTGACGCTAGTTTTACTCAAATGAAACGGTAAAATACTCATAAAGTGTCTCTCAGAGCAGTTCCGGAGATGTTGTTCATGTATATATGTCCACATTTAGTGAGACGGTAGACGGTAAAATCACCCCGAGCGTCACGCGCTTCTGTAGCTTGTGTGTGTAGTAAACGAAACCGCATGTCTCCACCATTCATTCATTCATACATACAGAGATGATCGCGTAATTTGAGTTAATGCTCATCAGATCGCGTAAATCAGTTTAAAATGAATAGAAATGATGATTTTGTGTAAAGAAATATCAAATGAACTTAAAAATATCAGTATTTTTCCAAATATGAACTAAAAACTCTAATGGACGCTGTTCAGTGATGCTTGCACGTGACTGCCTGCCTGAGTTTTATCGACAACCAAAGGCAGCACAAAATTTGGCGGAGGCGGCCGCCTCATAATTCTCTATGCAGGAAAAACCCTGACATGTAATATCTCTGTCATTTACTCGCTCTCAGAAATTAAACTGCTGGTTTCGTCTGGCCAGAGGAGAACGGCACTAGGGATGGGCGATATCTTATCGTTTGCGATATACCGGAAAAAATTCTCCCCACGATGAGAATAAAGGTCCTTGCACACTGAGTCCGAAATTTTTGTATGCGTTTGTAATACTTGCTACGGATGCGAAAATGCAGAAAATCGAACCTGGCCAATTTTTATTTATTTATTTATTTTTTTTATATGACAGACGAACGTTTCGGAGGCAGTGTGTGAATGTGAGACACAACATGAGGTTGTATTTATTTATTTTTTTTTACGTGTGAAAATTTCTGACAAGAATTTCAGACTTAGTGTGCAATGACCTTTAGTCTTCCCGCGATAATAACGATAAAGTCTAGCTCCATGTGCGACCGCGCGGAGCGACATGGCGGAAGGCGAACATGAAATTGAGGAGGAGTTTATCGCTAAATGAGGAGCTACTTTTTCAATCTGGAACTGGTTTGGTCAGGGCTGTACAGTGCAGTACAGTGAGCCTTGAATAAATGTACTACAGTAGCACGTGTGCGATACAGTTATGCATATGTATGAGCCTGTTTACAAACCTGTTGTCCTACAAAGATATTATTTATTTACATACTTTTTCTCCAAATTAACTTCATAACATAAGTCGAGTGTTTGAAATAACTTTTTGTGATCAGACGTGATTTCATATCACAGAATAAGGCAGAAATCATACTATTTTATAGTATTACATACAGTGCTAAAGGCTATATCGATCCTTATAAAAATACCCAAGATTGCTTGAAGAAGAGTTACACCATATATTGTCACAATATGTGACCCTGGACCACAAAACCAGTCATAAGGGTCAGTTTTTTGAAATTGAGATTCATACATCATCTGAAAGGTGAATAAATAATCTTCCCATTGATGTATGGTTTGTTAGGATAGGACAATATTTGGCTGAGATACAACTATTTGAAAATCTGGAATCTGAGGGTGCAAAAAAATCTAAATATTGAGAAAATCACCTTTAAAGTTGTTCAAATGAAGTTCTTAGCAATGCATATTACTAATCAAAAATTAAGTTTTGATATATTTACGGTAGGAAATTTACAAAATATCTTCATGGGACATGATCTTTACTTAATATCCTAATAATTTTTGGCATAAAAGAAAAATGGATAATTTTGACCCATACAATGTATTGTTGGCTATTGCTACAAATATACCTGTGCTACTTATGACTGCTTTTGTGCTCCAGCGTCACAAATATGTTTATTGTCTTCAAGTTTCCTCAGTTAAAATTTCTCTATCTGCGTTTTATTCAGCGAAAACTGGATACCTTTGTCCATATTAGGGATTTAATGAAGTGCCATCAGTGCTATTACTTCTGTGATGCATATGTGGAGTTTCTGCGCAAGAGCGCCCTCCGGCTTCCAGAATGAATTAAACAGTCATTATGTGTGTGTACTCAGTAATGTTCACAACACACTATTTTGGGTAAAAATAGGAAAGAGAATACTTTTCTCTAAAGAAACAGGATTCCCTGAATTATCGTCATTGATATCGTTATCACAATAAATACCAGAAGTTATTGTGATATATTTTTAAGCCCATATCGCCCATTCCTAAACGGCACACTATTCCGACACACTATTGCCCCCTTTAATACTGTAAAGCTGCTCTGACGCAATCTGCATTGTAAAAAGTGCTATCTATCTATCTATCTATCTATCTATATATATATATATATATATATATATATATATATATATATATATATATAAAATAGTGACTCGACTCACACTGTTCCAAACCGTTGTGATTCACAGGTGCTCTCCATCATCCTGCACCTCATCTGTCTGCTGGAGAAAGTGCCGTGCACCGTAGAGCAGGACCACTTCAAGAAAGAGACCATCTACAAGTTCCTGAAGCTGCAGGCCTGCGGTAAGAACGGCTTCAGCCCGCTGCACCTGGCTGTGGACAGGAACACCACCTGCGTGGGCCGCTACCCCGTCTGCAAGTTCCCCTCCTTCCAGGTCGCGTCTATCCTGCTTGAGTGCGGCGCAGACGTGAACTGCCGTGACGAGGACGACAACAGCCCTCTGCATGTGGCTGCCTCCAACAACCACCCCGACATCATGAACCTGCTGATCTCCTGCGGCACGCACTTTGACAGCACCAACTCCCTCAAGCAGACCGCCTGCGACCTGCTGGACCAGAAGGAGCTGGCCAAGAACCTGATCCAGCCCATCAACCACACCACGCTGCAGTGTCTGGCAGCGCGAGCCATCATCAAACACGGCCTGGCGTACCGTGGGAACATCCCTGAGCGACTGGAGGCCTTCGTGCTGCTGCACAGATAGTGCTTCGCTCGGAGCCCTGCTGTGTTTCTTCATCGCCTTTGCTTTCTCTATGCAGAGACAGTCGGAGCGGGTGGGTTCGCTTCTCTCCAGTGGACTGGACTGCTGTCATATCTGCCCTCCTGCGTGAGCGAGCATTAGGGCGATAAATCGATATGGATTCTGAGATCTTCCGAGTGCATCGTTATTCTCTCTGGAATGGATTCTGAGCTTATATTTTAACAGCAGATGGCGCTCTACTCTAGTTTTTATCCGCACACTCAAATGCTGATGAAGAAGAGCGCTTGTGAGTCTGTAATTTCACCTCGGCTCAGAATGCTTTTATGACGCCAGATTAATGTAAACACAGCCCACTGTGAACACCCTTGTAATTCGCTTCAACCTTTTCGAATTTTATGAATGATTATTTTAGGTTCAGGTGTGTGTAAGGATTTGGAAACAAGCAGAGTACGGCTGATTCCAAAGCATGCAGCGCCATCTGCTGTTCAGAACTAAGCTCGGAATCGTCTCGAGAAAGAATCACGACGCATTCGGAAAATCTCAGAATCGATGCGGAATCATTTCTCGATTCGCCAAGCATCGGTTAATTTTCCCAGCCCTAGCGAGCATTAGGACGTGCTTGATGTTTGCTGATACCATAAGTGCTTTTATTCTTCCTATGCACAGGCTGTAATATGGGACTGTTCTGTGTTACTGGATTGTGCCACGTGTTCATGCAAATGCCTGTTTTTTTTTTGTTTTTTTTTGTCATCTTTTCCTCTCTGTCTCCTGATCCGATGGAATGGCCTGCTCGAGGGAACGCGTCTCTAGTGAATGTTTAATCTTTGAACCCAAACCAAACCTCCCGATTGTTATTGCACAGCATGTGCTGACGTTTAGCGGTTTACCGTCAGACACACAAACCAGTGCCCAGATTAACAGCTCTGCTTGAAGTCTGAGTTTATGATGATGATGATGATGATGATGATGATGGGATCTTCAGCTCTGGTGTAGTTTGTTCAGCTTTAGCTACATTTGTGCGGTTTGAACTCAAGGGCTTTCGATTCTCTTACAGGCACAATACACTAGTAAATAAAACAAATGTACAGTCAAAGGACTTGCACTTTATTGCAGTGAAATTTGATATTCATATTATGATAGCATAAAGCTTGTTGATGTCCTTAGAGCATAATTGACAATAAACCTCTGTTGCACTTGAGCGTTTGTCTGTGTTTTTCCTTGCGTAGATGTGAAGCGGATTTTCTCTGAGATCACTTCTCTTCTCTTTGTGCTGTTTTACAATGAGTCATTAGATGTCATCATCGACAGTGTTTTTGTGTGGAAACACCAGTAAAATCACATCTAATGAGCTCAAACACGTTCAGGTGCTCTTTAGAGAAAACCCTGCAACTATTCAGTGACTACGATGCTTCTTTCTATTGCTTTCTCTCATGTTTTGTGTGTAAACTGCTATGATGAATGACACTTGTTTTGATGGTGTATTGTGACTCTGTTTGCGGCCGCTGTTTATGACAGTGACGGGAGCTCTTTTATTCTTGTTTTCCTGGTTCTATGTGAAGCTCAGAGTGTTTTCTGATGACTCAGAGAGGGTGTGATCTCAACATGTTCATGTTCGCTCATTTCCCTGTTGGACTGTCTGCAATCTTTAGTTTTCTTAACCCAACACTTTTAAGTCTCCTTGAAGTCAGAATGGAATTAACCCCTTTTATTTTCTTACTACATGTTACTGTAAATGATTCATCTGTGTATTTTGTTTTTATCTGTTATTTTTAATCATCTTTAATTGTCCTTATGTGATTCATTTACATTTACATTTAGTCATTTAGCAGACGCTAATGATTCATCATTCAGATCCACCTTCATTCTGATGTTCACATGCCAATCAGCAAGCGCTGGGTGAAATCACATCTGCCCTACATTTTTATTTTCTAGTTTGATATGTGCTTAGATTGAAAATACACCACAATACAGTAGCGGAAATCAGTGGAAACATCAAAAAGCATTATTTATGTTTGTATAGTGTTTAAATCACATGGTAAATATGCATAAAGCTTAACCCTACACATACAAACAGACCAGAAACATCATGACAGAGATTTATTATTGTTTTCGTGCATGTTTTTGCATCAACTAAACATTGTCTTATTGAGCAACCAGATAGTCGTCAGACTTTTAAGACTGTAGTTAACCCTCACATGTAATCTGTCATTTACTCACACTGCTCCAAACCGTTATGATTTCTGTGGAAATTCTGGCCATTTTTATCAATAACATGCAAGTCTAATGAAGCTTTAACATTTCTTACAGAAATTGGGATTTCAGCATATGGTCTTCTATACATGATAGTTTTAAAAAAAAAAAAAAAAAAAAAAATTTGTGCATATGTGTAATTTTACAAAGAAATATTTTATGCATTTCTTTATTTGCTGAATTCATGGACGGTTATCTTTTATTACCAGTGAGCTCTTTCATCATTGCACTCGGATTGTTTTCCCACACTTTTCTCTCTGTTTTTCTTTCGGGATTCGACATGTGACACTTAGCCTACTTTTGTGGTGTCTTTAAATAACCTTGAATAATGGTCCGCTCAAAATATGTCCTACATTCAGGCCTACATCAGTGCTTCCTCTGGTACGGAGACGAACCGCGGACAGACCCGTTCTTCAGGCGTCTGATGTTCCTACGGAATATTTATGGAAGTGTGATGAACGTGACACTCGGGTTTCTGTGAGTGTTACAGCAGATCATCATTGATGTGGACAGACATTTAGACACGCTCTGAAAGAGATCAGTCTCTAAAACAGCTCCTGAAACCATAAAACATTTTTAATATCAGCTGAAGAAATGTATTCACAAAAGTACTTTTTGCTCTTAGTGGTCAAGCCTAGATTACATTGTAGAGTCATTGCTCTTTGATTTCTTTGGCAGATGTTGCACATGGATTGGTTTCTGTGTAAAACTCTACGAGAGTTTGTGTGTAACGCTGGCTCCGGTCAAAAAATTTAACTCGGATCAGTGTGAAGATCTTCCAGATACCTTTGTGCTACTGGGAACCTGCAATGAACATTCAGGGTGGTGTTTGCGTGTCCAAAGGTGTCTTTACACCAAGTTACAGCTGTTTAACATTCTATGTAAAGACAGTGCAGCATAAAAGCTGTTAGCCACCTCTGACCCCAGGATCACAGTGCTGATTAAAGGTGTGTAAATGCATTCATGCAAACAATGTCTGCAACGTCCAGAAGCACTTTGGTGTCATATTTGCAGTGCAACACAGGTACAGGTGATTTCACATTTAATAAATGTGCCTAAAACATTCAGGACTAGACCAGATCCATTGTTGATTAAACTAAAACTTTATTCAGTCAAACCTAATAAATCCAGCCATTCAAGAGGAAAATAGTGGTTTCATCTCTGTTAGCTTTTCAGTGATCAAACAGAAACAAATATAGTAAATATTCACATCAATAAGCTTGAATTTCTGCCTTCAAAATAGGTACAGATGACCAAGTATTTAGTGATAAAAATGAAGGCCTTGATTTGAATAATTGCTCCAGACTTTATTGACTGGCGGATTTGGTGTTGTCCCATTGCATAGAGATGTTTCGACAGAATTACAGCTGTTCAGAATCTATGCTATGTTTTATGTGGATCTTCCAGTAACCTGTGATCGGGGTCAGCTGGGGACAACAGTATGACTGATTCTTTCACACAAATACATTTCTTATGCAGCAGGCACAGAAATTACTGTTAGCTGATTAATAATAGCCCAGAGAAAGGAGAATTGCATTGATCTTCAAGACACTATGTACTAAACAAGGTGTGTTTGTTTGTTTGCTGGGCATTTCAAACTCTAGTCAAGTCAAGTCAAGTCACCTTTATTTATATAGCGCTTTTAACAATACAGATTGTGTCAAAGCACTTAACAGTATCAAATTGGAGGATAGAGTGTCAGTAATGTATAATAATAAGATTAAACACTCAATTTTCAGTTAAAGGCATTTCATTATTGAATTCAGAGATGTCATTGTCTAGCTCAGTTTAGTTTAAATAGTATATATGAAATCAAATTGACGATAATCGCTAGAAATTAAGTGTCCCCAACTGAGCAAGCCAGAGGCGACAGCGGCAAGGAACCAAAACTCCCTCTGTGACAGAATGGAGAAAAAAACCTTGGGAGAAACCAGGCTCAGTCGGGGGCCAGTTCTCCTCTGGCCAGGATATTATTATTTATTTATTTTTTTTTTACTTATTAATTAAATTTTAAATGTATAAATGTATTATATTTCTATTTTTATATTGTTGCAATTTCTAACAATAATAGTATTATGTAGTTAGGTATTTTATTATATTTTTAGTTATTTTGTTTTATTTTAAGTTTTATTGTATTTAAGTCGAGGTCTTCACTGGGGATATGTACCCGGGGCTCATCCAGGTGTCCGGCCTCCGCCGACGGTCAGGGTCGCAGACATCATCTCCCGGCGCCATCTGATCCGGACACGGACTGAGAAACAGAATAATAAAGAAACAGACAAATATTAGCGTAGATGCCATTCTTCTTACGATGTAACGAGTACATCGTGTGTTATGAGGAGTGTTCCCGGTTCCGGCTGATCTAATTAATGCAGCCTAACAATCCTTTAACGGATTTGAATAATAGAAGTGTATTAGTGTGTTATGTGTAAGCCAGGTTAAAGAAATGTGTCTTTAATCTAGATTTAAACTGACAGAGTGTGTCTGCCTCCCGAACAGTGTTAGGTAGATTGTTCTACATTGACTCTCTATAATAGGAGGATAAAGAGGGAGAAATAAATAAACAGTCCAGCAAATTCAACCAAATTCTGTTTCTCTCTGTGTTCATTGTGAGGCAGAAAGTAGGAAAGTGAGACTGTACTGGAGCCCTGGAGGCTCAATCTATTAACGCTTCCCAGATAATTATGTCTCACATCAATGGGGATCTACTATCCCAAATATCAGCGCCACAATACTGTTACATCAGCTTCAGTGTTTTCAGAGAAAGTTGAAGGTCGATTTGTTGCTAAAAGTTGCCTAAATGACATGCAATTGCGCAATGATGTCATTGCGTAATCATGATGCAAAATTGTCACATCAAATCTCAGTAAAAAATATATTTTATTTTATTTTATTGTTAATTTAGATGTTTGTAAAATAATATGCATAATATTAAAATATAAATAACGGTATTTTAATACATTGAATTTTTGAGCACATTTTTGAATGATTACAATTGTTTTTTTATTTTATTTTTTTTTTGTTTTGTTTTGTTTTATAGCTAGTAAACTAGTGATACTGCACATTCTCAACAATTATACTTTAACAAAGTCCCTTTCAAGGATTTCTATAGTCTTTGGCTTTAAGCAGTGTATTATGCTACACTCTAAGAAACGTCTATAAAAACAGGGCACACTCTACTATGTTAATATGAAAGAATTTTCGGTATTGGTTTTTTACCTTCATTTTAAATGACACATTGTGTTTTCAGGTTACAGGGTGATAATGGATAATGTCCTGGAAAATTACTAGTATCTTTTCAATTTTTCTTAAAGTGAACTAACTGACCAACAATCACAGGTACAAGCTACTAACAAACTGTAAACTGTAAACAATGATTCAGTTATTATTATTACTCTGAAAAGTTGCTAAATTTAGCACTTTGCTAAGTTGGCAACACTGATCAGCACTGAGAAAACCAGAATACTCCACTAAACCGGATCAGCTGAGTCTGAATCATCTTCTCTATCTGTCTCCACTGGTGAGAGTTAGTTCTCCTGTTCCTATTGTAATTGTTAGAATGGCCAAGGGTCAGCGATCTCCACGTAAAACTGATTCTCGCCCCAATCGGCCTGACGGGGGCGCTACAGCGATCAAAAGTACCAAATCGCGACAAAACTCACGCCTCAGATTCAATCTTCAGCCGAAATTTTTGGGTATTTTGGATTTTTTGAAAAACCTAATTTTTTGCAAACTAGTCCTAGGTTTTTCGCTCAATCTGGAAAAAAACACTCCAGTACAATTCTCTGAACTCTCTAGGTCAATAATTATTTTAAAAATGTTGAAATTTACCCTTTGGAAAACTATAACGAGGTCATTTAGAAACAGGGCCTGTCCAAATATACCCAAAAGCCTATAAAGCCTAAATGAAAATTCAAAACTTGAAGAACATGAGCACATGCTTCTAAACAAGCGTACAAAGTTTTAGGGAGATCGGCCCACAGCTGGTGCTATCCCTTATGAAAATTAACCAAGGTTTTACTACAAATAAAACCAAAAAACCATGGTTACTACAGTTAAACTATGGTAACCACAATTTAACCACGGCATTGCAACACTAACCATAATTTAACCATGTTATTTGTAGTAAAAATGTGGTTATACAAATGATAGTCAATTCACCAAAAAACATGGCTATTACAATTTTATTGTAATAAAACCATGGTTAATTTGTAAGGGTATATAACAGTCATAAACGTTAAAAAACATATTTTGTATGTTAAATGACCTAGATTTGTCAAAAATGCTTTATTTTTTTTAATCATTGATTTAGGTGGTTACAGGCTTGCTAAATAATATGTTTAAATGCCTTAAAGCGCTAGAGCCCCGGTAATCGCTGCTTGCAGCTATACTTCAGATTTAACTCTAGTTATATATATATATATATATATATATATATATACGAATCTATGTATATATATCTATGGTTGTGGCCATAGACATATAAAATACCTAGACGCCTCATTGGTCGCTTTGAGCCGTTGCTGCGATACGTCAACGCGTCCGCCATGTTTGCGCGGGCAAGACTGCCTTAAAAACAAATGGAGGTAAACGGAGGAGCTGCGGGTTTTCTGGATAAAAACACGATAATGTTTACGTTTATCAACCGATTTCAGTGGTTTGTGATCTACATGGACTTAAAAATAACTCTGCCTCCAGTTATTTAGTTAGGCTTGGAAAATTATTAATTTTCGTAAGAAATTGTGAAAGCTCACACTCACACTCGTGTTGATTTGGTTGATTTTTTTCTGTTAACAATTCTAATATTAATGTAGTATAACTGTGACATAAACATGTAATGTAATTTTAATGTACATTAAATGAAATTAAGTTGTTTCATTGCTTTCTCTGTCTTCAACCCCAACATCTGAGCTTTTCTCGTTCTTCAGGTCAGAACACAGCTCATTCGCTTTAAAATACTGGGAAAAAATCGAAATAATACATCTTTAAGCACTAATCATTTACCATCATTGAGAAAATTGAATAAAACCAGCGAATACAAATCAAAAAGTGACACACTGGTAGTCTGCTTTTTATTTTCATAGCACTCTATACAGATAAACACTACAAACAATAACACATGTAACTGATAATCCTTTATGGATCCAGTAAAACTTACAGTTACAGTGGCAAAATATTATGCTCTGATACAGTGCACAGTAAAAATATAGTAAAACTGATATGTAATATTAAAAACTATATGTAGTACAAGTTGTAGTAAAGTGAATAATATAAAAAGCGAGTACAACAGTACAATAATGTAAGTGATATAATAGATTTATAATAGCACAAATTATACGTGTAATACCACAATAAATAAATAACAACAGATGAATAATAGCAAGTAGAATATGTAATATCAAGGGTGGAATAATACAGAATAGACAATAATGAAGAATAAATTAATAGTAAATTATAAAGTAAATTAAATAATTGTGAAAAGGACAGTTTTATAATAGTATTTGTGTAATAGTTATTAAAGAAAGTAAGACACAACTAATGACAAGCAAAACTTGTGGTCGTGAATTTATATATATATAAATAAATATAAATATAAAATCCTCTGAATCAATCTCAGTTCAAGGTACACATTTTATTTCAGTTTTCAGTTCTAGCTTTCCCTGGGAATAGAGCGGTTTAGTTGTGATGTCAAAACCTGACTAATAAAGACTAGTTCTCCACTCCATATTTTATAATGGGGTTTTTCAATTAATGAGTAAAGTAATGTAAACAACTTGATGATGCTTGACATTTTGCTCTACAATGCAAATTACACACACCCATGCAGAAAACACAAATTTTGAAACAGTTGTTTATTTTTCAATATATGTTTCTACATAGGAATGTTTGGGGTGTGTGTGTGTGCAGTTTATATTGTACAATAAAATGTCAAAGTATAGTTATGTTTAACACAGACCAGAATGTGACATGCTCCCCCACAAAAAAAAAACAAAAAAACTTTCTATTAATCAAAAGTAATAATCATTATTCCAACATCAAGAGCAATAATCAATGATTTTGTCATGATATTGCAGCTTCACTCAGTAAGGAGTTCCTGTGTTTCTCATTTCTAGGCTGTTTATGCAGTTTTTCTGTAAATACACATACACTACATGATCAGCATTAATCAGCCTGTGTAAATCATTTTAAATGCAGTCTTGTGATTGACTGAAGAAACTGGTTATTTGTAAATATTTGACAAAAAAGACAAACATTTAATAAGGTAATTATATTAAATGATATTGTTATATAAATGACCCTTACAAAGGTTAGAAATTGCTCCTGGAGGTCTGTTCCTGTCAGAGAGAGAGAAAGAGAGAGTGGTTTGAATATGATCAGGGTCATTCTGGCCATTCATTCAGGGCTATTCTGGGTTTAAACTAGTACAAATACATTAGTCTGTGGAGGTTTAGTCTCTTGGAAATACAGAGAACAGGCTTTCTTCAGATTTCTTTGAGGCTTGTGTTGTCCTGTTTACAATTGGCTGAAAAGGAAAAATATATATAATCAGTCCACAGTTTTATGATAAGCTATGAAATCCTTATAATCAAGTGATGATAAACTTACTCTTTGTAAATAAGTAACATTAGTGAAATGAAAGAGAGATGCTTTAGCTCCATCTCTAATCCTGACAGTCTGATATTGTCTTCTCAAAGTGCTCACTGTACATATTGTGCTCATAACACAATTTACTTTATGATATAAACTACAATATGTTAAAACTTCATAAGAATTCATTTAAAATTTGATTTCTTATAAAGTCTCATCTTACTAGCGATATCGCTAACGTTAGCTATTAATAGTCTGATACTTGTGGCTAATTAAGCTGTCAACATAATGCTAAAAATGACCAAAAAACATCCAGAAACAACTGTTCATTCTTACCTGTGAAAGATAATATCCCGAGATCTGTGTTTATTACTGTGAGAGCTGTGTTTATTACTGTGAGATAATACCCCGAGATCTGTGTTTATTACTGTGAGATCTGTGTTTATTACTGTGAGAGCTGTGTTTATTACTGTGAGAGCTGTGTTTATTACTGTGGGATCTGTGTTTATTACTGTGGGACGGTCTGTAGATCCCCAAGCTTTCAATGAGTCAGTTATCTTTTCTCATGTCCAGAGATGAGAGTTATGGACAGTTGCCCGCTCCAATATGGCGGCGCCGTTGACGTGCGGTCGAGCGGCCAATGAGGGTCTACATATTTATGATGGGTGTGGCTACTTCAGCGGACGTTGTAGGGCGTCGTTACCATAGCAACAGTTCAAACAAAGCCGCACACAGATCATTGGCTGATCTTGGACGTGTTTTAGTTCGGTTTCTCGCTGCGTCTGGTTAACGATTATTACAGCCGTTCGTTTATAATTATATCGCTTCTGGTTTTGCATCACGCTTTTGATCAAATGTCTGCGGCGGGTTTCCTGCGGGAAGCGGAAGCTCTCAGAAGACTGTGAGTGCGTCTGATTGTGTTTCACAGAGAGTTCCTCGTGTCTGTGTGGTTTATTAGAGATGTCTCTCTTCATTAATTGATTAATTGATTAATTCACTCAGAGTGTGTAAAGAGGAGAGAGAGGCGAGGAGGCACGAGCACGAGCTCAGAGACGCTTCCGGCGCGCTCCGGGATCACATGAACGCGCAGCTCGTGACAGACAGTAAGAGAGACTGTGTTTATGTTTCTCTGTAATACACTGTTATGATTATTAATCTTCGCAGAAGTGTAATCGCGTTCATTCAGTCAGTTTGTGCTCGGGTCAGGGCTGATCTGAAGAAAATCAGGGTGGAGGAAAAAATAGTTTTCAAACTTTTGCGTTCTCTTGAAAATCCAGCTGAGTTTCGGACAAACACCGTTTATTTCACATCTTTCAGTGGTTCATACAGCTCTGTATATTTACAGTAGAGCGGTTCATAGAGTGTTATTTTGAACTTACACTAAGCGTTTAGTTCCAGACACGGTCTTAATGAGCCTGTTTTCTTCATTCTGTCACTGATTTGTGTCACTGATGGAGTTTTGGTTCCTCTGGCTTGATTAGTTGGGGACACTTAATTTCCAGTGATATCATCGACTTGATTGCACAGATACTATTAGAACTGAACTGAGCTGATGATGACATCACTGAATTCAATGATCAACTGCCTTTAACTGAAAACTGAGTGTTTACTATTATCCTTTTGCATTATTGACACACTATTTTCCTTTTTAATACTGTAAAGCTGCTTTGACATAATCTATATCATTAAAAGCACTATATAAATAAAGGTGACTTGACTTAATGTTTTAAAACAGTGACATTGGAGAACCAAATTCAATAATAATAAATACTGATAAAATTATTAGGCTAATATTAATAAGCTCATTAATAATATTACTATTGAAAAAGCAGAATAGCCCAGAATATGAACACAATGCACGTTAAGCTTTTTCTCCCGTGTATAGACTAATGAACAAATACTGATTTAAAAATACCAAACCTGTTTACAGTTTATATCACACACAGAGAAGCATATAGGCCAAGAAGAGCCGTGTTTTCACCCCTACAGACAAAACATTATATAAAAAAAAAACTATTATTATTATTAAGCCACGTTAAGTACGCTTTTCTATTCAATTGAGCTCATATTGTGCGCTCATCTGCGTGCATGTTCACAGTACATATTTTTAATACATATCTTTTTTATCATCTTCATTAAGCGTTTAATGAACCACTGCAAGTAAACAAGAAGTGTTTGTCTGAACTCAGCTGGTTTTACGAGAGAAGCAAAAGTTTCTTGAGGGGACACAAAACATTTGAAAAATATTTTTTCCTCCCACCCTGATTATTTTCCAGCACCATGTAAGTGCCTTTAGATAAGTGCTTTCAGTGCCTCTGCGAATCATTTGTTTAGCAGCTCGAATAAAACCACGAGATTTACACAGTACTTAGCCTCTTTAAACAAGCCTTCAATAAAACAAACAAAACAAGCACTGCAAATGAATAAAACAAAAGAACACATTATGCAGACACTTCATATTTAATGGTATTTGATTACATTAACTTAATAATTTAATAACTTTCAATAAAACATTTGCAGTGAGTGTGTAAAAGGTGTTTTTATGCATGTTTTGGCCTGAGTTTTTGTTGCATTTACAGAGTTTGACCAGCAGCACTTCGAATCATTTTCCACGCAATTAATTCAATTGATTTGAAGCTTCAAATATCTTCGTTTCTCCCATCTTTAGTGCTACTTTTAAACTTTAATCGCTGGCTGTGGTTAAAATTTTAACCTATTGCATAAATTGTATTTGACTTAAAAAGGCGTATTGAAATATCTTACCCATTTTATATTCCACCAGTGATAAAACTGCTCTTTGATGAGACAAAAGAGGGAAATTTTAGTAAGGAGGGTCTCATTTAGCTCATTTATGATAACTGCCCCATACAGTGATTTCCAAGTTAAAACTGCATAATGCATAAAGGTCTTTTAGTATTTTTATTTTTTTCCTATTCATAATCCTTGCCTATCAAAATGCTTGCTACAGATGTGAAAACGCAGAAAATCGAACCTGATCCGAATTTTTTTTTATGACGGACGAAAGTTTTGGAGACAGTGTGTAAACGTGATTGACACAACGTGAGGTCGTATTTATTTTTTAACGTGCGAAAATTTAAGACCCAGTGTGCAAAGACCTTAAGAGTGAGTGTAAAATATCTGTTCCAGTGTGGGAGTTCTGATGACTGGTTTCGGGTCGTTTGGGCTAGTTTTGTTCCTCAGATCTGCACTGAGATGTGATATTAATATCATCTGGTTTGTCCATCAGTCATGAAAGTTCAGCAGCAGCTGCAGAAACTCAAGAACGACGTCTTCAGATTCCAGGAGCAGCTGATGGATGTCAAACCGTCTCCAGACGGTGAGCACAACACTGACCACAGTTTACCACAGAACTATTGGGTTTAATGCTGCACATGCTTTCATTTCTGTTGAATTTCAGTGATCGACAAATTAAGAGAGACCATGACCGATATTGAGAACTCCATCAATGCTTTCAAAGACACACAACATCAGAGGTACGACGTCTGTTTCTGCTGAGATGTCTTCAGTATATTCCTTCTCTCAAACACCTGGTCTTCTGTAGTTTTGAGGAGCTCCTGAAAGACGAGAGGAGCGTCTGGCAGGAGATCTGTGCCTTCGAGAGGAAGATGGACTCCTGGAGTCTGTCTGTGAGAGCAGAGGCCTGTCCTCGTCGCTCAGAGAAGCCCTGCGACTGGACGAGTCTCCCGGCCGAGGTGACGGCGCTCCAGACCTTCCTCCAGCGGACGGGAGGCAGAGACGGCGGCTGGGACGAGTTCGACCACCGCAGCTTCCTGAAGCTGTGGACCAAGCACAGAGGAAAGCCCTCGTACAGACAAGAAGCACGGGTTTATTTGCCTGGGAAGACGGAGGAGGAGGTGAAGCGGCACGAGGAGTGGTTTCTGGAGCTGCGCCGGCTGCAGGACGACAAGAGAGAGGTGACCAGTCACTGACCTTACAGAGATAGCTCACCCAGACGTGAAAATTCTGTCATTAATTACTCACTCTCATGTCGTTCCAAACCCGTAAGACCTTCATTCATCTGCAGAACACAGATTAAGATATTTTTGATGAAATCCGAGAGCTCTCTGAGCCTTCATAGACAGCAAGGATCCTAACACGATCAATGCTCAGAAACGTAGCGAGGACATCGTTAAAATAATCCATGTGACATCAGCGGTTCAACCGGAATTTTACGAAGCTATTAGAATACTTTTTGTGCACAAAGAAAACAGAAGTAACGACTTTATTCAACAATTTGTCTCCTCCGCGTCACCCTATAGCATCATTATGGAGAGTATTACGATGTATGCGCGTGTTTTCCTCTAAATGTAAATAAGGCGCAGCGCATGCGTGTTCTTCATCAGCAGGATCACATGCATACGTTGTTTACGTTTAGAGGAAAACACACGCAAAAACGTTTTTCAATTTTGTTTTATCTTACATTAAATATGGAAACAGAAGCTCAAACGCACGCACGAGAAACAATGAGGTTTGTTTTCACACATCATGCACATTTCAACTTCAGTTTTAACATTTATTAGAGAAAGTTCTGCCTTCAAAAGTTCAGCATTAAATCTGAAGAAGCATATTGTTGTAGCTTTGATTATTGTTGTTGTTGTTTTGTAATTGTTTGTTTTGTTTAATTTCTTTTTGCATTGTGAAGATCATTCAATATGATGAAACAAGAATCTCCTCTCTATAGGTTACTTTTACTTTTTAAATACTTTAGTACAATTTAAAGTTGTCCTTTTTTACTTTTGCTCAAGTATGTTTTTGGCCAGATACTTTTTCACTCAGTATCTGTACTTTCAGAAATGTGACACTGGAGCACAAAAGCAGTCATAAGTAGCACAGGTATATTTGTAGCAATAGCCAACAATACATTGTATGGGTCAAAATTATCCATTTTTCTTTTATGCCAAAAATCATTAGGATATTAAGATCATGTTCCATGAAGATATTTTGTAAATTTCCTACTGTAAATATATCAAAACTTCATTTTTGATTAGTAATATGCATTGCTAAGAACTTCATTTGGACAACTTTAAAGGTGATTTTCTCAATATTTAGATTTTTTTTGCACCCTCAGATTCCAGATTTTCAAATAGTTGTCTCTCAGCCAAATATTGTCCTATCCTAACAAACCATACATCAATGGAAAGATTATTTATTCAGCTTTCAGATGATGTATAAATCTCGATTTCACAAAATTGACCCTTATGACTGGTTTTGTGGTGCTCTGTCCTCCAGGCCATCTGTAGATGGAGAGCGTGGAAGCGGAGGGAGCAGCAGCAGCAGCGGGAGCAGCGTGACGGAGACGAGGAGCCGCAGGAGCCGCAGGAGCCACAGGAGCCGCAGGAGGAGCAGCGCAGGGAGGCGTCTGAGCGGCTGGAGGCCTGGAGGAGACGCAGAGCACAGCAGAGAGAGCAGGAGCGACAGCAGCGGCTCAGAGACCAGATCCTGCAGACCAGAAGAGCCAAAGAAGAGCGGCGCCGGCAGCTGGAGCTCAAGCTGCTCGTGGAGACGCACCTCCAGCAGAAGAAGCAGCAGGAGGAGCAGCGTCTGCTGGAGCAGGAGGCGCAGGAGCAGGAGGAGAGACAGGAGCGCCAGCGGCAGGCGGCACAAGGCATCCGACGCTTCCAGGAGCGAGTGAGCAGAGCTCTGTGTGTTTGAGACCGACGCTCGTGTCCACTCTGTTACTCAGTTATTCTGTCTCTCGTCAGGATTCACGCCGCCTCGAGGAACAGCTGCAGGAGAAGCAGAGTAAAGAGCAGGAGCAGAGCGAGCGCCAGAGGACGCTGGATAAACTCAAGGAAAAGGTTTGCTGAAGAGACATTTATAACTGTACAGCAAAAAATAGATTTTCTAATGTATTTAAAAATATAAAAATTGACACATTTCCATAAAATGTTTCAAAATATATTTAGATAAACTTATTTTTCACCAGTATATTTTTTTGTCTATTTTCGAAAAATATATTTTAAAAATATTAATATATATATTTTTTCAAAACATATTTTACCTTATATATTTCAATCCAATAAAATACTTACTTTGTTGTCTATAATGTAAGAACGTGTGTGTGTGTGTGTGTGTATATATATATATATATATATATACACACACACACATTTACATTTAGTCATTTAGCAGATGCTTTTATCCAAAGCGACTTACAAATGATGACAATAGAAGCAATCAGAATCAAGAAAAGAGGAATGATATGCAAGTGCTCTAAGTCTCAGTTAGCTTAACATAGTACACATAGCAAGGTTTTTTTTATTATTATTATATATTTATATATTTATTATATTTTTTTTATTATATAATAAAAAGAAAACAGAATAGAAAAAGAATAGAGCAAGCTAGTGTTAGAAGCCTTTTTTTGCTTTTTGTTAATTGTATAATAAATAAAAAGAAAACAAACAGAATACAAAAAGAAATTAGAATAGAGAAGCTAGTGTTAGTTTTTTTTTTTTTTTAAAGAAAACAAGCAGTTAGTAAATGAATAGAGTTAAAGTCTAAAAGGGGCTTTTTTAAAGAATAGAATTAGAATAGAGAGTGCTAAAGTTAGAGGGTCAAATAAAGATGGAAGAGAGATATATATAAGTGTGTGTGTGTGTGTGTGTGTGTGTGTGTGTGTGTGTGTGTGTGTGTGTGTATACACTACCAGTCAAAATTTTTTTTTTTTTTTTTTTAAGATTTTTAATATTTTTTAAAGAATTTTCAAATTATAGAAATTAATACTTTTATTTAGCAAGGATGCTTTAAATTGATCAAAAGTGGTGATAAAGACATTTATAATGTTACAAAAGATTTCTATTTCAGGTAAATGATGTTCTTCTGAACTTTCTATTCATCAAAGAAACATGAAAAAATTCTACTCGGCTGTTTTCAACATAATAATAATAATAATAATAATAATAATAAATGTTTCTTGAGCAGTAAATCAGAATATTAGAATGATTTCTGAATGATCATGTGGCTGGAGTAATGATGCTGAAAATTCAGCTTTGAAATCACAGGAATAAATTACATTTTAAAATAAATGTAAAAAATGTTTCACAGTGTTGCTGGTTTTGCTGTACTTTGGATCAAATAAATGCAGGCTTGGTGAGCAGAAGAAACTTCTTTAAAAAACATTAAAAATCTTAACTATCCAAAAACTTTTGACTGTTGGTGTACATTATTAAATAACTAGATAAAAAAGTTTGTCGAGACAAACTTTAAGTTGGCTTGAGAAAGCCGGACCAGAAAGTTTGGAAAAGTTTGAAAAGTTTAAAAAGTTTAAGAAGTTTAAAAAAAGTTTTAAGCTTCAGTCTGAAACAGTTTAAAGTAGCTTTAAAAGCTTAAAGTTTGAATGTTTTGAAGACAATACAGTCTGTCAGAGATAGATAGATAGATAGATAGATAGATAGATAGATAGATAAATCTTTGATCTCCAATAGGCTTCAATAGTTTGATCTCCAATAGGCTTTTCCATCCATATTTGCATTTAATCTAATTGTAGGCTAATGCAAGATTGGAAATATATTAAATATAAATATATTAAAACTAAATATATATTTAATTTCAAAAATATATTTCATTGAGCT
This sequence comes from Spinibarbus caldwelli, assembly GCA_039654775.1. Lineage (NCBI taxonomy): Eukaryota > Metazoa > Chordata > Actinopteri > Cypriniformes > Cyprinidae > Spinibarbus > Spinibarbus caldwelli. The sequence continues at coordinate 91,573 of JBCAMP010000154.1, forward strand.
TCACTGTTAACAACATATATTTAGCATATATTTAGCCTCCACAGCAAGTGTATTGTTTCTGGCTCTGGCGTCAGGTGGCGGTTCACATCGGCCGGGATCCGTCTCGACTCTGGAGGCTCACTAAAGCCTGGCAGGAGCGCACTAAAGAGACCGGCCCGTCGGGGACCGGACCCGTGTTTCAGATCTTCCACAGGTACACAACAACCACAAACATGTGCTTTTACATAAGAACATACTCACTCGTGAGCAGATGTTTGTCAGTAACACAGACAGCTGCATTAGATGTGCTGTCTCTGATGAAGCAGAGTTATTATTACTCCGTGATGATCAGAAAGACTGGTGTGAAATCATCACGTGTGTGTGTTTTCTCCACAGAGCTGTTCCAGCCTGGAGACAAGACTCATGAATGATCCACCGCTTCAGAACAATCACATGAACTGGAAAATGTGTCAAAATTAACTGCAGTGTAAATAAAGTTTCTCTTTATGATAATAGAGGCATCAGTTTAATTAAACAGTTTTATACTAGTCATATTACGTTCAGCACCAAAGCTTTGAAGCTTGTATCAAAATAACAACACATTTCAGATTGAAGCATGTTATCGGAGCTTGATTGGTTTTGCCACAAGCACATGATCTATGAAGCTTCGTTTGCATGAAAACCACGCGACTGCTTCAGTATCTGCTTCAAACGAAGCAAACCTGTTTCCTTTACACTATACTACAGCAGTGGTCACCAACATCCCTGACCTCGACCTTTATGAGAGACAAGATCTACTTATTGAAGAACTGATAGAAAAAGACAGCCCAGATTGTACGTCCAATTTGAGGCCTTTTATTTAGTATTAGTGATGCACCAATCATGACCGATTCAGATTCAGTTTTTTTCTAATCTAGTAAATTGGCCGATACTGATACTGGTTGCTGATTTTTTTTGTTTTGTTTTGTTGTTGTTGTTTTAAACAAATTTATTTGTTTGTTATTTGCTCTGTAACAAGCAAACTGACCTTAAACTAAAATATCTGTAGATGTGAAATGAATAGAATAATCAGTGATTTATTGAGACGCAGATGTGCTCTCTGCCAGCAGGTGGCGCTTATGGAGCAGATTAGTGTTTCCTTGGTTACCGCTGTAAACTAACTTTATACTAACTTTATACTTTATACAGAGATGAAAGAAGAAAATGGCATTGATCTAAACTGTTCTCAAGACAGTCAGTTCCCTTCAGTGATACATTAATATAACTCCACTCCCCAATATTGATATTTATATTCCTATATTTCAACCATCGCGAACAGTATTTTCTCCTCTGTTAAGATCTCAGGCGTGATGTATTTTTCTTTATCACCGTTTCAGTAGATCCCGAAAATAACAGACAATGAGTATAAAAATGGAGAAATGTAATGTATTTTTGTACATATTTTACTGTTATTTTCGAGATCTACTGGGATCGCGATCGACTGTATTACATTAAAATGCATTAGCTTTATTTTATTTATTTTTTGGCCAAATTGTAATGTGTATAAATGTGACCCTGGAGCACAAAAGCAGTCATAAGTAGCACAGGTATATTTGTAGCAATAGACAAAAATACATTGTATGGGTCAAAATCTATTTTTCTTTTATGCCAAAAATCATTAGGATATTAAATAAAGATCATGTTCCATGAAGATATTTTGTAAATTTACTACTGTAAATATATCAAAACTTAATTTCTGATTAGTAATATGCATTGCTAAGAACTTCATTTGGACAACTTTAAAGATGATTTTCTCAATATTTAGATTTTTTTTGCACCCTCAGATTCCAGATTTTCAAATAGTTGTATCTCAGCCAAATATTGTCCTATCCTAACAAACCATACATCAATGGAAAGATTATTTATTCAGATCTCAGATTATCAGTTGACCCTTATGACTGGTTTTGTGATCCAGGGTCACATAAATGAAACTCAAATGAACTTTACCTACGAAATAACAGTCTAAGGACTGAGGCAGATTTAAATTATGAATTTATGAATTTTTGATTCATTTATTTTACTTATTTTACTGCCAGTACGCCCACACAAAAGAATGACTTTGACAATGACCATTATTCATATATATACAATAAAGTAAAACAAAGACTCATTTGCAGAAACCGGTGCTATTCCTTTTTATGACCACTAGATGACCACAGCATAAACCGTTTTGAAAAGCTTCGAGTGATGAATATTTTTCCGATACAATTGTGATGAAAGCCTCGCTGCTTCAGAACGCTTCACTTCGCCATCACTGTTTTATACAGGTGCATCTCAATAAATTAGAATGTCGTGGAAAAGTTCATTTATTTCAGTAATTCAACTCAAATTGTGAAACTCGTGTATTAAATAAATTCAGTGCACACAGACTGAAGTAGTTTAAGTCTTTGGTTCTTTTAATTGTGATGATTTTGGCTCACATTTAACAAAAACCCACCAATTCACTATCTCAACAAATTAGAATACTTCTTAAGACCAATAAAAAAATAAAAAAAAACATTTTTAGTGAATTGTTGTCCTTCTGGAAAGTATGTTCATTTTCTGTATATGTACTCAATACTTGGTAGGGGCTCCTTTTGCTTTAATTACTGCCTCAATTCGGCGTGGCATGGAGGTGATCAGTTTGTGGCACTGCTGAGGTGGTATGGAAGCCCAGGTTTCTTTGACAGTGGCCTTCAGCTCATCTGCATTTTTTGGTCTCTTGTTTCTCATTTTCCTCTTGACAATACCCCATAGATTCTCTATGGGGTTCAGGTCTGGTGAGTTTGCTGGCCAGTCAAGCACACCAACACCATGGTCATTTAACCAACTTTTGGTGCTTTTGGCAGTGTGGGCAGGTGCCAAATCCTGCTGGAAAATGAAATCAGCATCTTTAAAAAGCTGGTCAGCAGAAGGAAGCATGAAGTGCTCCAAAATTTCTTGGTAAACGGGTGCAGTGACTTTGGTTTTCAAAAAACACAATGGACCAACACCAGCAGATGACATTGCACCCCAAATCATCACAGACTGTGAAAACTTAACACTGGACTTCAAGCAACTTGGGCTATGAGCTTCTCCACCCTTCCTCCAGACTCTAGGACCTTGGTTTCCAAATGAAACACAAAACTTGCTCTCATCTGAAAAGAGGACTTTGGACCACTGGGCAACAGTCCAGTTCTTCTTCTCCTTAGCCCAGGTAAGACGCCTCTGACGTTGTCTGTGGTTCAGGAGTGGCTTAACAAGAGGAATACGACAACTGTAGCCAAATTCCTTGACACGTCTGTGTGTGGTGGCTCTTGATGCCTTGACCCCAGCCTCAGTCCATTCCTTGTGAAGTTCACCCAAATTCTTGAATCGATTTTGCTTGACAATCCTCATAAGGCTGCGGTTCTCTCGGTTGGTTGTGCATCTTTTTCTTCCACACTTTTTCCTTCCACTCAACTTTCTGTTAACATGCTTGGATACAGCACTCTGTGAACAGCCAGCTTCTTTGGCAATGAATGTTTGTGGCTTACCCTCCTTGTGAAGGGTGTCAATGATTGTCTTCTGAACAACTGTCAGATCAGCAGTCTTCCCCATGATTGTGTAGCCTAGTGAACCAAACCGAGAGACCATTTTGAAGGCTCAGGAAACCTTTGCAGGTGTTTTGAGTTGATTAGCTGATTGGCATGTCACCATATTCTAATTTGTTGAGATAGTAAATTGGTGGGTTTTTGTTAAATGTGAGCCAAAATCATCACAATTAAAAGAACCAAAGACTTAAACTACTTCAGTCTGTGTGCAATGAATTTATTTAATACACGAGTTTCACAATTTGAGTTGAATTACTGAAATAAATGAACTTTTCCACGACATTCTAATTTATTGAGATGCACCTGTACATTACAACCGTAGACTGTATAAAAACAGATTACAACGCGTCTGCGTGGGACTCTTATTTTGCCGCGTGTTTGTGCAGCGGAAGCGGAAGCGGCGCGCTGACCGTGTTTCTCCTGAGCGATGATGGCGGATTTTGATCAGGAGCAGGAAGATTTTCTGCGCGAGCGGCACGTGCGTTTCTTCCAGCGCTGTCTGCACGTGCTTCCCGAGAGATACGCGCCCTACGAGACCAGCAGGTAACCGAGCACCGAACACACACACACACACACACACACACACACACACACACACACACACACACACACACACACACACACTACTGTCAAAGCTGTGTGTAAACTCATCCGCTTCCGTTTGAAGGAGAAACGAGGCTGTCGTAACGTGAAGTCGAGTGTTTATCTTCTAATCACTGTATTCTTCATTTAATATTCTTCAGTCATTAATGTTTACAGCGAGCTCAGAGACAGAGCGCGTTAGGCCACGCCCACCAGGGAAACAGTCCCGCCCTCTCCGTTGAGTCTGTATAGAGTAGGGCTGCAACAACTAATCGATAAAATTGATTATAATCGATAATGAAAATCATCGACAACGATTCTCATTATCGATTAGTCGGGTCTGCACATAGTACACGTCCAACTTCAGCCGATCACGTTAAATTACAGCACTGAGTAACGCATTTCTGTGGCCAAAATGCATCTAATAATAGTGGAGGAAACAGAATGAGATGCTGCAGGAGAAGTACGTGATCCAAGCTGCACAAAACATGAGAATTCTTTATTTAAGCTTTAAACTAATGCATTAGTGTAATGGTTTGCCCTGTCAGGCGCTTTGACGGATGCGTGTGCGTCCTCAGCGCAAAAACTTTCAGTTTACGGTCATATCCTTATCTGTAAATCTCACAAATTCACGCGAGCATTTCCATTTTTGCATAAAGTCCCATCCTGACAGTCTGTGTTAAGTTTAAATGACCGAATTACTGAATGAGCGCGAGCGCGGCGGGCGCGTGAACGCGCGTCAGAGAGGGATTAATATTCAGCGCAAAAATATTCATTGTGCTGAAATATCTGCTGTTGAACGTTCAATTAAGGTTTACAAGTCAACATGTAGTGCACGTATTTTATGAGAGTAGGAACTGTAAAGGGATAACTGCGTATAGTTGTCTGAATATAAATATCAGACGCTTCATAGCCGCCTTTTACAGAATAAAGAAATTACAGTAAACGTGACTGTGATCAAAGAGTTGGTTAACACTAAATCAGTGTTTTTATTCGTCTTTATTATTTTTATTATCTTAATTTTTGATGAAGAGATTTAAACTATAGGCCTATAACAAATAATGTAAGGTTTGTGCCACTGCTGCTCTAAACTAACAGTATTGGTGTTTACTAAAATCATCTGTATTGGTTAGTCCTCCAATATGCGTAAACTCTTCAGTAACAGTAGACTAATTCTATGCTATAATAGAATTATTTCTGTTATCTATGAAAGCTCTATGAAAGATTTTTTCAGATACCCAATTACAGTCAAAAAGTATCTAAACAATGCCAGCAAGAATGCATGCTGTTATGAAAGACAGGAGGACATTTTTTTTATTATTATGTGAATAAATATTTAGTTGTTTCAGTTTGTTATTTGCCCAATAAATGACAATAACATTTTTAGATTTAAACAATTCTTTGACAGATTCCTAAAATATTTGTGTTTTCTCATTATGACAGGTGGTCTAATAAATTAAGCACTGTATGTTTTCATAGCATTCAGTTAGCACGTTTGTTTGAAGGACATTGGGCAGAATGTGGAAGTGTTTTTGTCAATAAAATAAAAAAGGAGAAAATTTAGCTTTTTTTAAAATCTGATTAATCGAAAAAATAATCAGCCAACTAATCGATTATCAAAATAATTGTTAGTTGCAGCCCTAGTAACAGAGACAGTGTGTTTAGGCCACGCCCACCAGGGGAAACAGTCCCACCCTCTCCATTGAGTCTGTATAGACAGAGCGTTTAGGCCACGCCCACCAGGGGAAACAGTCCCACCCTCTCCGTTGAGTCTGTATAGACAGAGCGTTTAGGCCACGCCCAGCGGAGAAAACAATCCCACCCTCTCCATTGGTTTAGGCCACGCCCACCAGGGAAACAGTCCCACCCTCTCCGTTGAATCTTGAATTGCGCGGGAAGCTGCCTCCTTGTCATTTCTGACATGAGAATAAAAATTATTGTATATTATTGTATTCATGATTATTCGTTACTAAAATAAACCCACTTTTGTTAATGCAACTAATTATATAATTCTGTAATTGTATATTGTTATAATTTTAAAAATGAATGATCATGAATTTACATATTAAATTCACAAATGTGTCATTTATTGTCTTGCCTCTTTAAACTGATTTTCAGATTAGTTGTTTTGAGCTCATATTAATTGAGTTACTACATAGAGGAAAAATTATAAACACTACAGAAATGAACCAGTGAAATTAAAAATGATAAGCTTGTCTAATTACAACATCCAAAAACATACGCTTATATCCAAAATACAGATCGAGAAGATGATTGACCGTTTGTCTGCTAGTTTTTATAAAACTGCATATAGCTGTGTTTTGTGTGTGATGTTATGTTTTCACATCTTGTGCTCCAAACATCACATCAGGTCACTCAGCATTATTCCTGCACTATAATCATTGCACTCATGAGTTATTATAATCACTGCTGGATTAATAATGCTTTGGATCGATCTGTTTAGAGCTGCATATGTTGGTCATATGCACATTAATGCATCATCAGATGAGGACGGGCTCCACTGCAGGGTTTCTTCTCTTTTATGTGGATGAAAGTGAGGCACAGATGTACAGTATTTACAGTAGTATGTACTGTATAAAGGTTTTAGATCACATGCACTTTTCTAAATTCAGAAGACTCTACTCAATGCATGTTCTGCAAGATTCCCCTTTCTGTCAAATATATTTCATTGGACTGTCCAGCTTTTAATGTATGTAGAAAACTCTTTTATGAACTCACTTAAAGACTTACTTAGTATAATTTTGCAAGAAAAAGTTTTAGAATTTTTATTATATGCTAATGTAAAAAAAAATCTTATGTAATATAATTTGTGTTTGCTGGTTTTTATTGTATTTGTTATACTTGTATTTTTTGAATGCTATAAAAATAGCCTAAGATGCTGACATGGCATTAAATAAAAATATACTACTACTTTTCTAAATTCACAACTTTCTAAACTGTTTACACTGCAAAAAAAAAAGAAAAAGAGTATTTTTTTTAAGCTTTCCTGTAGCTCAAATAGTAGAGCATGGCGCTAGCAACGCCAAAATCATGGGTTCGATTCCCAGGGAAAGCAAGAGCTGATCAAATGTAAAAACTGTAACTAGAATGCTATGTAAGTCGCTTTGGATAAAAGCGTCTGCTATTTACATAAATGTAAATGTATTGAACCCACTCGCAGATAATTCCACTTATTTTAAGCAAAATGCACATAATTTAGTTAGTTGTTTTTTTTTTGTTTTTTTTGGCCTGGAAACAAGATTAAATATCTTAAGTCATTTTGCTTATCTAGTAAATGCATCTTAATTTAAGAATTTTTAGATATTTTGACTAGAAAAAAAGACAAAAATACTAAGTAAGATAAGCCTTTTTTGCAGTGTATGGATTTTTTTATACAATACAATACAATACAACGTTTATTTATATAGCACATTTAAAACAACCGAAGTCGACCAAAGTGCTGCACAGAGTATGCAAAACAAAAACAAGTCGATAAGTTTATAAACAATAAAACAAAATTATAAAACACAAACCGTAAAAATGGATGAGATTCACAAAAAAAAAAAATCATTCCACAGCAAGTCAAGAAATATTAAATGCCAAAGAAAAAAGATAAGTTTTAAGAGTAGACTTAAAAACAGATAATGTTGAGGCAGTTCTGATATGAATTGGGAGACCATTCCACAACTTGGGGCCAACAACAGAAAAAGCACGATCACCTCTGTTTTTGAGACGTGCCCTGGGGACTTGCAATAAGCCAGAATCAGCAGATCTGAGTACTCTTGACTGAGTATAAGGTTGTAACAGATCAGATAGGTACTGTGGAGCCAGATTATGGAGAGATTTATAGACAAACAATAAGATTTTAAAATCAATTCTGTATTTGACTGGCAGCCAATGCAATGAAATCAGAGCAGGCATGATAGACTCATACTTGCGCTTCCCATAAAGAACCCGAGCTGCAGCATTTTGAACCAACTGCAGACGAGAAACACATGACTGAGAAGCACCGACATACAGTGAGTTGCAGTAATCCATTCGAGATGTTACAAAAGCATGCATAACCATTTCAAACTTCTTTAGAGACAAAAATGGCTTCACCTTCGTCAGAAGACGAAGATGATAAAAACAGGACTTAACCACAGCACTTATCTGCTTACCAAATTTAAGATTATTATCAAACCATACACCTAAGTTTTTAGCATATGTAGTGCTATATGGAGCGAGAGGTCTAGATTCAAAATCGTGTACACAGTGATCATTTGAGCCAAACAAAATAAATTCTGTTTTACTTTCATTGATACTTAAGAAATTACTTGTAAACCAAAGTTTTAATTCATCCAAACAGTCTAAAATAGGCTTTAAGGCCTGTTTATCATCACGCTTCAAAGGAATATAGATTTGTGTGTCATTTGTGTGTTATGTCTTTTGAGAAGATATTTCATCAGCTGAACAACTAGTATATTGTTAAATAACAGTATAATCCATTACTTCAGCCTGGTTTTCCTTAAATACGGCTCTGTCCTGACTGAGATCGGGTCTGTGTGTGCTTTTACTCTTTGGGTTCCACCGAGTTGTGAATCTGGATTTACACTGAACCTACAGTGTGTTTGTGTTTATCAGTGCTCTGTCTTCATTTAAAGCGCTGCTGCGTGACATTAAAGGACCAAACTCAGCTGGTGACCTCCGTATCATGCCTGTGTGTGTGTGTGTGTGTGTGTGTGTGTGTGTGTGTGTGTGTGTGTGTGTGTTCTCCTCAGGCTCACGATCGTGTTCTTCGCTCTGTCGGGTCTGGATGTGCTCGATGCTCTGGATGTCGTGGATAAGCCCAGTTTAATCGAGTGGATTTATTCGCTGCAGGTTCTTCCCTCTGAAGACAGTGAGTCTCTCACGGTTCTCTCGCGGTTAGAAGCTCACACGCTTGCTCTGAGTCTGTAACGCTTCTCTTCTCTTGATGAACAGAGTCGAATCTCAGACGCTGTGGCTTCCGAGGATCCTCACACATCGGTGTTCCCTACAACAGCTCAAAGGTAGCAGAGATTCTGAGATTGTTGTAGTGTGTTTGATACGCAGCAGAGGGCAGCACTGACCGCTGAAGAACCCAACCATCTCAGTGTTCTTATATTGTTTTCTAGTATAAATATCTAAACATTCTTGAATCAAGATGCATTTACTTGACAAGTGAAATGATTTAAGAATGATTTAAAATTTTGTGAGTTTTTGCTTAAAACAAGCAAAAATATCTGTCAGTGGTGTAAGAAAAATAATCTTAATTCAAAGGCTAAACAAGATTATTTTTCTTACCCCTTTGGCAGATATTTTTGCTTGTTTTAAGCAAAAACTCACAATTTTGATGCTTTTTTTTTGTTGAAAACAAGACTTAATATCTTAAATCATTTCACTTGTCAAGTAAATGCATCTTGATTCAAGAATGTTTAGATATTTATACTAGAAAACAAGACAAAAATACTAAGAAAATCAGTTTTTTTGCAGTGCTGGCACGTCTGATCACTAATACAGCAGCGTTTCTGCAGCTCTTAGAAAGTCTTCATTCTCCCGTCCACAAATTATAGCCTTTATAAGCTCGTAAATCAGAGCAGAACGTCTTAAATTCATAAAGTCGTGGCATTAAATGTTGCATGCACTGCAAAACATGAATATCTTCATCAGTATTTCTGTTTTGTTGCCCAGTGCAAATATCTAAACAACCTTAAATCAAGACACATTTACAGCAGATGCAGAATGAAGATATGAAGTCTTGTAATCAAAATGATTAAAACAAGAACAAATATCTGTCAATGTTAAATGAAAACTTGTTTCCCTTTGAATTAAGTCCATTGGCAGATATTTGTTCTTGATTTGAACATAAACTCACTTCATTTTGATTTATGTCTCAGAAAACAAGTTTTCTTATTTATTTTTGCATCTGCAGTAAATGTCTTGATTTAAGGATGTTTAGATATTTGTACTGGAAAACAAGACAAGAAAATCAGAAGATCAAAAGGTACAAGAAGTTATTTGTAATGTATTTTATTGTTTGTGAGCAGAGATCTTCAGGCGTTAAGCTGTTGTTTTTGTGAGATGATTTATATAGTCATGGAAATGTGTTGGAAGATTTATTTTCAAAACTTTAACCCGTTTAATCCCAAATTTTTCACAGACATGAAAATATCCAAATGATGTGTCATTAGTAACCCTTTGAAATAATCAAGTTTTTTTGAAAATTCTTTGGAAAAGTGTGTAAAAAATTGTTTATTATGGTCGGTCACGGTGGGATAATGTGTTTACTGAATTAACATATTTCTGTAGTCAATAAAATTATTATATATCTCAGCCCTAGCTATTTTAAACTGTTTGATCACATTCTGGGGTTACTATTATGCATAAAAACCCTGACAGGAACACTGAGATAAAATACAAAAAATACAACCATCAACACATTTCAAAATTGTTACTTTATTGTAACATATATCATCAAATTGTTATATTAGTGCTACCAGTATTACATCAATATTGTAACTTATTTGTAACATTTGAACTTTTAATTTAGTGCAATATTTTGTCATTGTAACATTTTACTGCAGTCTTCACTAACAACTGCAGCTGGATTTATATGTAAACCTAAGTTCACTGTTATCCCAGCGGTCACTATTGTGACCATCAACATTCTATGACCACTCTCAACAAAACTGAATATATGTGAATTGATATATTAATACTAGGCACCTTAAAGATAACATGTACCAAAAATCTTTATCATATCTTTGTTAACAGCCTTTAGTTGTGGAGCTTTGATGCAGTCATCATCTTCTCAAGGTGCAAACAGGAATTAAACTGCTTTGGTCATGTGACAATTTACACCAATCATGTGACACTGCATATATTTAATTGAGACCTTTAATTTGTTCCATATTTGCATAAATTGCACTGAAACATCAGTCAGTAAGGTTTTAGAGCTTTATAAATGAAAACCTTTTTTACGGTCACTATGGTGACCGGTGGGATTATTGCTAATACACTCATTGTGTTCCTTAAATTGTCTTGTTTTGGCCTTGAAGAGGTCTTGAATTTGTCTTGATAAAGCGTGTGTACAGCTGTGAGATGTGTGTCTCCGCAGGGCCCCGGGGCCCCTCACCCGTACGACAGCGGTCACGTGGCCATGACCTACACGGGCCTGGCGTGTCTGGTGATTCTGGGGGACGATCTGAGCCGCGTGTGTAAAGAGGCCTGTCTGGCGGGACTCCGAGCGCTGCAGCTGGAGGACGGCAGGTTCGCTCTCAGACGCTCGTCTCGCTGAAACACACGTCTGCAGTCTCTCAATCTGCGGCTCTGTCTTTCCCTGCAGTTTTTACGCTGTTCCCGAAGGAAGCGAGAACGATATGAGGTTTGTGTACTGCGCCGCCTGCATCTGCTACATGCTGGACGACTGGTCAGGAATGGACCGCCAGAGAGCCATCGATTACATCCGGAGGAGCGCCGTGAGTCCTGCACCTCCTTCTGTTCCATTCTGACGCGTTACGAACCTAAAATACACTTCTGCTCAAAGGTTTGGGATGTTTTTTAGTGGAGTCTCTTCTGCTCATCAAGGCTCTATTTATTTGATCAAAAATACAGAAAAAACTGTAATATCGTGAAATATTAGTGCAGCTTCTAATATTAGATTCCTATTTTAATATACTGTAAAATATAATTTATTTCTGTGACGCAGCACTGTATTTTCAGCATCATTACTCCAGTCTTCAGCATCACATGATCCTTCAGAAATCATTCTAATATTCTGATTTATAATCAATGTTGAAACAGTTGTGCTGCTTAATATTGTTTTGGAACCTGTGAGACTTTTTTTCTTTGATTGTATTGATGAATAAAAAGTTAAAAAGAATAGAATAGAAATCTTTTATAACAATATATGTATTTACTATCACTTTTTATCCATTTAACATGTCCTTGCTGAATAAAATAGTAATTTCTTAAAAAAAAAAAAAAATGGAAAGAAAAATGTACTAACCCCAAACTTTTGAATAGTAGTGTATTTTGTAATACAGTATTTCTATTTTGAATAAACACTGTTTTTTTTTTTTTTTTACTTTTTATTCATCAAAGAATCCTGAAAAAAGTATCACAGGTTTAAAAAAATATTAAGCAGCAAAACTGTTTCCAACATTGATTATAAATCAGAATATTAGAATGATTTCTGAAGGATCATGTGACGCTGAAGACTGGAGTAAAGATGCTGAAAATTCAGCTGCGCATCACAGGAATGAATTATATTTTAAAGTATATTAAAATAGAAAACTGGTATTTTAAATTGCAATAATATCTCACAAAATTACAGTTGTTTTTCTGTATTTTTGATCAAATAGATACAGCCTTGGTGAGCAGAAGAGACTTATTTAAAAAACATTAAAAATCTTACTGATTGCAAACTTTTGAACGGCCTCATGATTATCCAGAAACACAGAGCATTATTCCCACCCTCCGCTGACCTCAGGCGCAGTGGGTCAGCAGGGGTCAAAGGTCGAGCGGATCTCTAATCCCAGCTCTGATGTAATCCAGCTCTTCCCGTCTGTCTGTTTCACACGGCTCACTCCTCGAGTGCTAAAAACAGACTCAGTGACGAGAGTGAATCCGCTCACTGATGCCGTTTTAGTCGCCCTGAGCTCGAGCGATCACAGAATAGATGCATCTTTAGTGACGTGTGTTTTAGTCACACTGCGTTTAACGGGATGCTTCAGCCAGAAATCATCATTCACTCACCCTTATGTCATTCAAACATGACTTACTTTCTTCTGAGGACCACAAAAGAAGATATATGTGATGCACAAAAGCAGTCATAAGTAGCACAGGTATATTTGTAGCAATAGCCAACAATACATTGTATGGGTCAAAATTATCCATTTTTTTTTTTATGCCAAAAATCATTAGGATATTAAGTAAAGATCATGTTCCATGAAGATATTTTGTAAATTTCCTACCATAAATATATCAAAACTTAATTTTTGATTAGTAATATGCATTGCTAAGAACTTCATTTGAACAACTTTAAAGATGATTTTCTCAATATTTAGATTTTTTTGCACCCTCAGATTCCAGATTTTCAAATAGTTGTATCTCAGACAAATATTGTCCTATCCTAACAAACCATACATCAATGGAAAGATTTATTCAACTTTATTCAGCTTTCAGATGATGCATACATCTCAGTTTCACAAAACTGATCTTTATGACTGGTTTTGTGGTCACATTTAGAAGAATGTTTGGGAACCAAACCACTTTGGACCCCATTGACTTTCATCGCATGGATGAAAAACTAAAAACCTTCTTTTGTGTTTCACTGAAGCAAGTCAAACAGGTTTGAATGACATGAGTCATGATCATTTCTGTCTAATTGATCTCATTAAAGACCTTTATTTCTGTTTAGTGTTGATCTGATGATGAACACTCATCTCTCTGTTGTTCAGTCGTATGACAGCGGGATCGGTCAGGGAGCTGGACTCGAGTCTCACGGTGAGTCGGACGCCTCCTCTCTCCAGTCTCTCTCATTAGAGCTTGTGATGATAACTGCTCTGTCTTTGCTCAGGCGGATCCACGTTCTGTGCCGTGGCGTCTCTGTGCATGATGGGAAAGCTGCAGGAGGTGTTCAGCGAGCGAGAGCTGAAGCGAATCCGGCGCTGGTGCATCCTCAGACAGCAGAACGGCTTCCACGGCCGGCCCAACAAACCCGTGGACACCTGCTACTCCTTCTGGGTCGGAGCCACGCTGGAGGTGCGTCTCGTCTCTGTGAGCTCTTAAAGAGCAGCGCTCAGCATCTGAATCAGTTTCTCAGTAGTAGGGTCCTATGATTTCACGGACAGAATCACGGAATCCAGTCACATACACAGAAATTACTGGATGCACTGCAAAAAATGATTTTCTTAGTGTTTTTTTGTTTTGTTTTCTAGTATAAATATCTAAACATTCTTGAATCAAGATGTTTTTACTGTACAAGTAAAATGACTTAAGATATTATGTCCTGTTTTCTGTAAAAATAAAAATGTTGTTTTTCCTTAAAACAAGCAAAAATATCAGTCAATGGGGCAAGAAAAATAATTTGTTTAGCCTTTGAATTAAGATTATTTTTCTTACCCCATTGACTGATATTTTTGCTTGTTTTAAGCAAAAACTAATAAAATTAGTTTAAAAGTAAATGCATCAAAAATGTTTAGATATATTTATACTAAAAAACAAGACAAAAACACTAAGAAAATCATTTTTTGCAGTGTGTCATGGAATTTGCCAAATTTTGAATGAATAAATCAAAAGCAAGTCAGTACACTTAAATCAAAACACGATAATGGACTCGAGGCTGCGAATATTAAACAGCAAAAGACTGTTTAAATATGAATCCTGCATGGATTCTGTGTGAATGAATAGCACATTCTTAAGTTTTCAGCGTCTGTCGTCTCACTAAATGAGCACATGAACAATATCTCGCCTCAGCAGCATTTGACCGTTTCATTTGGGAAAAAATACTGTCACACACACACACACACACACACACACACACACAAACAGAACTCTTCACGACAACCTGTCAAAATAAAAGTTTGGTTTAACTTGAAGAAATTGTAACAGAAATATATTGCTAGTTTACAGCAGAATGTCTTACTACTACTGATTAAATTGTTATTAAAAGTTTATTTTTAAGGAATACTCACACAAATTTTCTTCCATGTTTTAATTTTAACAGTAAAACATTACATATTTCATAGGGCCCTAATATTGTTAAAAAAGAGAGAGGGAAAAAAAAAAAAAAAAAATATATATATATATATATATATATATATATATATATATATATATATATATATATATATATATATATATATATATATATATTAGTGCTGTCAAACGATTAATTGCATCCAAAATAAAAATTTCTGTTTACGTAATATATGTGTGTATTGTGTATATTTATGTATATATAAATACACACACATACAGCAAATATTTTTTACATATTTACATGTATTTACATGTATATATTTATATTCATATAATTTATATCATATATAAATATATAGAAATTATATATATATATTCATAATAAATATACACAGTACACACATATATATTATGTAAACAGAATCTTTTATTTTGGATGCGATTAATCGTTTGACTGCACTAATAATAATAATAATAATATATATATATATATATATATATATATATATATATACAGATGCATCTCAATAAATTAGAATGTCGTGGAAAAGTTCATTTATTTCAGTAATTCAACTCAAATTGTGAAACTTGTGTATTAAAGAAATTCAGTGCACACAGACTGAAGTAGTTTAAGTCTTTGGTTCTTTTAATTGGGATGATTTTGGCTCACATTTAACAAAAACCCACCAATTCACTATCTCAACAAATTAGAATACTTCATAAGACCAAAAAAAAAAAAAAAAAAACATTTTTAGTGAATTGTTGGCCTTCTGGAAAGTATGTTCATTTACTGTATATGTACTCAATACTTGGTAGGGGCTCCTTTTGCTTTAATTACTGCCTCAATTCGGCGTGGCATGGAGGTGATCAGTTTGTGGCACTGCTGAGGTGGTATGGAAGCCCAGGTTTCTTTGACAGTGGCCTTCAGCTTATCTGCATTTTTTGGTCTCTTGTTTCTCATTTTCCTCTTGACAATACTCCATAGATTCTCTATGGGGTTCAGGTCTGGTGAGTTTGCTGGCCAGTCAAGCACACCAACACCATGGTCATTTAACCAACTTTTGGTGCTTTTGGCAGTGTGGGCAGGTGCCAAATCCTGCTGGAAAATGAAATCAGCATCTTTAAAAAGCTGGTCAGCAGAAGGAAGCATGAAGTGCTCTAAAATGTCCTGGTAGATGGCTGCGTTGACTGGACTTCAGAAAACACAATGGACCAACACCAGCAGATGACATTGCACCCCAAATCATCACAGACTGTGGAAACTTAACACTGGGCTTCAAGCAACTTGGATTCTGTGCCTCTCCAGTCTTCCTCCAGACTCTGGGACCTTGATTTCCAAATGAAATGCAAAATTTACTTTTATCTAAAAAGAGGACTTTGGACCACTGGGCAACAGTCCAGTTTTTTTCTCCTTAGCCCAGGTAAGATGCTTCTGACATTGTTTCTGTTTCAGAAGTGGCTTGGTAGCCCTTTTCCTGAAGACGTCTGAGCGTGGTGACTCTTGATCACTGACTCCAGCTTCAGTCCACTCCTTGTGAAGCTCTCTCAAGTGTTTGAATCAGCTTTGTTTGACAGTATTCTCAAGCTTGTGGTCATCCCTGTTGCTCGTGCACCTTTTCCTACCCCATTTCTTTTTTCTTTTAATATGTTTTGATACAGCACTCTGTGAACAGCCAACCATTCAGTAATGACCTTCTGTGACTAACCCTCTTTGTGGAGGGTATCAATGATTATCTTCTGGACAACTGTCAGATCAGCAGTCTTCCCCATGATTGTGTAGCCTAGTGAACCAAACTGAGAGACCATTTTGAAGGCTCAGGAAACCTTTGCAGGTGTTTTGAGTTGATTAGCTGATTGGCATGTCACCATATTCTAATTTGTTGAGATAGTGAATTGGTGGGTTTTTGTTAAATGTGAGCCAAAATCATCCCAATTAAAAGAACCAAAGACTTAAACTACTTCAGTCTGTGTGCACTGAATTTATTTAATACACGAGTTTCACAATTTGAGTTGAATTACTGAAATAAATGAACTTTTCCACGACATTCTAATTTATTGAGATGCACCTGTGTGTGTGTGTGTGTATATATGTGTATATATATATATATATATATATATATATATATATATATATATATATATATATATATATATATATATATATATATATATATATATATATATATACACACACACACACATATTTATTTATTTATTTATTTATTTATTTATTTATATATATATATATATATATATATATATATAAATAAAATGTCAGGGCTCTAAAAAAATTATTTTTGTTAAATGTTTAATGAATCGTTGTTAACTGGCACATGTTTCATGATTTCAGTTAATTAGACATGCTTTTTGATTAATGAGATTGATAATGATTTAGATTATTTGATAATTAATTTAACCATTAAAACAGAGTCCAGAAAAATGAAAATGGGGAAAAAAATATTGCTTTTGGGAAAAGATAAGACTGATTTCATAAGGCTCTACAATAGATTAATTCTCCTTTGGTTAATTCTCTGTTATTTACCAAGTCGACCATCACTAGTAGTGGTTCGTGATCAGATCTCTAGTACTACACTAGTACACACTACACTTTCTGTTCCATTGACTTCCATTATTTATATAGCGCTTTTAACAACACAGATTGTAATCTGGATTAAAAGAAGAATTTGTACATATTATATGTTGGACTGTGTTTATAATTTTCACACTGCAGATGTGTTGTCAGTGTGAATCGGTGTTTGTGGAGTCTAACATGCGCTCGTGTCCCGCAGCTCTTAGACGTCTTCCAGTACACAAACATCGAGAAGAACCGGAACTACATTCTGTCCACGCAGGACCGTTTGGTGGGCGGCTTCGCGAAATGGCCCGACAGTCATCCAGGTACGATTACAGTTGTGCTCGAGCTTTTGTGTGTGTCTGTCAGCCGAAACCGCAGCGTAACCCGATACAGCAGACCTCAGTGTGTGACTGATGAGATGAGACTCTGGAGATCTGACCTGTTTCCAGTGTCACCTGATGACCGGTAATCACTCTGACCTCAAAACACTGCTTTCTAGTCGAGTCCAGAGCTTTGTCCAGAGACACACAAAGGAGTGAAATGTGGTGCCTTGCAAGTGTTAAAATATGAGCATCTAGAAATAGTCTAAATAAATACTTTTGATTATATTTGTGTGGCAGTGATGCAGACACATTCAAGAAACATTCAGGGCAAACAGCGGAGGAGGACATTAAGAAGGATGTTAAGACTTAATGTACATTTGTTTATTATGATGGTTTTATTCGGGCAGAAATGAGTGCTGATGCTCTATATGAATATTCATAGCTGATTGGTCATCAGTTCTGTCCACCTTTTTGTGTTTTTCCCACAGGGATTTTCTTGATTTAAGTCTTGATTAAAGTCAGCTGCGAGGAGAATCACAACATTACAAACTTTGATTTGAAGCAGAAAAAGTATTTTTAAAAATCTGACCAAAACAAGATACTTGTGACATTACATTCTGTTCACAAAGGGTGCATTTGTTTGATCAAAAACACAGTAAAAATTTTGAAATATTATTATAATCTAAAACAGTTGTTTTCTATGTGAATATCTGTTAAACTGTAATTTATTTCTGTGATGCGCAGCTGAATTTTCAGCATCATTACTCCAGTCTTCAGAGTCACATGATCCTTCAGAAATCATTCTAATATGCTGATTTGCTGCTCAAGAAACATTTCTGATTATTATCAAAAACAGTTGCCAATTAATGTTTTTGTTTGCTTAAGTGCTTAATTATGTAATTTGTGTGCTTCATGGGAGTGGACGGGCGTTAAAGAGTTCTTATGGCATGATTTGCTCGTTTCTATCATCTGATCTGTTTACAGAATCATGAGTAACGCAATGTTTCACCAGGAGTTCCTCTGTTAGACAATTATTTTAAAAATGATTTCAATAAGTTGAATTAATGCGTTAAATGAATGACTTCAACATAAGTGAAACCCTTGATTAATAACCTCAGAGCTCACAGTCGGTCCATCTGTAAAGATGTATTAGAAGTTATTTATAAGTAATTGTTAACATCAGTTCCCCTGTGGAGAAAATGAATGGGATTTTTGTTTCCAGAACAGACTGTTTTGCATGTTTAATTTTAGTGTGTGAGACAAACAGGTGTTTAACTCATGATTTAAATGTATTGCCATAATTATAAACGCACAGGTTTGCAGTGCAAATAGTTTTATTGTGTACTGCACTTTGTTATTCTAGTTCTAGTTATTTATAACTAATAGCGGCTAATGAAGCTCACTTATGCATTGAGAAGGAGGCGTGTCCTGCAGGACAGATGCTGATGACATCATGGGGTACTGAATGAATAATTCATGAGCGAGCTCTTAAAGACACAGTAGCTGTGAGTGTATGTCAGCAGCAGTGTTGGGCAGTAACCAGTTACTAGGAAGTAGTTACAGTAAAAATGTTACTGACAGAGTAGCAGGCAGAGAAATCACCTTTAAAGTTGTTCAAATGAAGTTCTTAGCAATGCATATTACTAATCAAAAATGAAGTTTTGATATATTTACGGTAGGAAATTTACAAAATATCTTCATGGAACATGATCTTAATATCCTAATGATTTTTGGCATAAAAGAAAAATGGATAATTTTGACCCATACAATGTATTGTTGGTTATTGCTACAAATATACCTGTGCTACTTATGACTGCTTTTGTGCTCCAGTGTCACATGTTGCTTTTGAAAGGAGTAAGTAGTAATGATTGCAGGCCGGCGCTGGAGAGCAGCAGGTGTTGATGACCGCTCTGTTGTCTCTCTGTCGTCTCCGTCTGTCCGCAGACCCTCTCCACACTTACTTCGGCATCTGTGGCCTGTCTCTGATCGGAGAAGCGGAGCTGCAGAAGGTGCATCCGGCGCTGAACATCAGTGTCCGAGCGTTCGAGAGTCTGCGGCAGCTGCATGGGGCGTGGAGACAGAAGAGCACATGATGACCGAAAGAGCCAACACGAGCGCAGTCGGTTATTAAAGGTACAACTGACGCTCTTTAGTTCGTTTGGGCCCTGGATTCATCCTCCCTCGTCAGTGTTTGATTATTAGTTTCTGCCTTACAGACCGAGGAACTCGCGTACAGATGAGCTGATCCTGGACTATTATGCTCTGTTTATTTCTGTTTTACGCTTTTTATATATATTTCCATTTCTTTTCTGTAAAATCATCGTGCTCTCTTGAATGTGCCTCAGATGTCTTTAGGATGCTTCGGTGTGTGCTATAAACACACAGCATCTCCACTGAAGACACTTGAATGTGTGTTTCAAGGATCAAATTATGAATTATTTTTTCTATACTGTAATATCAAGTGTAGGAGTGACAGTCACACTACTCGTATTTTATTATGATGTAAAGTTGAAGTGCTGAACTGATGGACTGCGAGTGTCAATAAATGAAGAGCTTTTATCATGTTTGAGAAATAAGCATTTATGACGCTGCTGGTGAGACATGCGTATTTAATAACGCTTAAATAGAGGAATTGAGTTTTCAACATGTCTGAGATTTAAATATTATTTTTAGAGACACCTTAAGACAAAAAAAAAAAAACCTGAAATAAAAAAATATATTTGTGTGTGTGTGTGTGTGTGTGTGTACATATACAGTAGTCAACATTTGAAGTGGGTCAAAAAAAATGTTGACTATATGTATGTGTGTGTGTGTGTGTGTGTATGTATGTGTGTATATATATATATATATATATATATATATATATATATATATATATATATATATATATATATATACATATATATACATATATATACATATCTTATATGTATATCTTTTAATGACATTTTGATGAATAACGTATTAAGTGTTGCATGAATGTTAATGGCAATGTGTAGGTGAGCAAAGATCCCTTTGTTAAATCATTAACTTAGAATTT
This sequence comes from Spinibarbus caldwelli, assembly GCA_039654775.1. Classification (NCBI taxonomy): domain Eukaryota; kingdom Metazoa; phylum Chordata; class Actinopteri; order Cypriniformes; family Cyprinidae; genus Spinibarbus; species Spinibarbus caldwelli. The sequence goes on from JBCAMP010000154.1 coordinate 112,366, forward strand.
TATGAACTATGAAAATAATACAATTACACACACACACACACACACTGGCTCGAACACATCCTTGTTTGTCTGTACGGTTTCCTTTGACACTTGAATTACAAAATGTAAGATTAAAGATATTGACGTACACAGAAATGTAATGTTTAAAAATATTGTTCCATTTTACAGTACATATTTTTAGAAGTAGCCACTGAATGGAAATGCCTGAATAAAGCTTTCTTTGTTATTCTTTTTAAACACATTTTGCCTGTCTGGATCTACTAGAATAGAATAAAGGGAGATATTCCAGAGATACTGCTTCACTTCAGCCATTCTGACTCTATTGTTGTACATAAACACAACGGCACATACAGAACAATCATGCAGAATTATGGGTCAAAGGTGGTTTGGATTTAACGTCAAAACATCAAATGGTTAAAGATGGCTGTAAACACTGCTGGATGTTGTGTGATTGCGGGAGGAAAAACGCACTGAAGAGTAATTCATATAAAAAGCAAAGGGGGTGAATATTTGTGGCATTTCTGAGTTTTACTCGACAGATTTCAAGTGCTGCTTGAACTGAGATTTACACCACAGAATAAAGTACAGTTGTTCAGAGAAACCCTGAATGAGCCACATATGTAATGAAATCATATATGTGATGTTTAATGAGGTAAATCTGCTGTCCTCCAGCATCATCCAGCCTTTACTGGGTTACATGCTCTTAGACTTGTACAGTATTTTATTGTCATCATCTGATCATGTCTACACAAAGCTGACTGTGATGCTGCTGCTCTCAGGAGCATTAGACGAGATTCTGTCTGCACATGTGCTGTAATCAGCATCTGTGTGTTCATGTGTGTGACCTGAGGAATCTACACAAAGAGCTGTCAGTCAGCGAGGCCACGCCCACAGAACGAGCGAGTGGGCGGAGTCTCGCGTCTTCAAGACGGTCCTCGAGTTGAATGAGTTCTGCTGTAGATCTCTGCGCGAGCGCATGATGCAGATACGAGGATAATCAGACCATCATCATCATCATCTTCATCTTCATCTTCATCAGGATGTCAGACTCGGAGATGTCGGAGTTCGCGAGTATCGTGGAGCGTCTGGAGAGAGGCGAGGTGAGCTTCATCTGCTGATCATCTTAAGATGCTGCTGATCTCAAACCAGCTGCGAAAATGTGATCGGTCCTTTTATTATGATGTGATGCTTTATGACTGTATTTCTCTGCACGCTGTCGGTGTCACGGAGAAATAACCGCTCGTTTATCCGCTGCTGTCAGAATCCCGTTCTTATGACGTCACTGCTGCACCTCACCTTGTTTACTCTCATTTAGCAGATGCTTTTATCCAAAGCGACTTACAAATGATGACAATAGAAGCAATCAGAATCAAGAAAAGAGCAATGATATGCAAGTGCTGCGACAAATCTCAGTTAGCCTAATGCAGTACACACAGCAAGGTTTATATATATATATATATTTATATAGATTTTATATATTATAGGCTATTATATATATAGATAGATAGATAGATATAGAACAAAAAGAAAACAAGCAGTTGGAAGACTGGTAGAGTGCGCAAGTGTTGGAGGGTCAAATAAAGATTTTCCATCATGTCAGTGAATATAAGAGCTCTTTTGTTGGGCGTGCTGTGAAGCATTTGGCGTCGTCTTGGATATACATTATTTATTTTTATTAATTAATACCAATGCAAAGAAGTGATATTACAAGCAAAGCACCATTTATGCATGAATATAACAATAAATAAATATATAATACGAAACGAAAGCTTTAACAGGTCTTGGATACAAGTCTTTGATATAAATAGCTCTTCCTCATGTATAATGTAGCGTTCTGTCGCGGACCCCGCCCCTTATTTAACTACTAAATAGTTTCGCTGCGGGGTTGCTATAGTGACGGCCGGTGACTCCGCCCACACTCGGCTGGTCGCTTTTTCGTCGCGTTGTTTGATTTATTCTCGATCTGAGCGAATCTTTCTCATTTACGAAGTTGAGTCCGGATCGCGGAGTTTGTCCTTCTTTCTGCGCACGATGTCCAGGCGAAGCTCGATGCTAGTAAGTCCGCGAATCCGGTTCCAATCCGGTTCTCCTCCTGAATGAAGGCGCTGTTGTTTGCTGAGGGAAAGTTGAACCGGTTGTTTAGAATTCATTTGATATATATATATATATTTTAATTTGTTTTAAAATAAACCATGCCTTGTAGACGTTCGTTCGTCCTTTCGACAGAGTTTTACGTAGTTTTTAAGCTCGGAACAGAAAGACGAAAGTGAACAATGGAAGCGACTTCCCCAAACGCGCGCGAGGGGAATCCTGACGCCGAGGTTTAGTGTTTCTGTCGTGTTTTGTGTTTCTGTCGTGTTTAGTGTTTCTGTCGTGTTTTGTGTCCCTGCTGAAGCTGTTGTGCTCGACAGGTGCCGATGAAGAGCATCGAGCGGGAGCTGATCTGCCCCATCTGTCAGGAGCTCTTCACGCAGCCGCTGATCCTGCCCTGCCAGCACAGTGTGTGCCACCGCTGCGTCCGCGAGCTGCTGCTGCCCAACACCGACGACTCCCTGAGCACCGACGCGGGGTCCGAGAGCTCCAACCCCGGCAGCCCTCGCGCCAGAGTCCCGTCCCCCAGCATGGAGAAGCTGGAGCGGCTGGTGCGATCAGGTAACCTCACCGCTGAGCAGAGCACTCCACATTACATAATAACAGAGGCACTGCGGTCCCAGAGGAGTGTAATGATATGTGACCAAAACCAGTCATAAGGGTCAATTTTGTGAAATTGAGATTTATACATCATTTTTTCCATTGATGTGTGGTTTGTTAGGATAGGACAACATATGAAATATTTCAAGTTAAAATCAAAAGCCTTTAAAGTTGTCCAAATGAAGTTCTTAGCGATGCATAATACTAATCAAAAATTAGGTTTTGATATATTTAAGGTAGGAAATTTGCAAAATATGTGACCCTGGACCATAAAACCAGTCAAAATTACTTTTTTTTTTTTTTGTTTGTTTGTTTTTTCTCTCTACGGAGCCCCTAAAGGGACATTGGCAAAAAATAAAAAATGAAGACTTTCGCGTGCCCACGAGAAACTATCGCGTGCGCACGAGATACTATCGCGTGCGCACGAGAAACTATCGCGTGCGCACGAGAAACTTTTTTTGAGCTGAGGCATTACAGTTTCCGGTTGCGTCACTTCTGCCATCTTACAAAGAAGAAAACAAGAGCATGCATGTGCACGAATTAGCCTAATTGAGATCTATTTTGGCCTTCAATACTAAAACATTGTTTCTGTTCTTGCATTGGGACACAGATAAATCATCATTGAACAGCATAAGAACAGCTATATTCCACCTGAACAATACATAGCCTAACATCTCAGGACTGTACATCTGTACATAACTTCTCAAAACTTTTCATCTGTAAAATAGCGCATTCATAATTCTTTCTATTTTCTCTATATTTTGTACATAACCTCCTAAAACATTTGCACATTCATAATTCTATTTTATCTATATTTTTATTACCATATAGTTATTATTCTTTTAATGCATTGTCTATTCTGTTTATTATTAGCCTTATATTTCATTCTATTACCTTAAATTATATGCATTCCTGCACTCTCTCTGTACTTTCTCCACTGGATGCTCCTGTCACCAAGACGAATTTCTTGTGTTTTTGTGTGCATAAACACACTTGACAATAAAGCTCTTTTTGATTCTGACATTTAAAACGCATTTTGAGGTCTAGAAGTGATTGGTAGCTACAGTATAAAAGCTCAAATTTTAGATTTCGATATGGCAATAGCCTGTTGTCCCACATAAAACGTTAAAAGCAAGTTAAATATGTATATAAATGAAAGTGATTTTTTTATTTTATTTTTGATAATTATTACTTCAGTTAGGTTTCAATAACTGCTGTTAGTTTCGTTTCATTTTCGTTTTTTATTTCTTTGACATTTTTCTTTCTTTCTTTCTTTGCCTAAATGCCTTTATTTTCGTTAAATACAGTTCCTAATACAACATATTTTACCGTTTAAATATGTATACAATATTTCATTTAAACTGGTTTAACAATCATTTTAGAAGTAAAATTAAACATTTAATTGTCGCGAAAAGACCGATGCAGATTTCAGGAAAAAAAAACGTGTCGATTAATTAGCTATTTTTTTTAATCGACTGACTGCACTTTATATCGGCTATATATATATCGGAATGCGCATGGACTAATTTTGAGCTATACAGGCAAAAAAAAAAAAAAAAAAATGAAAAATTACAGTTTTGGTCGAATTTGAGTTTTTCACAAAATGAGTTCATTAAGCCCTCTTCTAGCTATCCCAATGCTCCAAATAGTAATTAAACATCTAAATTGATCTTTATTTGTACGTTTTCTGAGAGGAGTAGCCTACCTTTTCTATGCTCGCTTCTGGACGACTGCTGCTGCTTCTCACCATATTTTGTAGGTCTATTGTCGCAAAGAGCAGCATTCCAGCTTTGTGAATATTCATATCGAATTCTCGATTACATGAGTCCAAACCAGTGAAATATGATTTTCAAACCTATGCTGATGAAAACAATACGATCGAGCTGACTGACATTTGCAAAGCGCGTACATAAGTCTCGCCTCTCCTCGAGCGCGCAATTATTGCGAAATATGTATTGACGAGTTTCACACAATCATAATCTGTTATGCCTTACATGAACGTTTAGTTAATGGTTGGAGGAATATCTGATGTGTAACATTATTTTTGATCTATCCATTACAGTAGGTCTTAATATAGATCTGTCTCAATGTTAATCATACATAAAAAGAAAATACGGAATCACTCGCTGCTCTTGATTAAACTACCGTTTATTTGCATCTTTGTTCTTATTTTTAATAACAAAGATAAAATAATAAAATAGCTATATTGTGATTAATAATATAGTAATTATTATTAAGAATAGGATTGGAGGAAAATATGTAACGTTGCTTGGTGATTTTTCTTTGTAATCTTTAACTCGATTTTTCTCGAAATCAGATCTGCTGTCTCTATTGCCTTCAAACGGCTGTAGCTCAGTCATTTTTTGCCTGATTCCAACAAGTCACATATCATATCATTTTTGAACGTATTTTAATGGAGAATGTGAAAATAAAAAGAACCCATTTTGCGCATTGCGACTCATTTTGCCAGCACATTTATTTTTTAGAATTATTACTTTATTTTAGTTAGGCTTTCAATAACTGTTTCATTTTAGTTTTTCATTTATTTTGACATTTCTTTCTTTCTTTATTTGCCTGCATGCCTTTATTTTCGTTAAATACAGTTCTTAATACAACATATTTTAAAGTTTAAACATGAATACAATATTTATTACATTTAAACTCGTTTAACAAGCATTTTAGAAATATTGCCTATTGTCCCACATAAAACTTTAAAAGACAGTTAAATATGTATATAATCGAAAGCGATTATTTATTTTTGATAATTATTTCTTTACTTCAGTTAGGTTTTCAATAACTGCTGTTAGTTTCGTTTCATTTTCGTTTTTTATTTCTTATATATATATATATATATATATATATATATATAAATAAGTTGACTAACTTTGAACTAAATTTGTTTATTTAAATGTAGCTAAAATAAATTGATTGCAACCACTTACCTTAAAAAAACTGAGTAAATCCAATGAGTCATTTTTTTCAGTGTACATGTTTAACGGTAGAATATGTTGTACCGGTATTAGGAACTATATTTAACGAAAATAAAGGCATTTAGGCAAAGAAAGAAAGAAAGAAAAATGTCAAAGAAAAAAAAAACGAAAATGAAACGAAACTAACAGCAGTTATCGAAACCTAACTGAAGTAAAGAAATAATTATCAAAAATAAAAAAAAAATCGCTTTCGATTATATACATATTTAACTTGCTTTTAACGTTTTATGTGGGACAACAGGCTATTGCCATATCGAAATCTAAAATTTGAGCTTTTATACTGTAGCTACCAATCACTTCTAGACCTCAAAATGCGTTTTAAATGTCAGAATCAAAAAGAGCTTTATTGTCAAGTGTGTTTATGCACACAAAAACACAAGAAATTCGTCTTGGTGACAGGAGCATCCAGTAGAGAAAGTACAGAGAGAGTGCAGGAATGCATATAATTTAAGGTAATAGAACGAAATATAAGGCTAATAATAAACAGAATAGACAATGCATTAAAAGAATAACAACTATATGGTAATAAAAATATAGATAAAATAGAATTATGAATGTGCAAATGTTTTAGGAGGTTATGTACAAAATATAGAGAAAATAGAAAGAATTATGAATGCGCTATTTTACAGATGAAAAGTTTTGAGAAGTTATGTACAGATGTACAGTCCTGAGATGTTAGGCTATGTATTGTTCAGGTGGAATATAGCTGTTCTTATGCTGTTCAATGATGATTTATCTGTGTCCCAGTGCAAGAACAGAAACAATGTTTTAGTATTGAAGGCCAAAATAGATCTCAATTAGGCTAATTCGTGCACATGCATGTTCTTGTTTTCTTCTTTGTAAGATGGCAGAAGTGACGCAACCGGAAACTGTAAAGCCTGAGCTCAAAAAAGTTTCTCGTGCCCACGCGATAGTTTCTCGTGCGCACGCGAAAGTCTTCATTTTTTATTTTTTGCCAATGTCCCTTTAGGGGCTCCGTATCTCTCTGTACCCATTGGCAGATATTTGTTCTGGTCTTAAACTCAATCATAAACTCACTTCATTTGGATGAATGTCTCATAAAACAAGACTTCACATCTTAAGTCATTTTGCTTTTCAAGTAAATGTAAATTGATTTAGGACTCTTTAGACATTTACACTGCAAAATAAGACAAATACTAAGGAAGAACAGCACTTTTTTCTTGTGCAAAGTGATCAGAAGATGCAATAAGGTATTTCCATATTCTAATTTTTGGGAGCAAAGATATTTTCTTTACTTGGTCTTAAAGAGGTCTCAATCAGGTCTTAAATTTACCTTGCAGAAAGCCTGATCTAGCATAATGAGCTAATTATTAGTATTTATAAAACTGCATTATTTTAGATTACGTGTTTTGTCTAGGTCCAAAAATGGTTTATTTCTTGTGATCCTCGTAGAATTTGGACGAGATCAACAGCAGCTGAAATTACATAAGCTTATGTTTTGTGGTTATCGTTTATTACTGCAGGAGTGATTGAGGAGGTTTTGGTCACTGCTGTTTTAGTGTCTTTCCTCACCTCTTCTTTAATATTGTTGGCTTTCATTGCAGTTTTTTCCCCAAGAAATGTGATGCTGTTTTCATGTTTGTACAGTCATTGGTTGTGAATCAGGTTTCACTCCACTTCTGTTCACGTTTAACCATTGTTAGTCTTGTTTCACTTTTCTCTCTGTTGCCTGCAGCCTCGCTGAGGAGGTCGTTTGGAGGGAGAGGTAGATGTGGGTTACGTAATTTAATTAGCTGTAGTGAGTACTGTGTCTCTAGAACCCCTGTACACTTGCGCGCTCTTCTCGCGCACAACGCTTTACGTAAACAACGGTGGAACGAATCACGACGAGATGCCGCTGCCGCTTAAAGAGATGGTTGTAAAGAAATTAACATTTGCTGTTAATTTATTAACTCTCAGGCCATCCAAGATGTAGGTGACTTTTCTTCTTCAGTAGAACAGTAAAGAAGATTTTTTTTGCTGAAACCGTGCTTCTTGGTGATTTATAAAATGCAAGTCAACTGCATGCAACAAAATGCAACTCTCTCTTTCAGAGTCAAAAAAAGCATATCAGGTAACACAGAATTAATACACATGGCTCCTGACGATATATTGAAGTCTTATGAAGCAAAACGATCAGTCTGTGCAAGAAACTGAACATTATTTACAGCATTATTACCTGTAATCCAGAGCCTCAGGCAAAGTGTCTGGAGTGATGTCTGGTTCACCATCGAATCATTCTTTTGAACTGGTTCTTTTTAGTGAACTAGTTGAACCAGTTCATCAAATCGTCTGAATCAGTTTGTGGCTCGAGCAGCTCAGATCTACAAGTTACTCAATCAAAACTCACTTCCAGATGGCTGACAGTCACTGCGAGTGGAAATGAGCTGAAATATCAGTGAATCTGATCCTGTGATGAATGAACTGATTCAGCTCCAGTTCCTCCAGAAACGCTTCGACTCGAACTGAAAACTGATGAGCCGCTGATATGTGTGAACAGAGAGCTTGAACAAAGGGGTGAAATGATTTCTCATGGTCTATGTAAAAAGCTGAGCTGATGAAGACTAGTTTATTGACTTTATATGCTTTACACTGCAGAAAATGATTCTCTTAGCGTTTTTGTCTTGTTTTCTAGTATAAATATCTAAAAATTCTTGAATCAAGATGAATTTACTGTACAAGTAAAATGACTTAAGATATTATGTCTTGTTTTCTGTAAAAATAATATGTTTTGTGAATTTTTCCTTAAAACAAGGAAAAATATCTGCCAATGGGGCAAGAAAAATACTTGTTTAGCCTTTGAATTAAGATTTTTTCTTTTTACCCCATTGGCAGATATTTCTGCTTGTTTTAAGGAAAAACTAACAAAACTTTTATATTATTTTACTTGTCAAGTAAATGCATCTTGATTCAAGAATGTTTAGATATTTATACTAGAAAACAAGACAAAAAGAAAATGAAGAAAATCATTTTTGCAGTGTAAACTGTAAAACAGCCAATAATAATGTGAAATGTGGATGTTTTAATGTAATTGTGTATACGCGATGTCATTGTGTGATTACATAAACTAATGAATTAAACCAGTTCATTGAAACAAACTAACCAAAAGAACCAGTTCATGAACAAGAATCAGATTTACACATTTCCCTGAGGCTCTGGATTACAGATAATAATGCTGTAAATAATGTTCAGTTTTTTGCACAAACCGATCATTTCTCTTCATAAGACATCAATAAATCATCAGGAGCCACGGGGATTCATTGTGTTCCTTGATATGCTTTTTTTGATTCTCAAAATGCTGGTACCCATTGACCTGCATGTTATGAATCATCAAGGAGCACGGTTTCAGCTGAAAATCTTCTTTACTGTTCTACTGAAAAAGTCACCTACGTCTTGGATGGCCTGAGAGTGAGTAAAATTACAGCAAATGTTTATTTTTGGGTGGAGTGTCCCTTTAAAACTCTCGTACTGACAGACGGCGTATCAGATCTCTGCAGTGTGTTTGGACTGAGAGCGTGAGAACGAGTTTTTAACGTCGCTGTGGAGGAACACAGGAATCCAAGAGCTTCTCATGCAGAGACAATATTGAGGCATTTTTCTTCTAGACAACAGCAACTCAATAAATACTAGCAGTAGGTTGTGTAAAGCAGTGTTTCCCAACCTTTTTTGCCATGGCACAGTTTTGATAAGTAAAAAAATCCCACGACACGCCAAGCATTAAAAAAAAAAGATGATTCCCCCCCCAGTAATTAAACAAACAATGCATCATCAGAGTTATTATTTTGACTTTATATATGATCAAACACTTGCACTTAACATTTTCTGAAAATCATACTCCAATGGAGTTAACAAGGTTTTTGACGAGCGAATGACAGATCTGTTTTGTCCGTCATAAGAACGGGCGCATCTGAGACAGTACATTAATCGTTTTCATCAATTTACAGGTTTTTGAGTTTATTGTAGCTATATGGGCATTCAGATTTTCTTGTTGTTTAATACATTTGGCCAAAAATCTCATGATATAAAAGATGAACCGATATGCGCAGAATATTTGAAACGTATAAAAGTGTATTGGCTACAACTAGACGGCAAATGCTAAGACTCTTCTCCACTCTTGAAACACACAAAAACATTAGCCTTTATAGACAGTTACTTGAGTTAAGAAAACGCTGCTCTTATTCAAGCATCAGTTCTTTATTTACCCTTGCATTGCAAAGTAGACGTCTGTCTTCAAACTGCGTCTCGCGGCGCTTCATTCTGAATGGAGGCGGGGTGGAGTTATGAGGTTTGACTGACAGTTTGAGGATCCAATGGCCATACGAGGTTTAGTCACATGCTTCTTTGAATGCTTTTCATTAGTTAAATATTTCTTAAAACCACAAATTTGATTGTTTATCGCTCTGTTGCAAAATTAAAATATTGAAAGTGATCAAGAAGATTGAGTGAGTGTGGATCCCTTACTTGAAAGTTTTGCTATTGTTTGATCTACACACCCAAAACTAAAGTTGAGCGCAGTGATTTTTATTTTTTTCGTGAATTTTAAAACCCACAAATGGACATGATGATGATCAATAGCGTTTGTTTGAAATGATAATAATGAAATATAATAGAGATAAGGAAGTTTTTGATAATTTTCCAGTGGTTGGGAAACACTGGTGTAAAGAACGTCTTGTCAAGTAATAAAGTTCTGTGCTTCGGATCCGTTTCAAGAATAAACGCTGCGTTTCAGAACCCGCTCTACCCTTCTGACTCAAACGCTCCTCTCAGAGAAACCCATTCCGAGCGTGAGCCGTTGTTACCATGCGGTTCTGTGGTTTTGTAGGGACGGGCGTCTCTTGTGCTGATTGGCCTGTTTCTGGTCTGAGCGTTTATTTTTTTTCCCCTCTGCACTGAGTGTCATTGTGGCAGCATCAGGTCCCAGCATGCCGTGCGGCGGCCTCGCCCCCCCGAGCAGCGCAGCACACTCACGGCCTAAGTACACGCTTTATTTCACTCATACTCACTCTGAACCCGGCCCTCGCTCAGATCTGCGTCCTCGCTCATCATCGTCCGCATGCGTCGCTCCTTCCATCTGTGCTGCACGTGTGTCTGCTGTCTCTCGTTTGGTGTTTGTTTGCATTTCACTTTGCTGTTCTTTGTCATCAATGCTTGCTGAGAAGTGATTTCTTTCACCCTGAAATGATTTTCCAGCAGAAGCCCGTGACACTGACCTGGACCGTCTGGAGAGAGAGGTTCATCTCGCTTTAAAGCTGCTGTGTGTGATCATCTGTCCCTCGCTGCTAGAACAGATGCTTTGAGCACTGAAAAATGCTGACATTCTTAGCACTGAATGTAAAAGTGATTAATAATGGATGTTGACCGTAATGAGGTCATGCTTGCAGTTGAAACTCTAGGTTAGGGTTGGGTTACGCTTGTTTAGCTCAACGTCTCATGCTACAGTTTGCACAGCCAGAGAAGCTCCTGCCACTGTTCCTTTAGAAGAGGAAAAATAAACATTGTGTGTTCTTAATGTAAGCAGTGTTTTAAAGGTGAAATATAATGAAAATCTGACTATAATAGGGTCTCCAGTGCATCTAACATCACAGAAAACTTGAAAAAGGACAACCCAATAACTTTGTTTTGGAAAACAAATTTTCCGCTCAGAATTTGCTCTCTGCGACATAGTGAAGGGATCTTATTATAATATTACCGCCCCTTAATCTGCACGTTTCCACCCACAACGTTGTCATTGTGTTTTCGCAAGTGACAATAGTGTACCAGTTCTAATTGATTTATTTGCTGTATATTACGCTGCTGCCATACAGATCTAATATAAACATGAGATTTCATTCCCAGCTTTTTACCTTCACAGACATAACCCACTGTTTTTGTAACTCGTGTGTTTGTGACAAACTTGTGTGTATTTGACAGTTTAAGTGCAATAAGACATGAAAGAGAACTTAGTTTAGTACTCGTATGTCATATGACAGATGCTTTCTGTGCGCTCAGAAAACGCTATATCAGAAGTTTAAACTGATATGGCTTTAAAACGCATGATTTCAACACAATATACATATTCAAAACCAAACAGATGTTTTTTGGCAAAGATCTGAGATATGAGCCGTAAAGACACAGCCCTGTTCTGGAAAAGGGAGTGTGGAACAGCAGCTTATTTGCATTTAAAGAGACATGCACAAAAACAGCCTGCTTCTGCTTCCACTCCAAATAGGCATTTTCAAAATGATATAATTAATGACCTGTGGGGTATTTTGAGCTGGAACTTCACAGACACGTTCTGGGGACACCTGAGACTTATGTTACGTCTTGTAAAAAGGGGCATAAAAGGTCTCCTTTAAAGTAGTACACAACATTTTAAAGTTGTTGTTGGAGTGTAGATGTCATGTTAGTATCACAACCTGAGGGAAGAACAACTGCAAACAAAAGAATCATGTTCAGTTTCAGTTTGTAGCACAGTGTGTCCAGATTTTCCGGTTTTGGTTCTAGAAAAGAATCTTAATTTCAGTGCATCGCTAATTGAGTGAAACCCTTGCCCTGTCCAAATACCCACACTTGCGGTCTTGGCCACTTGAGAGCGTGTGCGCAAGACTGTCCTAGGTCTTAAAAACGCCCAAAGTGCAGTGCCCTTAACGCACACTATACCCAAACCATATCTCCAATACTGCTCCAGAGCGCTATTCCAGGCTTAGTGTATGCCATCATGCATCATGTTCTGGAAAGACACTTAGAAGTTGAATTTAAAATGCAAATGATTTAAAGTGCCCCTATTATGGATTTTTGAAAATTACCTTTCATGCAGTGTGTAATACAGCTCTAAGTGAATGAAAACATCCTGCAAGGTTTTAAATCTGAAAGTGCACCGTGTATAAAATTGAGTACGTTTACATGGACAACAATACTCCGATTTTAATACGATTAAGACAATACTCTGATTAAGAATGTACCATGTAAACAGAGCTTTTTGATTACCTTAATCCGCTAAAAGTCATAATCGAAGTAAACACAAATCGAATTAAGACGTGGAGTATTCCTATTTTAGTCGCATTATTGAAGTGCAGTGTAGACATGTAAACACCTTAATCAAACTATTACCGTCGTGTAGGACTTTTCGCCGCATTTTGCGACAGGACACACACACGGCAGTGATCAACCATATGACGGCAAATAAAAGGCCTTCAACACCGCCGTCGTCTGTATGCACGTACAAATAATTAACTGCACTTGAAGCTTTCATAAAATTAAAAATGAAACACCCAAAACTGTATATGGCATCATCACAAAGACAAACTATATGTTTATATGTGAAATTCTGGTGGTGACGTAATGACGTGTGCCATTAATCGATCTATGTACTATAACATGTAAAACAGGAACATGAACGGATTATTCTAAAAGCAACTCATGTAAACACCTTAATCATAATATTGTCTTATTCAGAATAAGGTAAATAATTAGATTACTGATGTCCATGTAAATGTAGTCAATGTCTTTCAAAAGAAAGAGTCGACTCTGAATCATTGAAACGAGTCGTTTTTAAAACGAGTCCCAAGCCGTTTCATGTTGTCAAAATGAAACATTAGCATAATGCCCGCCCACTTGTTGGTCTTTTCGCCTTGGTCTGAATGAAAATGCAAATTCATTCTTTGCCACTAGGTGCCGCTTTTGGAGCGTTAAAAGCTCACAAACACTGTTTTAAATGAAATCGACCAATCAAAGGAGGGGTTTAGAAAAATTAATCGTTGAACGAATCGTTTGGGAGTCCTTGAGCAAATAAGGTAAAAATAAATGATGGGGGGGACAATGTTAAAAAGTTGGATTCTCATGCTAAGCATGAACAAAGTTTCAAAAAACAATTTGGACGTATAACAGAGTATTTCTGTGGCCAAAATCTTACTTCTGGGTTCGTACAAGTTTCGGAGAGTTTTTTTTTTTCGATCGTGGCTCTTCATGACGTAAACGAGCATGGGACTCCTTATATAGGCATTTCGACCAGAGCAAGAGCATGCCCATCAACATGCTTCACTGCACGGGACTCACTTAGGAAGAATGTCTCTAAAGAAGTGTGTTTTAGTTGTGAGGGAAAGATAACCTTGTTCAGCCTCCCGAAGAAGTTACGCAAACAGTGGATGCAGTTTGTTTTTTTTTTTTTTCGGGCAGCAACAGCGTTTCTCAAGTGTGTTTGTTGACAAACGTTTTATAAACGAGGCCTAGTTCAACATTGGATTTGCACATCGTTTGATACCGAAAGATGGCGCGGTCCCAGCTATAAAAGATCCCGGTCACGATTCAGAACTGCAGATGGTAAGTGAAACGGCATCAAATGTCTGTGTTTTGTTGGCGATCTGCGTTCAAGTGCTCGTAGCTCCGCCCACGTCATACCGCCAGGAGCTCGGCTTTTTTCTGAGAGAATTGTAAAGCTGTATCTTTCTTTTATAAATATGCTAAAACTAAAGACTTTTTGGAGATATGAAGGATGCAATACTACTCTATAGGTACTCAAGATTAACATGAGATTGGGTGAAATTCTGTCTGTTATGCCCCCTTTAAAATAAAAATAAAGCTATGTAAACACTTGCATTTTTACAACACTATAAGTGTGTCCCATCAGGTAATGAAAAGTTCTATACACACTTGTGGTCTTAATCCTCACTTGGATACTTGGGCCAAATACAGGAAATACATCATGAGTAGTCAAGTGCAAAGACCACAAGTGTGGGTATTTGGACTGAGCAGCCAGACATGTCATCTGACTCGACCAATGACGTGTGTTTGGGGTGGGGCCATCTGTTAGACTGACCAATGGCAGACGGAGTGTTTGTGGAAACTAGGGCAGCGATGATAAATCAATGCAGAATCGATTTATGGATGGATTCTGAGATCTTCCGAATGCATCGTGATTCTCTCTGGAATGGATTCTGAGCTTATATTTTAACAGCAGATGGCGCTCTACTCTAGTTTTTATCTGCACACTCAAACGCTGATGAAGAAGAGCATTGAAGAGCGCTTGTGCGTTCTGCTGAGTCTATAATTTCACCTCGGCTCAGAATTCTTTTATGATGCAAGATTAATGTAAACACAGCCCACTGTGAACACCCTTGTAATTCACTTCAACCTTTTCGAATTTTATGAATGATTATTTTAGGTTCAGGTGTGTGTAAGGATTTGGAAACAAGCAGAGTACGGCTGATTCCAAAGCATGCAGCGCCATCTGCTGTTCAGAACTAAGCTCGGAATCTACTCGAGAAAGAATCGGCATGCATTTGGAAAATCTCAGAATAGATGCTGAATCATTTCTTGATTCGCGATGCATTGGTTTATTTTCCCAGCCCTAGTGGAAACCTGTCAGAAAATCATCAGTTCTGTTTAGGGCTGCACGATATATCGTTTCAGCATCGATATCGCGATGTGCGCATCCGCGATAGTCACATCGCAGGATGTGCGATGTTTAGTAGGCCTG
>JBCAMP010000154.1:132500-195000 GCA_039654775.1 Spinibarbus caldwelli
ACCGATAACAAAAATTCTTTATAAATGAAAGCTGATAACTGATATGTTGGCCAATAAATCTAAATCCAAATTTTTATATAATTTTTGAGAGCCTGATTACAAAAGTCTCATCATTAAAAGCTTCAACATAAATCAAACATAAAGCAGCCTTACAAATAAATAAAACAATGCTTAAATAATGCAAACAAGTCACTGGAAAACATTACTTAATGTTACATGTAAAAAAAAAAAAATAAAAATCCGAAATCAAAAATCGTGTGCCATGGATAAATTAAACGGAATAGCCTCCGCACCAAAAATTAAATTATTTTAATTCAACCATACTGTTGATGAAAATAAGATAAAAATAAAAGTGGTGGTTATTATTATTAATATATCAATGATTTTGAAAAAGAAGGATCTTTAATACCACTGTAGCAGCATGCAGTTTTAGCTGCGTGTGCTGCTGAAGAGCTGAATGAACACCAGTAAACTGAATCGCTTATTATTTATACAACATAAACATAATATTATAACTTATATATGCACAAAAAGACGCAAATGCGCACGTGATCTTTAACTAAATTATGCGCTAATAAGATGTGACGCGCTCTTGGCTTTTCCCGCAACAACGCGCTGAAACACAACAAATTAAACCAAAGAATTCACAACGTTTTATTATAATAGTGTTCTCATTATAATATTATATATATGATAGTCCCAATCATTGTTATTAATGTTGTGCATTGCTGTTCGAGCTGCGTGCGCTGAAACTGAAGAGCTGAATGAACACTGGTAAACTGAAGTGCTTTGCTAGCAGCTATTTAAGTCAAGGAAACTAATCACATATGCGATTAATCAGCTATTTATACAACATAAACTAAACATAATATTACAACTTGTATATGTACAAAAAGACGCCAATGCACAAGTGAACTCGAACTAAGTTACGTGCTAACCGGAATGTGTAACTTCTGTTGTGGATGCGCTCTCCTCGCAACAATGCGCTGAAACACGACAAATTAAACCAAAGAATTCACAACGTTTTATAAAAATATATTCTCATAATATTATATATGATAGTCCCAATCATATAGTTATTAATGTTGTGTGCTGCTGATTGAGCTGCATGCGCTGTGCTAAAGATGATCACTGAAGCGCTCTATTAAGGCTCTTTTAGCTTAACCAAACGAATTCTATAGGCCTATGAGATAAATCAGATATATATGCATAAAATAAACACAATATTACAACCTACAATTGCACAAAAGGCTGCAAATGCACAAGCGAACTTAACTGTGCTAGTCATGTGTAGCTCTGTTGTGGATGCGCTCAGCCCATAACAATGCGCTAAAACGGCGCACAAAGATTCCATTAATTATACAGTAATGCTCTCATTATAATATGACAGACTTGCCCTGCACGTTGCACTTAACTGTATTTTCCTTTTTGAAGTGATTCCAATAATATTTCAAGCAATTAAAAACCATCATGGCAAACAGTGCACATCTGAAGTGCCTCTGCAGGAAATAATGCATTATATATCAGCTTTAATATATCAGCCAAATTTTCTTATCAGTTCGATAACGATAACATAAAAATTAACATTTATTGGCCGATACTGATATGGTGGCCGATATATCGTGCAACCCTAAGAAAAAGTATTATTATTATTATTATTATTATTATTATTAATCTTATCAGGCAACACAAACCAGTTTCATGATTTGAAACAATGTTACTCATTAGAACATGCAGAAACTAAGAAATAAATATTTTTTTCTATTAATGTATTCATTTTGTTAAAGGGGTCATATGATGCGATTTCTCGTTTTCCTTTTCTTTAGTGTGGTATGTAGCTGTTTGTGCATGTATAAGATCTGCAGAGTTACAAAGCTCAAAGTCTCCCACAAAAGGATTTATTCTATTTAAAAGATGAGGCTGATCCAGACTGGGCTAAAACGCCTCGTTCAAACACGCCCCACAGGTCTACGTCACGATGTGGAAATAAAGGAGACGCTGTGTGTTTCTGTGTGAAAGCAAAAGCACTTTATTTGACCTTCTGAAAGTAGATGCACTTAGGAATCATTGGTTAAGATTTGTTTACAACAGAACAGCACAACCCAAATGTTCGAATTTGTGCAACGCATTTTATGCACGACAGTTTTGTGAACCTAGTAGAGTACAAGGCTGGCTGTGCACAAAGGCTATTTCTATTAAAAAAAAAAATGGATCAATTCTTACTTTGCTGGTGCTTCTGAATCAGCGACTGTAAGTATGTTTTGTTATTAGTTTAAATATTTGCTACTGACTGTTCAAATGCGGAGTTTTTCACGTAACGCGTCGTGTGTGTGTGTTGTGTGTGTGTGTGTGTGTGTGTGTGTGAGAGGGGAACAGGGTCACATCACAGCGGAGTGTACAGCCCGTCAGAAATCATCTTAACCGCAGCTTGTGTTCTGCAAATACATACGAGCATCATCACTGCCTCTCACGCGACTCTGTTCCCCTCTCGGGCTTGAGCTGATGGTAAAACTAACACGATTATGGTAAAGGGCGTTAAATTTCCGACGCGCGCTTGTGGTGTTCGGCCAATCACAATGCACTGGGTCAGCTGGCCAATCAGAGCAGACTGTGCTTGTCGGAAGGAGGGGCTTTGTAGAAAACGATGAGTTTGAGTGAGACTGGGCACAGAGGAACTACAATAATGTACAGTATTTGAAAAATGTGTTTTTTTTAACATTAAAGCATGTCAACATATTCTGTTACACCAAATATACAAAATAATGATCTTTAAAATGGCATCATATGACCTCTTTAAGGAAAATGAATGGTCTGGTTTCTACAACTTTCACTTTGCAGCAAAAATCTGGCTTTAAACTTGAAAGAAATAATTATTTGACATTTATGGTGATAATTATCGATATGGACTGATTAAATTATTGTTATTATTATTATTTTTTTTTTTTCGGCCATATCGCCCAGCCCTACCTAAACTTTTTTTTTTTTCTTTTATGTTTTGTTCCCTTGACTTCCCTATGTATTTTAAATCGGGAAATGAGTTTGTACTGCTACTAACTCTCAGAATAGTGATGAGAAGCACCTTGATCAGATGGTGGTGGTGTGTTTGCAGTGTCTGACGCTCTCGCTCTGAACGCAGGAGAACGGGCAGCTCGCTGAGAGACGCGCTAACGAACACTTCGAGCGTCTGCTGGAGACGCTTCAGGAGCGCAGGACGGAGATGCTGCGCTGCATCGAGCAGAGCCGGAGTCTGCGGGTGGAGCGTCTGCGGGCGCAGGTGGAGGAGTACCAGGGCATGCTGGAGAACAGCGGCCTCGTGGGATACGCTCAGGAGGTGCTGAAGGAGACTGACCAGTCCTGCTTCGTCCAGACGGCCAAACTGCTGCATGTCAGGTTCGCCCAAGCTGCTTAGCGCCGGCTCCTCGGCACACGTGTCTGTAATCCACAGTCTTTGTCCACTGGCTTGTGTTTCTAGATTTAAACAAGGTTCTCAGTACATTCTCTGTAATCCTGATCTCTATTAGCCCACAAAGCTGCTTTGACATTCACTTTCCCACAAACCCTGAGTCATTGTTTTTGATAGGCCACATGATATTATAGCTGGTAACAGTGAGCTGCTCTTTAGGATGGACTCAGTTACACGCTATTTATACAATACCGATCGTTTCAAAGCCGCTTCAGAGTAATAGATCATGTTGTTAATTTAGATGATTTAACACATTTAGATGATTCTTCCCAGAGAAATAGATGAAGTTTGTCAAGACAAACTTAATGTTGGCTAGCCTGAAAGTAGGGCTGCATGATATATCAAAATCATCGAAATATCGCAACGGCATTGCAATATCTGAATCATTTTAATAATAGGTTACTTCAAAATGTTGCAAAAAGTCAAAGTTTTAGGTCAAGGCATATAGCAGAGAATAGACTGGGCACGTGACAGACTTGGTTGATGTTAAAAAGAGTTAAGTGCAATAAGTTACAGAAAACAACTCCTTGCCGTCTCGTCTAAAGCGTGCGCTATATAATTTTCATTTTTAAATATTTTACAATATAATTTAAATTGATTTTGCACACTTAAAGCAACATCGTATCGCTTTTTGAATATCACATTTTTTAGGTATCGCATTTTTCTTCGATATCGCACAGCCCTACCTGAAAGTTTGTAGTAGTATAAAAGCTTGAAATTTGAAACAGTTCTAAAGATTAAAATGATAGATAGATAGATGATACAAATATTAGATAGAATGGAAGCTTAAATGAGTCTAAATGACTTCGAAATGATGGATGGATGGATGGATGGATGGATAGATGGGGAAATATTAGGTAGAATGGAAGCTTAAATGGCATAGATGTGTTTTTACATTTGAATGTTTGTCAGCTGGAGTTTGAACAGTCTTGGCTCTTCTGAACATTCCGTCAATGTAAGTCTATGGGATTTTTCCGTCATTTTTAGGAAAACCGCAAGTCTTTTCTCAAGCCAATGTAATGAATGGAGTTGTTCCTCTGGGCTCTGTAATGCACTTCTGATACTGTATAATGGTTATGATTTTCTGATAGCATCAATCTTGTATGCAAGTAATTCATCTTGTTCAAATGTAAAGCTTTATCTCTCGTGAGTTGAATGTGATTTTGATTCTGGTTTTCGTTGACAGGATTCAGAAAGCCACGGAGTCTCTGAAGACGTTCCAGCCTGCGGCGATGGCGTCGTTTGAGGAGTTTGTGCTGGACACGTCGAAGGAGGAGCTCTTACTGAAGGAGCTCGGCTTCAGCGGCGGTGAGAGTGAAGCGCTCGCTTTCACGGAGACGCTGCGCCGTTAGCGGAAGCTCTTTAGCGGAGTAATCCACTTACAGGCTTCACTGAGAGCGCCGTGCTCAGACGCTTGCATAACCTCAAAGCCAGTTAGGACGGGGTTAAAGGTGAACGGTGGTGTTTTGTTCTGCTGATCTGCATAGACGCGCTCGCTCGTCCTTGAGCTGTGAGGTCAGTCCTGCTGCGCAAAGGCTCTCAGGGAGCGGATGGAGAATCGGTGCCGCTTTATCCTGATTAGCGCTGTGCACCGTTTCAACATTTTTACGTCGTGAGACACGTTCACCTGTTTAGATGGCATCCGCAGAAACACAGGTGCTTTCTTCCAGGAAGTTATTGATCAGCGCTAATGCTACTGATGGCTGTAATCTCTGTCATGGCAGCTGTTTGCTGTAATGTGATTGGCCGATTTTGATGACGAGGCAAAACTCAGCTATGCATTCTCATCATCAGCTTTAATTCTGCCGCAGTGCATCAGATTCTCTCTGTCCCTGCCGTATGTCCTGGTCTCACGGTCTGGTTTAATGCGTCTCCTATTTGGATCAATAGCTTGTTATTCGCAGAGAAGCGTTGGGCGTCGTGCCCGGGCTCTTGGCAGACCTGCTGGCCGTGACGGCCCCGTTTCCACGGCAACCAGCAGGCCCCTTCCTCAGGGTCACGTGTGTCTCGCTGTGATGGAACGGTTTAACAACAATAGCAGGACTCTGTGAGACAGCAGATGCATAGAGACGCAGCTCTTAAGTGCAGTCAGCTGTGTTTCTACAGCGCTGTGTACAACACAGATCGAGTCAGATCAGCTTCACAGAGACAACAATAGCAGAATCAATGATGGAAGCTCTGTTTCAGTTCAGTTTCTGTTGTAAAGCAGCTCTCAAACACAATAGAGTCATTATTCAGATCAGATCAATAGCGGTGATCGATTAGCTGTAGGAAGTTCTACAATAGACAGCAGTGTTTCAATTTGGTTTGATTATGTGACCGGTGAGATTTAGATCTCGGCCTTGTGTCGCTTCACTTCTTTCATTGTATGTTTTCTGAAGTAAAAGGCCTGTTGCTTGTTCATTTCTAAAGAATATCTTTGTAATTTGTGTGTTTAGAGCAGGGTTTCTGCGGTTTCTTAAAGTCTGTTTGATCATGTTTAAAGCCATAAAAAGTAATATAACTAGTCTTAATTATCATTTTAAGAGGTCTTAAATTTAGGAAAGGATCGTTAAACTTCAAAAGGCTATGATTAATTAAATAAACGAGTGCTGCACATTTAAGTCAAAACATGGCAGTGTTGTACATTCAACAGGATCGTGTACTGATATATGAGAACATGAACCAATTTACATATATAAATATTGAATGAAACGTGTCTTGAATATTTGAACTTGCAGTTACCCTGTTTTGCAGTTGAATGTGACGGGCTGTTTAATTAATTCAAAAGGAATTTGGTTTATTTTGAGATTGTGTGGGTTTGTTTGTATTAATTTTATTTGTGCAGCTCTTAAAAAGTCTTAAATATGATTTTTAATACTCGGCAGAAACCCTGTCAGAGGGAGAAAAATGGCAGAAAATAATAACTTAATATAACCATAATAATGTATACTATAACTTTGTTGTTCTGTCCTTTCACAAAAAAAATAAATTAAATTAAATACAAGTGCTTGATTGGTAGTCTTTTATAGAAAAAACACATTGAAGAAGACATTGAGTGCTGACTGAACAGCTGTTGCTGGTTTCTCTCTTCAGTTCCTGAGCCTCCAGTGATCGATCTCTCTCGCTGCCGCATTTATAACGAGGGTCTGATCCACTGGCGTCTGTCTGAAGACTCTCTGCCCACCGATCATCACATTGTGGAGTTCAAGAAGCTGGGATCTGAGGAAGAGCAGGAGTGGAGCGCGAGCGAGCCTGTGTTTGGCTGCAGCACAGTGCTGTCTGACCTCAGCACCGACTCCAGCTACGCCTTCAGAGTCAAGAGCTGCAGGAACAGAGTCTACAGCCCCAACAGCCCCGAGGTGACCCTGCACACGCCTCCAGCACCAGGTAAACCCCCACACACACACACACACACACACACACACACACTCACACTCACACTCTCTCACACTCATGTGCTCGTAGCTGCGGCTCTGTGTAATTCTCACACTCCAGTAGTATTTACAGACAAAACAACACTGTAATCAAAGCTAAAGATGAAAATGCGTGAAATTAGATGGTTTTTTGGCCAGGCAGCGTATAGCACGGTGATTAACTAGAAAATTTAAAAACGGCACTTCATGGCCAAAACATTGCCGACCCCTTGCGTGAATGAATTTTCCTTCAGTGATGATGCACACAAACACATTAACAGCTTTGACTTTTATTGCTTCAAATTGAAAATGAAATAAGATGTCAAAGGAGCTGTTGCAGAGGCAGCTGCTGTAACTGGAGATGCACTTCCTCTTCCTGTCCAGCAGGTGGCCGGAGAACATCCTCAATCCAGTGTGATCCTTGGTTTCACTAGTGTGGTTTTTATTTTTCCCCAAACCCCAACAACTCGATCTCACAGCCGCCTGTCAAGAAAAGTTCAGGCTTCTAAAAGTAATGGAGGAGATTGCTACAAACAGTATTTCTGTCTGTCAGAGTGTTATTGAGGTTCAGGTTAGGGTTTATTTCAGCGGTCAGCACTGTGGTTGGCGTGACAATGAAATCTTTAGAATCTGTGGGGTTTGTGCTTAATTGATCATTTGGGGAGTAAATGACATCCATCACTAACGGATACATGTTCTGATTCTTTCACCCTGATGATGTTGATTTAAATCTGTGTTAGTCAGATGTGTGTGTCTGTGCTCCTCAGTGTTTGGCTTCCTGTTTAACGAGAAGTGTGGGTTCAGAGCGGAGCGGCTGCAGCTGAGCAAGCGCAGGGACTCTGTGGAGAGCGTGGCGGGGATGAACCTGCTCTTAGCTGCAGAGCGAGTGCAGACGGGGAGCTACATCTGCCTCGACTACATCATCGGAGACACGGGCATCTCTCACGGACGCCATTACTGGGCTTTCAGTGTGCAGCCCGATTCATACCTGATCAAAGTGGGAGTGGCTTCTGACTCCAAACTAACAGAGTGGTTTCACAACCCACGAGACACCAGCAGCCCCCGGTGAGACCCCCCCCAACACACTCACACTCACACTCTGACACACACAAACAAACACACACACACTCACTGCACATGCGCACACACACACACACACACACACACACACACACACACACACAATCACACGCACACACCAGCACACACTCTCACACACACACACTCACTGCTCTTACACACACGCACTCACACCAGCACACTCACTCGCTCACTCACTCACTCACATACACACACACACACACACACACACACTCACTGCACATTCACACTCACATACACTCATACACACACTCACTCATTCACTCACTGCACATGCACTCACACACACACGCACACTCACTCACTGCACATGCACTCACATACACACTCACACACACACACTCACTGCTCTTACACACACGCACTCACACCAGCACACTCACTCGCTCACTCACTCACTCACATACACACACACACACACACACACTCACACACACTCACTGCACATTCACACTCACATACACTCATACACACACTCACTCATTCACTCACTGCACATGCACTCACACACACACGCACACAGACGCACACTCACTCACTGCACATGCACTCACATACACACTCACACACACACACTCACCGTAGCACTCACACACGCACGCACACACACACGCACTCGCACTCACACACACACACATTCGCACTCACATACAACACTCTCACACACACAGAGTCACACAGCACACACTCTCACACACACACACACTCACCCACCCTAGCACATACATTCACACACTCACATACACACCAGCACGCACTCACACACTCACACCAGCACGCACACACACTCACCCTAGCACACGCACTCACATACACACGCACTCACACACGCACTCACATACATACGCACACACTAACTGCTCTTACACGCACTCACATACACACACTCTCACTCACTCACACTCACTCACTGCACATGCGCACTCACATACACACATACACACTCACACACACACACACACACACACACACACACACACACACCAGCACACACTCTCTCTCTCTCACACACACACACACATTCACCCACCCTAGCACACACATTCACACACTCACATACATACACACACTCACACTCACTCACTGCACATGCGCACTCACATACACACATACACACTCACACACACACACACACACACACACCAGCACACACTCTCTCTCTCTCACACACACACTCACCCACCCTAGCACACACATTCACACACTCACATACACACACAGGCACACACTCACACTAAGGCTGCACGATATTGGAAAAAACTCATTGCGATTATTTATTTAGTTTTTTTCTGCGCTATATATTGCGATACAAAAAAAAAATTTTAAATTAATCACCAGATGACTTGAACAGCTCTATTTGGAAAAAAAATAATCAATGATTGGGTTGATTTTGTAGGTGAATAAATCAGCATAGAAAATAAGCAAATTACAAACATAGATAAATATAGAAAAATAATCGGTGCTTTATTTTCTTCAGGTAAGTCTAACAGTAGTCAGGTATAGAAATTAAACAATCAAATTGTCAAATAACACTGCATAGTCTTCACTGTATAAATGAAATTAATAAATCTGTGTTAAAGCTACAAAAGTGATTTTTCTGTGTTTTGTTGTTTTATTAACATTCATAACACACAAAGCCTCAGGAACATTAAACTGCTGTGAACCAATATACTGTTACACATCCATTTACTTTCTCAATTGTTTACCTTCACCTAAGCCATAAGCAACTGTGTTTACAAGGATACTTGCAGAGACATGCATTTTGACAGTTTCGTGCGTATGTGTCATTACAGACACAAATAGACACGGAGGTGAATGGAATTCAGTGTTCACGTGCATCTGTGTGGCTCTCACCGTGTCTACACCGGACGCGAGCGGCGCGATGCAACAAAATACAATAGAACCATTATAATCAGCGATGCTGTCTACAGTGGACACGAGCGGCGCGACAAATACCCAAGAGTAAATCCCTAGTTCTTATGATGTACTGACATCGGTCACTTTGTCGCATCGAGTGTAGACAGCCTCTAGCTATTGTGCCACGACACGACAGCTGTTGCGAAAATGAGTATAAATATAACGATCAGTTTACTATACATTGCACATCCTGCGATGTGACTCTTGCGGATGCGCACATCACGATATCGATGCTGAAACGATGTATCGTGGAGCCCTAACACTCACTCACACACACACACACACTCACTCACATGCACTTACACACTCACATGCGCGCACACACACACACAAACACACAAACACACACGTTTGTTTTTGTGAATTGTGAGGACGTTCCATAGGCGTAATGGTTTTTATACTGTACAAACTGTATTTTCTATCGCCCTACACCAACCCTAAACCTAAACCTACCCCTTACAGGAAACTTTCTGCATTTTTACTTTCTCAAAACTAATTCTGTATGATTTATAAGCATTTTGAAAAATGGGGACATGGGGGGTAATGTCCTCATAAGTCACCTTCTCCTTGAAATACCTGTCATACCCATGTCATTATACAAATTTGTGTCCTCATGTCAAAAAAAACTCACTCACCCACTCACTCACTCTCTCTCTCACACACACACACACACACACACACGTTATGACTTTTGTTCATTTAGCAGACATTTTCATACTCATTCTCATTTGCACAGGTCCTTAAAGTTTTAAAAAGTCCAAAATTTAGTTGTATCCCATTTAAGGTTATAAATCGTAAATGGTAAAAAAAAAAGTCTGTTATTTCATGAATTGCAATATGGCTTAATGTGGTGATTAAACTTCAAAAGGCTATGATGTCATATGAGCACTGCACATTTCAAAGTCAAAACGTTCTGGTGTTTTTATATGAACGCATCTCTGAAGGGAACCGACTGTCTTCAGAAAAGGTTCATTTGGCATTTTCATTTTCTTGGTAATGAAAATGCCTGATAAAGTATCAGTTCAGTGCTGCTTTGTGTGCAGCTGTTACCAAAGAAACCACTGTATTTTTGCTGCTACAGGAGCGCCACCTACTGGCAGAGAATGAATTAGAACTGCTGTTTTTGTTCAGAACAATGTGAAAATAGAACCTTTTTTTACACACCAAACACAATTGTACATGAGAACAGGTGGATGAACAAAGGAAAGGAAAGGAAAGGAAAGGGAAGTGGTGTGTGGCCAAGTATGGTGACCCATACTTGGAATTTGTGCTCTGCATTTAACCCATCCAAGTGCATACACACAGTAGTGCACATACACCTGGAGCAGTGGGCAGCCAATGCTACGGCGCCCGGGGAGCAGTTGGGGGTTTGGTGCCTTGCTCAAGGGTCTCACCTCAGTCGTGGTATTCCCTGCCGGACCCGAGACTCGAACCCACAACCTTCGGGTTACAAGCCCAACTCTCTATCCATTAGGCCACGACTGCCCCCTCTTTTTTTTATTTTTTTTTTTAATTGTTTTTTTTTTTTATAGGGGAAAGGAAAAAAAGATGCTAATGCAATATGATAATATAAACAATTAAGAAACTAAAATGTTTTAAATTAATATAATTTATATTTACTACTCGCTTTGCTTAAAATATAGGTAAAAGGCTAATTTGTGAAGTTTGTCATTTTATAAATTTTTCTTGTATTTGTGAAAACCGGTCTCTGAACTGTAAATCATGCTTTTTCAGTCATTTTACAGTTTAATGTGTTACAGTAACGTTTCTAGGCATAGGCAAGCTAGGTTGTCGCCTAGGGCGCTACCTAGCTTGCCTATGCACATACTGGCATGACATTTTAGCAGGGTTGTGATAAAGAGTGGCATGGCCACCCCGAAATATGATTGCTGTCCCCTCTGGATCCCCCAACATCATTGGGCTAGAGTACTGTCAATCTGACGATGCCTGTATGCCACTGGATCAGAGCGCTGTTATTTGCTGCCTCTGATTGTTGCATGCAAAGTTTGTATTTGGAGTGCTCAACAACATCATTAGATCAATGGGTTCTGTCAGTGCTTTTGCAAGGTAATGCTTTTTTGCCATGCAAAAGCTCAAAGGCCAATTTAAAATATTGGTACAGTAAAAAGTGCACAAAATCAGTATTTTGTTTAGCCAGTATTTGTGGGAGTTGAGATCATGTTGCAAAATTGGTCCAAAAGGTGTGCTCTTTTGCGCTAATGCATTGTTAAAGGATCAGTTGTCATGTAATATTCCCATATAAAACTTTAACAGCCAATTAAAAGAAATATTGGTATAGTAAAATTCGCTAATTCACAAGATCAATACATCCTTTATTAAACAGCTTTGTCGAATTTAACGCATCGTTACGGAAGTGTCAATGCTGAATCAATTCATTTGCTTCTAACAGTGCTTAAATGGAGCACCGTCATACACATAGAGGGCAGAACGTTCCGTTATTTAAAGAAGTTCATGCGTAAAAGGAATAAGTAGCTGTATTCTGATTACTTTTATGCCACTGATCTGGCTTTTATATGTAGTTTGGGGTAACAAAGGGTTTTACAGATAATAAGTTGTGCATAAATTTTATCTTAAGTCAATTTTCAAATAAATCATTCAGATTTGTGGAGCTCACGATGCCCTGAATCTTCACAAATTAGTGTCGTTACTATGACAACCAATTTGAAACTGGTGCCTGAAAAGAAAGTTTTATTTTTATATATATATATATATACATACACACACACACACACACACACACACACACACACACACACACACACACACACACATATATATATATATATATATATATATATATATATATATATATATATATATATATATATATATATATATATATATAACATTGCCCTACCTGCTCATACAGTATTCCTTTTATTTGTGCAGGTCTTAAAAAAAAACTTATACAGCACAAATATAATGCCACAGAGAAACAATATCGAATCACTTTCGGAGCACACAGACAGCAATAAGAATCCAGTTGACTTTAAAGAGCTTGAGCATTTATAATAAACAGAACATTATCGCGGACGCTAGTGTAGTTCTAGGTGTGATCAGGCCTCAACACACGGTCTGGTTGTGGTTTTATGTCATTTTGTGTGTGTTGAATGACCAAGCTTTTTCTTGCTGAGGATTTTCCCAGCTGTGTCAGCCGCTCATCTGCTCTCCCTGATGTTATCCGTTTCTTCCCATCAGGTACGACCACGACAGCGGTCACGACAGCGGCAGCGAAGACGCCTGTTTCGAGGTTTCGCAGCCCTTCACGCTGGTCACTGTGGGCATGGGCCGGCTCTTCATCCCCAAAGCATCCGCCAGCGCTGCCGGGGATCACAGCAGCCGCGTCCTGTCCATGCCGCAGAGGATCGGTGTCTGCCTGGACTACGACGCCGGTCGCGTCTTCTTCTACGACGCAGACAGTATGCGCTGCCTGTACGAGCGCCCAGTGGACTGCTCTGGGACCATGTACCCTGCGTTTGGGCTCCTGGGCGGTGGCGCGGTTCATCTGGAGGAGTTCATCACGGCCAAGCGGCTGTCGTACATGTGAGGTGTCTGTTAACTCTGTCTCGTTCTCTTGAGTTCCTCGTCGTGTGGCTCGCTGCTCAAATATACAAGTCAGTCTGGTTTAAGAGCCGAGTCAGATCTCGAGTGCCTTCAGCCAACCGCGAGTTTCACACCATCAGGGTTCACGCAGGGCACCTTAATACACCGAAATCTAATGCAACGCCTCACGACGTCACTTTCTGAAGAATGTGCACTGATACTGTTAATTACTTTTCATCGTTTACATGCAGTTAAGTGTGCTTAACAACAACAACAACGACGATAAGCGGTATGATTTTGAACACAAGAATTCACTACTGAACACGATTGTGCACAAATTAGTTTTTTGTTATTGTAGCAGCACCTGCAAAACAGCATGATTGTGCTAGAGATGTTTTTTTGTAATCGAGTTAAACACTAATGAAATGTAGCATCTGAATCAAAGCGGTGCTGATCAAACGAGACAGACCTGAACACCTTAAATGTACATATGCACTATTATTGTCGAGGCTAACGTCTTGACCGGACTAATATGGCCTTATTGAGTAATCGCAGGCTCGCTGCTTCATTAACCAGATGACTGGCTAGAAAGGGATTCGACGGAGCGATTCCGCTGGCACTACCTACCTCTGATCGAAGGATGTTCTCGTAGTTTATTCTGTAGTTGCGTTGTGCTAGTCTTGTGCTTTGATCGCCTAGAAACATGCCGTCATCTTCAATTCGGAGCATTTTGGGATTATTTCCCTGTTTATCCTTGTCAGCGAAATCTCATACTAATCAAACGTTTTAAACAATGTGACCGCATAAAAGGAGACTTGTGTTCTCTGAACACTTTAGACGATTAGATTGAGCTTTTACATGTTTGTGATCATTTTAAAAAGTGTGTTTATGTATAAGATCAGTGGACTGAAGTACTGGGAGCAGCGCGTGTGTCGTGAATGTAATTCTGATCTTTAATGAGTTCCACCATTTGTTTGTTTTGCTTCATCTATATGAATTGATTTTCACTCTATTTTCACATGTTCGCCATCAGAACGGTTTATTTTGTTGCACTGGAAGAGGAATAATGCACTTGTTCACTTGTTTCAGGTGTGTGATATCACAGAATGTGTTTTGGGAGCCTGTAACCAAATGTTTTGCTGTTTCTTGTACATGTTAAACAGGGTCTGTAATGGTTGCGGTTTGTAATGTGCGGTACTGAGCTTATGAATCCTGCTGAAGTTCTTTAGCACTTTAAAGCATGTCTGAGTTTGATGCAGGTGTGATATCACAGGTGCGGCGCTGTGATGCTTTAACAGATGTAACCAGCTGTCTCTCTGTCACCCGCATCTGCGTGTTTTTATTTTTAATGTACTACTTGGGTTTTTGTATAAAAATAAATGAATATCCTTTTAGCTGTATCGGTCCTGCGGTTTCCTTTCCCCCAAAACAAACTTTTTAAATAGAAATGCTGAGTGAGCAACACATTATGTGCATTTCATTACTATGAGTGATGATAAATGATCAGGGGCTGCCAGACTCTAGAATAATAATAATAAATAATAAAAAAAAAGAAGTCTAAAATGTGTAGCAGATTTGAATAGACACAAGTGCAAATAAAAGAGCTATTTTCATGGGTTTAATTTTGTGGATATTCATCTCACAAAGCAAAACTATTATCTTATAAAAGCATCTACTCAGTAAATGTATGTATCTTGTGTTGTATAAAAGAAATTACTAGTCAAATCACATTCTTTTGACTAGAGATGACAATAAGATGACTCCGTCTCGTGAGTAATGATTTGTAGTGTTGTCAAACTATTAATCGCATCCAAAATACAAGTTTTTGTTTACATAATACAAGTGTACTGTATATTTGTGTATATAAATGCACACATTCAGTATATGTTGAAAATTATTTACATGTATTTACGTTTATAGTCATAATTTAATATATAGATATATTTAATATAAACATATTTTTCTTAAATATATACGTGCATATGTGTATTTATGTGTACATAAGTTTACACAGTACACACATGTAATTAATCGCGATTAATCGTTTGACGGCAATCTTTTTTTTTTTTCTTTTTCCCCCCTTTACATCTTTAGTGCTACGCTTCCAACTGATGCCGTATTTGTGTTCTGATGTTGACAGTTTGCCAAGACAGTTTAGTGTTCATCACTGTTAATCTCTATAACTATTATAATATGGAAGAAGTGGAAGAGGTGTGTTTTTAGAAGTGGAATGCACGGGAACGAGTAGCCGCTTTTGAAGCGCGTCAAACAAGAAAGCTGATCTTCTGCTGATCTTCTGAACAACTTCACATCCGACATCATGATTGGAGCTGAGGAAAGCAACACGGAAACCTCTTACAAACACGCGCTCTAGAGCCGCGGGCACCAGCGATTCGCTCAGATGCGGTAAAACATACCGATGTGTGTGCTCATGAAAACATATAATCCACAAATACAGAAGCCTTTGTGTGTAATAAAAAAAAAAAAACACGAATGATTTGCCACTGTGCAGTAGTAACGTTAGCATGACTTATTAAATATTATGATGTTCAGAGCTGAATCTGTTTGTTACATATATAGCCAACTATATAACTACCCTATACCATGATCTATCTGAATACTGGATTCTGATTGGCTGGCAGGTGTGCAGTAAAACCGCTTAATGCACAGGTAGTTCCAAGTCAGTTTAAACACCGTTCCGTATTAATGCACTGCTTTAATTGACACACAAACCCACACACATCACTCTCTCACACATGTATTTAAGATGTTTATGATTTAGAATGTATGTAAAACTGACATCTTACAGACGTCTGTCAGATGTTTGTACACAGCAGATGCTTTCCAGATCAACTGATCTTTAACAGACGTCTTGAAGACGTACCTGTGCTATCTGGGGCTTGTTTAGAGAGACACTCAGATGCAGGTAGGCTCACACAACTGTCATCTCTCTCTCTCGAGAATTAATTTAAATAAATGCTAGAATTCATTCAAGTAAATGTGATCTTACCGCACTATTTCACCTCCGTGTCTGATTTGAAGCAGGCATAACTGATGAAAAATAACTGACGTCATTTTTACCTTTCAGGTCAAGTATTGTACTGCAAACATCATTAACGGCTTTAAATTGTCAATGCTGGCAAATGACTAAGGTATAAGTGTCATAATGCACGGCTAGCTATGCATTAAACGATTTTAATGCACTTCGTGTCAAGTGGTTCTTGGCCTTTACGTCGTACATTAAAATTTAATGCACAGCTAGCCATGCATTTTCCCTTACAAATATAACTAACCCATATTACATTTCCGACCCTGAATTCAATTAATTAAAAACAATTTCACTGTAGACACATTATTTTATTTATATATTATTATTATTTTTTTTTTTTGTCATAATTTTAGGGGCCGTTATTCACTGTCAATTGTTTTAGGGATTTTACTCGATAATTTGTATTAAATATTTTATTGATTATGATGTGACTGATAATAGTTGGTTATTGTGGTTAATCTGTGTGAAAGAAGCGATGAATCAGCAGAAACTGACCTGAAGGAGAAGAATAAGACACAAACAGACAGATTCTCTCGGGATTGCCTGATTAACTCCGCCGCCGCCTCGATAGCAGACTTTTTAAATTGAGATTAAGAAGAACTCTTAATTATAAACCACCTAAAACAGCGCAGAGTTTTATGACCGTTTCACATTTGAAAAAGAGCGCGACTCTGTAACCAGGGCGACGGTGACGTTGACGTCCAGTCCCGCGCAGAATCCTGCTTGTCGTGATGCTCTGATTGTAATTCCTCCGTTAATTCTACACACATCGGTTTGGTTTGTTCAGAGTAACGTTAAACCGCTGGAGACCAGGTGAACATTTTAAACGACGCGTCGAAGAGTTTGTGCTAGTTAACGCGCACTAATCAGCTGAAGTCTGTCAGAACTGATCTGGGAGGAGAAAGTGTTTGATTATGTGAGAGAAAAGCTAACTTCAGCCACAGACAAACCTAGAGTAACGTTAGTAAACGAGAGTTTTCTGTTGAAGAAGAAGACAGGCCTCAGAAGTAAACAATTATGTGTTTATTTCGATCTTTATGGATATTGATGTGCGTGATTTCGAGTTGATCCGATCTGCGCTGGTAAGTAGGTGTTCGTTATTTTGTTGTAAATATTGTTTTTATCTTAGTTAAAGTGTGTCGATGATAAAAAAAAATACGCTCTGCAGAATTGAGATTGAAACTCCTTTATAACAGTGTGCCTTTAATTCTGCAGTGCATAAAGAAACGCCATGAAATCAGTGAGCAAATGACACTAATCTGCGACTAAAACCCACTTAATCTTAGGGTTAAGTCATCATGAGCAAGTGCAAAACTCATCAAAGCACTGCTAAATTAGTGTGTATTTTGATAAAGGAATTAAAGTACATGAAAGGTAAAATTATGAACTATGATCTGAATTGTAACATTAACATGATTTCTCAGCGGCCACAGATTTAATGTATTCTACACACTTCAAAGAGTCACGAGGTTTTTTCGGGGAATAAAGTTCATGACATTAGTTTTTATCACAGGACGTTTTGTCTTTCGTTTTTCTGCCAGCTGATGGAACTCTGTCTGAACTCAACGAATGTTGAAAGGTAAATATTTTCTGTGAAACTTGAAGCTTTCTGTTCACAGTGCTTAATTACTAATTAATTACTAGTATTCTTCACTCATAGATCACGCATAGATTGACCATCAGCCGCAAACCCTGAAGAACAGAAGCCCTGATTAACTATTGCTCCAGCAAACATGGGTACATGCTCCTCTTCAATTTCTACCTGAGCTATTATTCATAAATCCTGATATACTTTAGCTGTATGATGATGATGATGATATGTGTGACTGGTACTCTCGTTATCAGGACCAGGGCCCGTATTCTTAAAGATTTTAAGAATCCTCTCAGAGAGCTCATAATTTAGCTTAAAAATGTCTAACTAGGAGTCTTAGCACAAAAGTGGTTCACGACCAATCTGAGAGCAACTCTGAGCGAGGAAAAGACAACAACTGTTATCTTAGTGAGGAGGCGGGGCTGACCCCGTTGCTAGGTAAGATACAGTCTTTTGAAGACTGTGATTGGTTGGTTGTCCAAGAAGGAAATAAAAGAGCACTTTTAAGAGTAGGGTCTATTATAAGGCTTCACTTTGAAATTACAGGCATAATTTTTCCTGTTTTACCATACACTCTCTCTCTCTCTCTCTCTCTCTCTCTCTCTCTCTCTCTCTCTCTCTCTCTCTCTCTCTCACTCACACACACACACACACACACACACACACACATATATACATTATATATTCTTTATTTTTTATTTACCATGCTATCATACTTAACATATTTTATAGGAAATGAACAGTGACACAATAATGTTCTGAAAGTGCTGTAATTGTTTGTGTGATCACTTTGCTTATAGAAGGTTGTGACCGACCCAAATCATCTCTGCTGCACAGTTGCATTTTTCCAGTTGTTAAATATGTTAATGTAGTGATTACTTCCATTTCTGGTGCTATGGCATTTCTGCGCAGTGTCTGAGATGTTAGCGTGTCTCTAATAAGATCGTTATTCCTGCATGATCTAATGTGTAGCATCTTAATAACTCACTGTCATGCATTGTGTGCAACACATTTCTTCTCCCTCTTCATGTTTCGTCCATTTTCTCCACTGCTAAAGAAACTCTTAAGCCTCTTAAAAGTCCTCGTCCGTACTCCTAATGATTTTGGACCTTAAGACCTAAGAATGGTTAAGATGCTTTCTGAATTACTTTTTTCTTTACTAGGATCTTTTCTTTAGTTTTAAGGGGAAACACCCACATTTCTAAGAATTTTCTTAGAATTTTGTTACTAGGAGCAACTCTTAGCACTAAGATTTTTCCTGAATACCAGCTTTGATCTTTATGATCAGTGTTGGGGGTAATGCATTACAAGTAACACTAGTTATGTAATCAGATTACTTTTTCAAGTAACTAGGAACACATAGTAACAAAGTAACACATTACTTTTTAATTTCACAAGGACATGTCTGAGTTACTTTTTCAAATAAATAACACCAGTTATTTTGTTTCTCATGTATAGACTGGCAGCTCTTGTGTTGCCATGTTGAGAGAAATCAGGAGTAAGTGCAGAGCGTTGTGTGTGAATGTGATCTTACTGTAGTTCTAGACTAAATATCAACATGTATTTACTCATCTCACCTGCACAAAAACACATTCAGTATTCCTCAAAATCAATAAAAACAGTAACATGCAAACTCAGAATATGATGCAAACCTGCAATAATTAAATGTGTTATAAATTGAATTTACATTTCCTTCGGCCTTTGGTGTGAAAGGGCTTTTACATTTGCCAAAAATATAACTTATATTAAAAACAAACAAGCCCAGCCCAGATGAGAACACACATTGCTTTACATAAAAAGTAACTAAAGCCCTATTAGGACGGCAATTGTTTCTCATAAGGACATCTGTAAAAATAAATTAACATATCACCTCAGTGATAAAACTCATGGATTCAGATGGTGATTTATTCACAGTGGAGGAGTGAGTTCTGTGATCCTACAAACCCGGGAACCACGTGGCCAGTCACATGATTGTCTACTGTAAATAAAATTAATTTTATTAACTTAAAATTAATTTTATTTACAAATTTATTGTTATTATTGTGTAAAACGTATTTAATAATACTTATTATTATGTAAAATGTATTTTTTAGTGCTGTCAAATGATTAATCGCAATTAATCACATCCAAAATAAAAGTTTTTGTTTACATAATGTTTACTGTGTATATTTATTATGTACATATAAATACACACACATGCATGTATATATTTAAGAAATATATGTTATGTTTATATATTTAAAATATTTAAATATAATATCAATTATATGAATATAAATATATACATGGAAATGCATGGAAATATTTTCAAAATAAATGCTGTATGTGTGTGTATTTTTATATATATATATATATATATATATATATATATATATATATATATATATATATATATATATATATATATATCATAAATATATATATATATATATATATCATAAATATACACAGTACTATACACACATATATTATGTAAACAAAAACTTTTATTTTGGATGCAATTAATTGTTTGACAGCACTAGTATTTTTATTATTCCAAGCATATTTTATTATATATAGTCCTATTTAATATTTGATTATTTAGATATCCTGTTTAAAGATAGGAAAATAGACGCGCTATAGTTGTGCAGTATATAATTATACGTGATATAGTTGTATGTATAACTGTATATAATACACATTTTAAAATTGTATTGCTGCCCTAATAAAGACCCATTTCGAATGTGGTTTTCTTCTCTTTCTGCTCCCACTCGCTGTGGTGAAGCAGTTATGAAGTATTGTTCTTTTAAATACTTTCCAGCATTTCAGAAATAAATATGCATGCAAATTACAGCAAAGTACAACAATTACCGTACCGTGGTCAAAAAGGTATTAAAGATTGAATTTTCAATTGATTCAACGTAACCCCCTGTAAATGGTGAAAATAACTTGCGTCCCCCTGAGAAATAATTACTGTCCGAATAGGGCTTAAGTAATGCAATTAGTTACTTTTTTTAGGGAGTAACGCAATACTGTAATGTAGTAACTTTCCCCAACACTGTTTATGGTCTTCATCTTGGTGGGTGTGGGTGGGGTTTCTCAGGCCTGTAGGAGCCTCTTCTGATTCGTGATTAATTAACAAACACATTGATGTGATCCTGTAACGTGTGATGAAAGTGGCGGCAGCTCTCTTTCCTTCTGTTTAAAACAATGTTTTCTTTTTTTCAGACACTTTTGAACACATCTGCACCAATCTTAAGGATTTGAAGCACATCCGTTCTCTCTGCAAAAGCAGCTGTGAGTGAGGAAGCATCTGTCCGTTGGAGACCAGCATGATGAACGAGTCTCTATCTGCGACGGAGACCGTGAGAGTCGCCTGTGCTCTGGAGATCAGGAGAGAATATGAGCTCTTACCAGCCGTTACCTGCTCGCTCTGCTTCGCTCTGGGCCTCATTTACTGTTTCTGCGGTGAGTCTGAACCAAACACGGGCTGAGCTTCTGACGAAGTTAACCGTAGAGTGCATGACCACAAAATCCTACTGGAGGGATGAAATGATTTCTACTGGATTCAGAGGTTTTGATTATATACTAACGCTTAACTGTTTCAGTACAGTTTAGTTATTCTTGTGTACACAATAAAAACTCAAATTCAGTGTAACTAACTAGAACTATAACTTTAGCTGTTGCAGGTTCTTTTGAAACGTTTTGACCTTTGTCTGTGGTTTTTGGGTGTATTTTACACTTATGAGGCAAGTAGGGCTGCAGCTAATCCATAGAGAATGAGGAGTTACATCACAATCTTTTCACTCCGCGTTGCATTTCGGGAAGGCGCCGCCATATTAGCAGGATACGCTATCCGTTCCCATGGTTACTTCTCATTCTCTATACGGATAACTGCTTATCTTTTGGTTTATTTTTGCCTTTGTTAAATAATAATTCATTCTTCATTGTATCGTTAGCGGGGAAGAGAAGCTAATTTATCACATTGCATGATAATTAGATATTTTTTTTCTCTTAGGTTTTGTAGAATTTAATTTACAATGTTGATCTGATTACCGTGAAAACTGTCACCCGCTGGATGCTCGCTGCTGCTTCAGCTGTCATGGTATTATCCAAATATAAGTGTGTTCAACAAACTGACAGAAGTTGATCCATTTCTTTGTTGGAAACTTTTAAATGATAAAGTATAATTGTTGTTATTATAAATATTAATTTTTCCATGCCACGGAGGAAAATCAGAGATTGTGGATCACATTCAGCGAACAGTCACAAACTGACTGTACTTTTTATATTTATTTCAACAAATGACAAGCAAAATCAAATCCCTAGGAGCTTGTGAACTGTTTTGTAGCATTTTTAAATGCTGGTACTAGGACAGCGATGCTAAAAGACATGCAGGTGAGCCAGAATATTAACGTGACATGTTTAAACGTTAAGGCAGGGGTGGGCAAACTTTTTGACTCGAGGGCCACATCAAGTTTTGTACATTAAGTGAGGGGCCGCATAATGTTTATGACAAATGAAGCTGGGATTTTTTTATTTGTTTTATTTATTTTTTTTTTATTCTAAATTGACACTCACTACTGTACTGTATGTATACTTGTACATACATGGCAGTTCTATTCTTGTACCATCTCTACCTATTTTTTTTATGAGCACTTTATGACATAAGTTGCATTGGTGTAGCCTACAAGTCGATTGATGTGTTAGACACATTTTATCATTTCATTCAGAAATAGTGTAAAATAAACTAAACATTTACAAACATTAGAAACATGTATATTCCCCACACTCCACAAAAAAATCCTGTAAATTTAGCAGTGTTCAGATTAGAAAAAAGAACGAAAATATAAGTAAAAAACAAACTCAAATTATGGTGGCATTCACTATAAACATAAACTCCCAGTCTAAATCTTTAAAGCGAAACTGAAACTAGTGCATGGTTGCTAGAAAATGTACAATACAAACTCAAAACAAACTCACTTGCCTTTTCTTGTTCGTTATCAATCCTAATGTGCGCGCTTTGCTTGACCTTGATTGCTTAATATACCGCAAGTTGCCTTGGAAATCGCAGCACGTTTCAGATGCGGTGTCCATCCAAAACAGACTAGGCGCCTATCTTTAGCGAAGTGGCGCCGCTTTTTAAACGTGCCGAGGCGTGGCTGGTGTAAACACAAGCATTGACTGGAGTGGCCGCGATCAGCTCCGGTGGCCGCGTCTGAGCGGCGCTACGGTGTAAATCAGGGGTTATATGCACTACAGGCTACAGCGCCATCTATTTGATTTTACTGATATTGCATCAAATTAGCTATTTTGGACCAACTGCCTCACAGGCTGGATGAAAACACCCGTAGTTAGCCCACCTCTGCAGATTCATGTCATTTTAAAAAATCCCTCGTGGGCCGTCACAGGAGTGATAGTGGGCCGCAGATGGCCCGCGGGCCGTAGTTTGGATACCCCTGCTTTAAGCGTTTTCCTCCCTTTAGAAAACCGTAATGTAGAAAGCGCTTATGGATTAAGACAGTGATATTTAATGTTCATATTTTGGGCTCATCTGTTTTTCTCCACATATTATGATTTATTAATAAGTTGTGTACTAGAGCCTGACCGATATGGGTTTTTTGGGGGCTGATATCGATATTAGGGCGTAAAAAAAGGCTGATATCGATATATCGGCCTATATTCTTTGTGTATATTATAGTACAGTACCAGTCAAAAGTTTGGACACTTTCCCATTCCTGTGTCCAAACTTTTGACTGGTACTATATATAGAATACTATAGTATCTACATAAACCGAATATATATACATAAACACATTTATTACAATGATCACTCAAATGTGGTGATCAAACACTTATAATGACATGACACAGATATGTAACGGATGCAGGGCATTTAACAATAAACTTTATTATCCAAAATGAGTCTGACATCAGTGCACTGAAGAGTAAAAGTGAAGTTTATTTAACTTTATTTCAATTCAATTCCATTCAACTTTATTCCATTGAAGTTTATTTCACTTCAGAACATTCACTCACGGATTTGCGCTACTGTCTTCACACAGACGAAACTTACTAGAGAAGTGTGAAGTGTGACATAATATACCACTGTAAATAAATACAATTTAAATTCACATCTCGTGCACTTTAATGCCCTTTGAATGTAATGTGTACGTTCCCTTGGAACTGGAATCATGGCAGAATATCATGTGAAGTCCACTTCTCAGGGCATTTACGGTCGAATAAGACAACGCTTGAATGCTGCAGCCTGAACAAGAGACCTCTTTACTGAAGTTAAAGTGTTGGCTGATGTCATCATCTCGCGAACGCGGCGGCGGATCTCCATCAAATTCGGGGGATCCCTTCAGCTCGAGGAGCCCTCTTGAACACCACCCTCCGCACCTCAGTGGCCCCCCGGGATCGCCAGATTGGTTGGCGTCCAACCGCAAATTTAACCGCCTGTAACTCCCGGACCCTGGGGGCTATCGACACGGGGGTGGTCTCATTCGAAAGGGGGCCTCGAGACGTACACTCGATTCGGCGTTCGAGAGGGTTCCTCGAGCTGAAGGGATCCCCTTAATTTGATGCGGATCCGCCACGCTGTTGCAGAGATATGGCCGTTCAAAGTTTCAATGGTATTCCATACACTTAAACTTCAAAGTGTTTCATCCAGGTCGCCAGTAGCAAGCAATGGAGCGCGCTCTGCTGGACAAACTATGTAATTACACCATATACAAGCAATTTATCTGCGTTTTACGTTCTGTAAAAAAATGTTCATATCAGCAGCATATTCGCGGATACCGATATATCTGCGATAGGCTCATATCGGCCGATAAAATCAGCAAAACGATATATCGGTCGGGCTCTGGTGTGTACGGAATGTGATCTTTTATTATCACTGTCTTGGTGCATTTGTTCTTATGAGAGGAAAATGCTTAACGTAAATAAACGTGTTGCGTTCACATTTTGAGCTTATATGCGTATCTGCTAGGGCTGCACGATATATCGTTTCAGCATCGATATCGCGATGTGCGCATCCGCGGTAGTCACATCGCAGGATGTGCGATGTTTAGTAGGCCTGATCATTATATTTATACTGAACGTTTTCTTTGCTCACACACAGACACCGTGTCTACTCCGGACGCGACAGCTGCACAGAGATATCCATTTTTAAATAAATTTAGTAGCAGAGCTACTGCAAGCGATTTTCAGTGCTGGAAATCCATTTATC
The DNA here is from genome assembly GCA_039654775.1 of Spinibarbus caldwelli. NCBI lineage: Eukaryota > Metazoa > Chordata > Actinopteri > Cypriniformes > Cyprinidae > Spinibarbus > Spinibarbus caldwelli. Next base: position 157,791 of record JBCAMP010000154.1, read on the forward strand.
CTTTGTTGAAACTTCCGCGTCGTCAAGGAGAACACATCACGGATGTTTAGCAACGGCAGGCGCCAGGAAAGCGCAAGCTCCCGAGCGCTTTGGAAAGGAGGAGGAAGTGGCGCGGCGGGAGTTTTCCACGCGTTTGCAGATGCACCATGTGAACGGCCCCAAAGTCTTTCTACACTGGATGCGACAAAGCGACCGTTGCCAATCGTGTCAACTTTGTGTCAGTACGTCATAAATAGAGCGAGGCATATCAGTTTACTGGCGGGGATTCGTCGTGTCGCGCCGCATCCAGTGTAGTACGACACATATGCGCGAAACCGTGTCAAAATGCATGTCTCCAAGTATCCTTGTAAAAAAAAAAACAGTTGCTTATGTCTTAGGTAAACAATTGAGAAAGAAAGAGGATAACAATAACAGCAGTTTAATGTCTCTGTTGCTTTCTGTGTCATAATCAAACAACAAAACAGAGAAAAATCACTTTTGTAGCTTTAACACAGATTTATTAGATTTAATTTATACAATGAAGACTGTATTATGCAGTGTTATTTTACATTTTATTATTCAATTTCTGCACCTGAATACTGTTGGACTTAAAAATACAAAGCACTGTTTATTTCATTTGTATCTTTGTTCTATTATATTTATCTATGCTTGTAAATTGTTTATTTCCTATGCTGATTTACTCACCTACAAAATCAATTTTTTTTTTCTCTCCAAATAGAGCTATTCAAGTCATTTGGTGATTTTTTTTTTTTTTTTTTTTTTTTTTTTTTTTTTTTTTTTTCATATCGCAATATATATCGCAGAAAAACAAAATATCGCAATGTGAGTTTTTTCCAATATCGTGCAGCGCTAGTATCTGCACATAGTATATGGTTTACAATTTTGTCTTTATCACTGTCTTGGTACATTAAGCCACTTTAAGCATTTTAGAAAGTCCCCTGTTCAAGTTCTGCTAATTCACAATCCATACTCGCAAAGAAGGTAACATTAATCATTAAACCAACAAAATCAAATCTTTCAAAAACACAGAAATGTGATTCTTTTATTGAATTAAATCCAAGGCATTGGGTTTAATCAGTGATATTTACTACGTCGACGACATCTCCACGACCTGCTTCCTTTGATGTGTTTGCACATAGAAAAAAGGCGAAAAAACATACTGCATTATCTGGTTTTCTCTCAGAACAGTGATCTGAGTTACTATTGCAATTCTCCATGCAGCATTAATGACATACAATGGTGACATTTTTACAATCACGACAAAAAAATCAAATACTGCCCTAAACTCAATAACGGAAAGGCAGCGCTATCCTGCAAGTATGGCGGATAAACAAAGCAGTTTCCCAGAACTCAACGCAGCGTTATGTCACATTCTCATTCTCTATTGATGTTTCTTAGATTAATCAGATTAAAGACCCAAGTTTTATATTTTGAACTTTTTTAAAAAAGCGACCCACATCCTGCCCAGTGTTGTCTTCCAAACGATGTGCAAACGGAAGTCTATCAAATTAAATATAGTGATTATGTCCATGTTATACATAAAGGGTCAATGCTAACTAATTCACAGGTATTTAAGCGCTTTATGCTTTCTAGGGTTGTGACATGGACTTACACCATAATGTGGCTCATACACAAGCATGTTTTCAGCTCTTAGTTATCTAAATAACAGTTATAAGGAAACTCAGAACAATAAGACAGTGTGTAAAATGCAGTGCTGTTTAAAACATGATTAAATCCTATTGTAAAAACAGATAGTCCTAAACGCTGTTGGACTGAACAAACAGCCTTAGATCGGTGTGTTGGTTCTCTAAGTTTAGCTCTATTGTTAGTCAGGAAGGACATCCAGAAATAGCTGACTGTCTTTTTTTTTTGTCTTGTTTTCCAGTTCAAATATCTAAACATCCTTAAATCAAGACACATTTACTGGAGATGCAAAATGAAGGCATGAAGTCTTGTTTTTAGAGAAATTGAACACAACTGAGTTTAAGTTTAAAGCAAGAACAAATATCTGCCATTGAGGAATAAAAACTTTGAATTAATCAGAATCAGAATCAGAATCAGAATGAGCTTTATTGGCCAGGTATGCTTACACATACGAGGAATTTGTTTTTGTGACAGAAGCTCTACAGTGCAACAGAAAGACAGCAACAGGACAGGGCACAGATAATAAAAGAATAATTTACAAATAGGCAATGTACAAATAGCAAAAACACAATATATAGACAATTATGGTGTACAGGTCAATATGTGCAAATCTGAAATGAAAAAAAATAAGTATGTGTGTTGAATAAATAATTTATAATAGTGTTGTGTGTTCCACTTTTAATGTCAAGTGTTCATGAGATGGATTGCCTGAGGGAAGAAACTGTTCCTGTGTCTGGTCGTTCTGGTGCTCAGAGCTCTGTAGCGTCGACCAGACGGTAACAGTTCAAAGAGGGAGTGTGCTGGATGTGAGGGGTCCAGAGTGATTTTGCCAGCCCTTTTGCTCACTCTGGATGAGTACAGTTCTTGGAGAGTGGGGAGGGTTGTACCAATGATTCGCTCAGCAGTCCGGACTACCCTCTGTAGTCTTCTGAGGTCAGATTTGGTAGCTGAGCTGAACCAGACAGTTATTGAAGTGCAGAGGACGGATTCAATGATGGCGGAGTAGAACTGATTCAGCAAGTCCTGTGGCAGGTTGAACTTCCTTAGCTGGCGAAGGAAGTACAACCTCTGCTGGGCCTTTTTCACAATGGAGTCTATGTGATTGTCCCACTTCAGGTCCTTCAGGTCATTAAGTGGATATTTCCATTGGTAGGTATTTGTTTGTGTTTTTTAAATTTAAATGAATGTTATTTTAACTTTTGTTTTTGCTTCTAATGAACAGGGATTTTTGATAGCAGTGACAATGTATTTGTTCTTGTTTTAAACAAACTCATAGAACGAGACTTCTTCAGTCATTTTGCTTCTAAAGTAAATTTGTCTTGATTTAAGGATCTTCAGACATTTGCACTGGAAAACAAGACAGAAGTCCTGAGGAAGAACAGCACTTTTTAGCAGTTTGATCAGAAGAACAGTAAAAGTTGTTTCATTATTCTAGAGAAGGTATTATTTTTTTCTTATTTATTGGTGAAATAAATTAAAAAGCAATGGAGGTCTGTTAGAAGTTGTATTCTCAAACTACTGCTAATAGAAGACATTTACTTTTAGAGATCATATTTATTCAATTTGGTCGTTAAAATTTCTATACTTGCTCTCAAAAAAGCCTGCAGTAACCCTGATTTTGCTGCATGCAAGATAATCAGAAACACTATTGACAGTAATCAGGTGGATGTTAGTCAACAGCAGCGACTAATAACTGCAGTGAATTGTGACCTTGGACCACAAAACCAGTCATAAGGGTCAATTTTTTTGAAATTGAGATTTATACATCACCTGAAAGCTGAATAGATAAGTTTTTTGTTAGGATAGGACAATATTTGGCTGAGATGCAACTATTTGAAAATCTGGAATCTGAGGGTGCAAAAAAATCTAAATATTGAGAAAATCACCTTTAAAGTTGTTCAAATGAAGTTCTTAGCAATGCATATTACTAATCAAAAATTAAGTTTTGATATTTACAGTAGGAAATTTACTAAATATCTTCATGGAACATGATCTTTACTTAATATCCTAATGTCCTTAATATTAAGTAAAGGTGGTCTAGGATACTTCTGGTCAATCTGACTTTACTGCAGTTGGAATTGAACTGCTGGTTTCGTCTGGCCAGAGGAGAACTGAGCCTGGTTTCTCTCAAGGTTTTTTCTCCATTCTGTCACTGATGGAGTTTTGGTTCCTCTGGCTTGATTAGTTGGGGACACTTAATTTCCAGTGATATCATCGACTTGATTGCACAGATACTATTAGAACTGAACTGAGCTGATGATGACATCACTGAATTCAATGATGAACTGAAAACTGAGTGTTTACTATTATCCTTTTGCATTATTGACACACTATTTTCCTTTTTGATACTGTAAAGTTGCTTTGACACAATCTGTATCATTAAAAGCACTATATAAATAAAGGCAGGGTTCGTACGGTCATGAAAAACCTAGAAAAGTCATGGAATTTTAAAACAGCAATTTCCAGGCCTGGAAAAGTTTTGGAAAAATAAATTAACCCAGAAAGTTTTGGAAAAGTCATAGAAATCTATTTAACAAATCTCTGTATAATATAATTATGTTTAATCAGGTCCTGAATTTCGGTGCGGGATTGCACATATATCGCATAGTTTTTCTCATTCCCGCAGCTTTCGACTTTAAAATGGATATTCACACATTTTTTTCAATAGCCTATAGCATGTAGGTTTGATGAGTAAATAAATCCACACAGAATATCAGATCAGTCATTTGAAAACGGCGTGAGTGATTAACATGATTAACTAAGCAAGCCAGAGGCGACAGCGGCAAGGAACCAAAACTCCAACGGTGACCGAATGGAGGAAAAAAAAACGTTGTGTCAATCACGTTTACACACTCCCTCCGAAACTTTCGTCAAAAAAAAAACAAAAAAAATCGGATCAGGTTCGATTTTCTGCGTTTTCACATCCATAGCATGCATTTTGATAGGAAAGGATGACGAATACGGGAAAAAAAAAAAAATTTCGGACTCAGTGTGCAAGGACCTTCACGTCTGGCGCAGTTGCAGCTTGTATTTATTACTAAAACAAGAAAGCAAACAATAGCATTAATAGTCATTAATTTTAGTTAACATATGCTATGATAATTTGAACAGATTTTTATTCTTATTGTAAAATAATGGAACATTAGGTCATGAATATTGTATCAAAAGTCATGGAAAAGTCATGGAAATTTATTGGTAAAAATGTGTACAAACCCTGTAAAGGTGACTTGACGTAATGATTTTTGGCATAAAAGAAAAGTGGATAATTTTGTCCCATACAATGTATTGTTGGCTATTGCTACAATTATACCTGTGCTACTTATGACTGCTTTTGTGCTCCAGGGACACAGTTGAGAACGTGTGGTGAAGGTGATAGAGTGTGATCAGTGGAATCATCGTCTGTAATGTTCTCGTCTGCTCCTCAGGTTGCCGCTGTCTCAGGACGGTGTTGTTTGCTTCGGGGCTGGCGTACGGCTCTGCGGTGGGTCAGCTGCTGTGTGTGTGGGAGTGTGTGCTGGACGGCCGGGCGCAGGCGGGCGTTTCTCTGGGCCTGGGTCTGCTGGCGGTGCAGGTGCGCAGCGTGGGGCTGTTCCTCAGTGGCCTGCAGCTGGGAGCGCTGCTCTCTGGCGCCGCCCTGCTGCTGCTGGGGCAGTATTACCCCGTGCTCAGCCTGCCCTGGGCTCTGGTCAGCGCCGCCACAGGGACCAGCCTGCTCTTCGCCGTCCTCGCTCTGCGCTGGAGGAGGGCCATGACGGTAGCTGTGACGGCCGTGGTGGGGGCGGCGGTGGCCGCGGCGTGTGTGGATTACTGGCTGGAGACGCCCGTGCTGCTGCTGCGGGCGTATGAGGGTCTGCAGAGACGGCAGGGCTTGTGCTGGTACAGCTGGGTAGTCATCGGTGTTTGGCCTGTACTCACAGCACTGGGAACACTGGTCCAGTGCAGCATCACCGATGACGGTATCAGCACACATCACACACCAACCACACAACACACACACACACACAGGTCACATTACCCCACAACATATAGCGGTGGCCAAAATGATTAAAACACTAGTATTTTCAGCAGCTAAAAATGGTTTTAAGTCAGTTATTTCTATCTTTTGCTGTAGTGTGTCAGTAGGAAATATCAGTTTACATTTCCAAACTTGATTTAGCCATTAATTGTAATAATCCAGTGAGATTTTTGTGCTCCACACTGGATACCCAGCCCTAATGTGTTGTGTTGCTTTCTCTGTCGTTTCTCTGTGTTTTGTCTGTGGTATGTCTGTGTGTCAGTGTCTGTGACGGGGAAACAGAAACAGCTGGATCAGACGCGGATCAGACAGAAGCGTGAGCGCAGACCGCCGGCCCTCCAGCGCTACACAGGAGACGTTCTGGCCCCGGTACCAAACACACTGACAGCAGGAGTCTCATACGCTGCTGATTCACTCGCTGATCTCCGTCCGTCTTTCTCCAGAGCTATCTGGCCAGTCTGCGAGAGCGGCAGACACACACGGGCTCGTCGCTGTGGAGTCTGAGCTCTGTTCATCACACTTCGATTCTGAGACGGGATCTCTGGTGCCTCTCACAACTTCGGCGTCGGCTCTTCTCAGACTCTAGAGCGATCGGGTTTGACCTCAGAGGAAGGATCTAGACAGGTTTCAGTCTGCAGTTCACCTCAGCTGCGTGGAAACTCAAGCAAACACACACAGAAAGGCCTTGTGGGTCGGCTGGGACCTTCTGTCTGTGAGGCCAGTCCAACACACTTACTTCAAAAATAGCTTCAGTCTTATTCACAAGACGCTTTGATAATATTGAGATGTGAGGAGAAACATGAATTAAAGCCGTGTAGCTGAATGTGCTGTACAGCTGTATGTGGACTTCTGCTGCTCCTAAAACGCTAATTAAGGCCTATAAAGCTCTTAAATTGGAGCAGAAAGTCTTGAATTCATAAAGTCGTGGCATTAAATGTAAAAATGAATCTCTTCTTGAGTTGTTTTGCCTTATTCTCCAGCACAAATATCTAAACACCGGGTTCGTACAGTCATGAAAAACCTGCAAAAATCATGGAATTTTAAAACTGCAATTTCCAGGCCTGGAAAAGTTTTGGAAAAATAAATTAACCCAGAAAGTTTTGGAAAAGTCCTGAAAATCTATTTCACATCTGTATAATATAATTGTTTAATCAGGTCCTGAATTTCGGTGCGGGATTGCGCATATATGGCATAGTTTTACTCATTCCCGCAGCTTTCAACTTTAAAATGAATATTCACACATTTATTCAATAGCCTATAGCATGTGGGTTTGATGAGTAAATAAATCCACACAGAATATCAGATCAGTCATTTGCAAACAGCGTGCGTGATTCAGCTGTACCGCATCTTCTTTGACTTTATCTTTATCTTCACATCAGAGCATCTCGTCTGCACTAAAGAGCTGCTGCACGCTGCGATACAAGACTTTCGCTTGAGTTTTGGTACAGTTGACAGAATTGTCACTTGCCTAATCGGGTCATTGTTGCATCGTCACAAAAATGTTTTATTTATTTGCATGTCTTTTAAAGGCATTCGGTCCTCGAGCGCTCCAGAGGAGGTTTCCTGTGCACCCAAAGCGCGCGCGTATAAAGCCGCCTTGCGAGTACCAGATTGAGTTTGGTACCAAACAAGCTCAGCAGAACCCTGTACGGACCTCAAACATATGACCCAGTCCGGCCCTTGTCCAACAGCTTCTCAGAATTACTGGCCCGAGTCAGACTGGAGCCCGTGTCTCTTTTCTCTCTCTCTCTCTCTTCCCAATTACACAGCTGCTGTTGGAGCCATTAAAATAGTTCAGTTTCGTTTTTAATGGCAAAGTGGTTATATTTATTTTCGTTTCTTTATTAAGTTAATTTAGAAATATGTTTGGAACATTTTTTTTGTTTGTTTGTTAAATTCAATTTTTTGTTTTTAAAGTAGCCTAACGACTAAGTGGCCAGCTGCAGACAGTGAGTTAGCCTATATGTTTGATCAATCTAGCCTTCTAAAATCAGCTCCTCTTGACTAAAATAAAATCTATATATAAAATACTTAAAAAAGCATATCACAATGTTCGTTTAAACGTTTGTGCTAGGCGTGTATCCAATCGTTTGTGCGGAGAGTGGAAGCTAAAGCGCGCTCTGCAGGACTTGGAGTCACCAGAGCAATCACTTGCATTTTTTTCTTATAACAGTAGAAACGATCGTCAACAGGATGCGCTTTCTGCGTCACAAAAATGAACGGAAACTCAGTGAATATTTTATTTCCCCTGGCCCCGACACATTCATCATTGGTAATTACTTGCGGGGGTTTTGGGGCAAGCTTTATTGCGTGCGCTTTAACGCGGAACTCTTTCAGCACTCACTGCTGCTGCTGGACACTAAACACCATCCGAGCCGCTCTTCACAGTCGAGGTAGCATTGTGTTGTTTCCACTAGAGGGGCAAATCCTTTTCATCACAATAATAATTGATGGATATCTAAAATATAAAAATAAGGAGGAAGCCTAAAACAAGCCCGATGCCCGGCCCGCGTCTGAGCTATGACTTGAAAATTGTCCTGAAGCCATAAAGAAGTAGGGCCCGTCGGGCTTGGGCTGAAATACAGGGCTCTAAACAAAATTAAGTGGCTTAATTTGCGAAGCTTGTTGCGTTTAAGCGGCAAAAGTACACACAAAATGACGTTAAAATGAGTATCCTCATAAGCATTGTCAGTTGCGAAAGAGAAAAGTGTCCAAAACGAAATTCAGGTCCTGCATTTAAATAAATGATAATATTCAGTGATGCGATATGTTCTCTGTGTGGAGTAAAGGTCATTGCACACTGGTCCGAAATTTTCGCACTGTAAAAATAAAAAATAATAATGACCTCATGCACGTTGTCAGGTCACCTTTATTTATATAGCGCTTTTAGCAATACAGATCGTGTCAAAGCAACTTTCCAATATCAAAATAGGAAAATAGTGTGTCAACAAAACGTAAAATGACAAGATTAAACACTCAATTTTCAGTTAAAGGCATTTCATTATTGAATTCAGTGATGTCATCGTCCAGCTCAGTTCAGTTCTAATAGTATCTGTGCAATCAAGTCGACGATATCTCTGGAAATTAAGTGTCTCCAACTAATCAAGCCAGAGACGACAGCGGCTAGGAACCAAAACTCCATCAGTGACAGAATGGAGAAAAAAAACCTTGTCAATCACGTTTACACGCTGCCTCCGAAACTTTCGTCAGTCATAATTTTTTGGATCAGGTTCGATTTTCTGCGTTTTCACATCCATAGCATGCGTTTTGATAGGAAAGGATGACGAATACGGAAAAAAAGAAAAAACACATACGAAAATTTCGGACTCAGTGTGCAAGGACCTTCACGTCTGGTGCAGTTGCGGCTTGTATTTATTACTAAAACAAGAAAGCAAACAATAGCATTTATAGTCATTAATTTTAGTTAACATATGCTATAATAAATTGAACAGATTTTTATTCTTATAGTAAAATAATGGAACATTAGGTAAACATCCTAAAATCAAGATACTTTTCCTGGAAATGCAGAATGAAGATATAAAGCCTTGTTTTATGAGAAATTGAAAAAAAATCAAGCATGTTTGTATAAAACGGGAATAAATCTGTTAATGGGGAATGAAAACCTGTTTTCTCTTTGAATTAAGTTGATTTTTGTGTCTCCATTGGTAGATATTTTTTGTTGCTTTAATCATAAACACTTAATTTTGATTGAATTCACAGAAAGACATTCTGTCATGTCATTTTGTTTCTGCAGTAAATCTTGACTTAAAAATCTTCAGACATTTGTACTGGAAAACAAGGCAAAAATACTGAGGAAGAACTTTTTTTTTTTGCAATGAGATCTGTACTACAGTCCAGTCAAGTCACCTTTATTTATATAGCGCTTTTAACAATACATATTGTGTCAAAGCACTTAACAGTATCAAATTGGAGGACAGAGTGTCAGTAATGTATAATAATAAGATTAAACACTCAATTTTCAGTTAAAGGCATTTCATTATTGAATTCAGAGATGTCATTGTCTAGCTCAGTTTAGTTTAAATAGTATATATGAAATCAAATTGATGATAATCATTAGAAATTAAGTGTCCCCAACTGAGCAAGCCAGAGGCGACAGCGGCAAGGAACCAAAACTCCCTCTGTGACAGAATTCCAATTCCAAAAAACATTCCAAAAAAAGTTGGGACAGGAGCAATTTAGGGCTAGTAATGAGGTAAATTGGTTAAATAATAATGTGATTTGAAACAGGTGATGTCAACAGGTGATTGTTATTATGATTTGGTACAAAAGCAGCATCCAAGAAAGGTCTAGTCCTTTAGGAGCAAAGATGGGCCGAGGATCGCCAGTTTGCCAACAAATACGTGAGAGAATTTTTGAAATGTTTAAAAACAATGTTCCTCAAAGAAAGATAGGAAGAGATTTGGATATTTCACCTTCAACATTGCATAACATAATTAAAAGATTCAAGGAATCTGGAGGAATTTCAGTGCGTAAAGGACAAGGGCGCAAGCCTAAGCTGAACAACCGTGATCTCCGATCCCTCAGGCGGCACTGCATCAAGAATCGTCATTCATCTATAAGCGATATCACCACATGGGTTCAGGACTACTTTGGCAAACCTTTGTCAAGTACCACAATATGTAGTTACATCCACAAATGCCAGTTAAAACTGTACTGTGCCAAAAGGAAGCCCTAGGTTAACAGTGTCCAGAAGCGCCGTCGACTTCTCTGGGCTCGGAGGCATCTGGGATGGACCATCACACAGTGGAAACGTGTACTGTGGTCAGATGAATCAGTATTTCAGGTATTTTTTGGGAGGAATGGACGCCGTGTGCTCCGGACCAAAGAAGAAAAGGATCATCCAGACTGTTACCAGCAACAAGTCCAAAAGCCAGGGTCTGTCATGGTATGGGGTTGTGTCAGTGCCCTTGGCAAAGGTAACTTGCACTCCTGTGATGGCACCATTAATGCTGAAAAGTACACAGAGATTTTGGAGCACAATATGTTGCCTTCAAGAAGACATCTTTTCCAGGGATGTCCATGCATATTTCAACAAGACAATGCAAAACCACATTCTGCACACATTACAAAGTCCTGGCTGCGGAGGAAGAGGGTACGGGTACTTGACTGGCCTGCCTGCAGTCCCGACCTGTCTCCAATAGAGAATGTGTGGCGCATTTTGAAGCGCAAAATGCGACAACGAAGCCCCCGTACTGTTGCCCACCTTAACACTTGTTTGCAGGAAGAATGGGACAAAATTACACCTGAAACACTTCATCACTTGGTGTCTTCAGTCCCTAAACGTCTTTTAAGTGTTGTGAAAAGGAATGGCAACATTACAAAGTGGTAAATGCTTTACTGTCCCAACTTTTTTTGGAATGTGTTGCAGGTCTGAATGACAGGAAAGGATGTATATTTACAAATGACATGAAGTTGACCAGACAAAACATGTAATATTTTGTGTTCATATTGTCTGCAATGAAATACAAGTCAAAGTAAATTTAGAAATCACTACTTTCTTTTTTTTATTTGCGTTTTCCATACTGTCCCAACTTTTTCTGATTTGGGGTTGTAGATTTAAACTGACAGAGTGCGTCTGCCTCCCGAACAGTGTTAGGTAGATTGTTCCAGAGTTTGGGTGCTAAATAGGAAAAGGATCTGCCGCCCACAGTCGATTTTGATATTCTAGGTATTATCAAATGGCCAGAGTTTTGAGAACGCAGCGGACATGGAGGACTATAATGTGATAAGAGCTCACTCAAGTACTGAGGAGCTAAGCCATTCAGGGCTTTATAAGTAATTAACAAGATTTTAAAATCTATCCGATGTTTGATAGGGAGCCAGTGCAGTGTTGACAGAACCGGGCTAATATGGTCATACTTCCTGGTTCCAGTAAGGACTCTAGCTGCTGCATTTTGGACCAACTGTAGTTTATTGATCAAGCGTGCAGAACAACAACCCAGTAAAGCATTACAATAGTCTAACCCTGAGGTCATAAACGCATGAATTAGCATTTCTGCATTTGACGTTGAGAGCATACGTCGCAATTTAGATATGTTTTTGAGATGGAAAAGCGCAGTTTTACAGATACTAGAAACATGGCTTTCAAATGAAAGATTGCTATCAAACAGCACACCTAGGTTCCTAACTGATGAAGAAGAATTGACAGAGCAGCCGTCAAGTGTTAGATAGTGTTCTAGGTTATTACATGTGGGGTTTTTAGGTCCGATAATTAACACCTCTGTTTTTTCAGAATTTAGCAGTAAGAAATTACTCGTCATCCAGTTTTTTATATCGACTATGCATTCCGTTAGTTTCTCAATTTGGTGCGTTTCACCGGGCCGTGAAGAGATATAGAGCTGAGTATCATCAGCATAATAGTGAAAGCTAACACCATGTCTCCTGATAATATCTCCCAAGGGTAACATGTAAAGCGTGAAAAGTAACGGCCCTAGTACTGAGCCTTGAGGTACTCCATACTGCACTTGTGATCGATATGATACCTCTTCATTTACTGCTATGAACTGATGGCGGTCAGATAAGTACGATTTGAACCATGCTAGGACACTTCCACTAATGCCAACAAAGTTTTCTAGTCTATTCAAAAGAATGTTGTGGTCGATAGTGTCGAACGCAGCACTAAGATCCAGTAGAACTAATAAAGAGAGACAACCACAATCAGATGATAGAAGCAGGTCATTTGTAACTCTAATGAGAGCAGTCTCAGTACTATGATACGGTCTAAATCCTGACTGGAATTCCTCACAAATACCATTTCTCTCTAAGAAGGAATATAATTGTGAGGATACTACCTTTTCTAGTATCTTTGACAGAAGAGGGAGATTTGAGATCGGTCAGTAATTAACTAGATCTTTGGGGTCAAGTTGTGTTTTTTTTTAATGAGAGGCTTAATAACAGCCAATTTGAAGGTTTTGGGGACATATCCTAATGACAACGATGAATTAATAATAGCCAAAAGAGGATCTATGACTTCTGGAAGCAGCTCTTTTAGTAGTTTAGATGGAATAGGGTCTAACATACATGTTGTTGGTTTAGATGATTTAACAAGTTTATACAATTCTTCCTCTCCTATAATAGAGAATGAGTGGAATTGTTCCTCAGGGGATCTATAGTGATGTGATACTATAGCTGACGGCTACATGGTTACAATTTTATCTCTGATAGTATCGATCTTGGCAGTAAAATAGTTCATAAAGTCATTACAGCTGTGCTCTTGGGAAATACCAACACCTGTTGATGCTTTATTTTTCATTAATTTAGTGACTGTATTGAATAAATACCGGGGGTTATGTTTGTTTTCTTCTAGAAGAGACGAAAAGTAATCAGATCTAGCAGTTTTTAATGCTTTTCTGTAGAATAGGGTACTTTCCCGCCAAGCTATACGAAATACCTCTAGTTTTGTTTTCCTCCAGCTGCGCTCCATATTCCGGTCTGCTCTCTTTAGGGTGCGAGTGTGCTCATTATACCACGGAGTCAGACTGTTTTCTTTGATCTTCCTTAAGCGTAAAGGAGCAACTGTATCTAAAGTGCTAGAAAAGAGAGAGTCCATAGTTTCTGTTACATCATCAAGTTTTTCTGCGCTGTTGGATATGCTGAAGAATTGAGATAAATCAGGAAGATTACTCACGAAGCAGTCTTTTGTGGTAGAAGTGATGGTTCTACCATACTTGTAACAAGGAGTAGAATTTATAGTTTTGGCTATATGGAGTTTACACAAGACTAGATAATGATCTGAGATATCATCGCTTTGCTGCAGAATTTCAAAACCACTAACATCAATTCCATGTGACAGTATTAAATCTGGAGTATGATTTCGACAATGAGTAGGTCCTGAAACATGTTGTCTAACCCCAATAGAGTTCAGAATGTCTATGAATGCTGATCCTAATGCATCTTTTTCATTATCGACATGGATATTAAAATCACCAACGATTAAGACTTTATCTGCAGCCAGTACTAACTCAGACTTTATTAAAGAATTTTCTGATTTTCTATCTGTGTGGTGCCCTGGTGGCCTGTACACAGTAGCCAGTACAAACATCACAGGGGATTTATCACTAACACGTGTTTCTCTAGATAATGTTATACGCAGCACCATAACTTCAAACGAGTTATACTTAAAGCCTGCCCTCTGAGAAATACTGAGAATATTGCTATAAATTGTAGCAACACCTCCTCCTTTACCTTTTGGACATGGCTCATTTTTATAGCAGTAATCTTGGGGGGTAGACTCGTTTAAAGTAATGTATTCATCTGGTTTTAGCCATGTTTCTGTCAAACAGTGCAAATCTAGGTTATGATCATTGATCAAATCATTTACAAATAGTGCTTTTGTAGAAAGGGACCTGATATTCAGTAAGCCAAGTTTTATCAATTGTTTCTCTGTATTGTAAACATTTTTTATTTGTTGAACATCAATTAAATTGTTACTATTACTTTGGTTTGGACGTTTTCTGTATTTTCTAGTTCGGGGAACAGACACAGTCTCTATAGTGTGATATCTAGGTGAAGGAGTCTCTATGTGCTGAGAATTAACTGACTTCTGTGGCGTGAGGTGGTTAGCAGATGGTCGGTTTAGCCAGTCTGTCTGCTCCCTGACCTGGGCCCTAGTTAGTCAAGTACGAACTCTAAGACTATGTGCCATAGTTCTAGAGAGAAGAGCGGCACCACCCCAGGAGGGATGAACACCATCTCTTTTCAACAGGTCAGGTCTGCCCCAAAAACTCTTCCAATTGTCTATGAAACCTACGTTATTCTGCGGGCAACACTTAGACATCCAGCCATTGAGTGACGACAGTCTGCTATGAATCTCATCACCACGGTAAGCAGGGAGGGGACCAGAGCATATTACAGTGTCTGACATCGTACTTGCAAGTTCACACACCTCTTTAACATTATTTTTAGTGATCTCCGACTGGCGAAGTTGAACATCATTAGCGCCGACGTGGATAACAATCTTACTGAATTTACGTTTAGCATTAGCCAGCACTTTTAAATTTGCCAAGATGTCAGGCGCTCTGGCTCCCGGTAAACATTGGACTATGGTGGCTGGTGTCTCTATTTTCACGTTCCGTACAATAGAATCGCCAATTACTAGAGCACTTACATCAGGTTTCTCAGTGTGTGCATCACTGAGTAGGGAGAACCTGTTTGATGTTTTGATCGGAACGGAAGAGCGGTGTTTTGACCCGCAACTATACCGCCTCACAGTCACCCAGTTGCCCTGCTGCACGGGCTCAACCGGAACCGAACAATGTACAGGAGTCCCTCAGCTAGTCGCATCCAAAACAGTATCTACAGCCCTCACATTCTTACTATCCTCAACTAAAGTTTGGATGCGTGTCTCTAGTTCTAAAATCTTCTCTGTCAGCCTAACTATTTCCCTGCATTTATCACATGTGAATCCCTCGCTGCTGACAGAGACAGATAAACTGTACATGTGGCAGGCGGTGCAAACAACAATAGCAGGAGAAGAAGCCATTACTCACCGTGATTGATGAATGATACCAACTTAACTTACCATTTACCACTGTTGTTTGATGAACTCGTGAAAAACGGAGCAGAAAAAAAAAAGAAAACAATAATAGGCGCGAATAGAAACGCGAATGGAACCGCGAGTGACAAGCTAACCGGCTAACGAGTGTTAACGCACTGCACTCGCGGTTTTAAAAGCGAACGGTCAATTTAGTTAGATTAGTTTGATAGATAATACCAGAAATATGGTGGGAATTAAGTTATATATTATCACTTTAAACAACAGAGAGTGAAAGTAAGGTAGAGATTCAATAAAAAAGCGGAGCTACAATCGCAAACCTCTCAGCAGCACAACAGACAGGAACAGACTGAAGCCTGCTACAGTGAAAGTTATTTCCATATTCTAGTGTTTGTGAGCAGAGATATTGAATCCATAGGCTATTTTTTTTTCCTTTTGTAAAATGAATTATAAAGTAATGGAGATCTGTTAGAATTTGTATTTTCAATGTCTGAAATGTTGCTAATACAAGACATTTAGAGACCATACTAACAAATTGACTTTGACTCAATTTATTCCTTAAACTTTCTTCACTTGGTCTTTAAAGGGTCTTTAAAAAGTCATAAATTTATCTCCATAAAACCTGCAGAAGCCCAGGCATATATATGTAGTCACATTTGAAAATAAGTTGCAAAATGTTGCTTAGTATTGTTCTTGATTTCTCTGATTCGTGTTTAGCGTATGTTAGCAGTAGAGAAGATGCTGTTGGCTGAATGTTCAGGGTCTCATGATCAGAGAGATTCGTTAATTGAAAGTCGTGACGTATTGTCAAGTATGGTGACCCATACTCGAAATTGGTGCTCTGCATTTAACCCATCCAAGTGCACACACACAGCAGTGAATAGTGAACAAACGCACACACACACACAGTGGGCAGCCATTGCTCCAGCGCCCGGGGAGCAATTGGGGGTTCGATGCCTTGCTCAAAGGCACCTCAGTCATGGTATCGAAGGCAGAGAGAGTGCTGTTCATTCACAATCCCCACCTTCAATTCCTGCCGGTGCGAAAATTGAACCGGCAACCTTCAGGTTACAAGCCCAACTCCCTAACCATTAGGCCACGACTTCCCAAGACATCTGATTGACTTTATCAGGACGCTCTGTAGATGAAATACAGCAGATTAACATTGGACGAGTTTAAAAACTAGGTTTCACAGTAAAATAGAAGAAAAAGATTTGACACAATCCAGGCATCCATGAAAAAAAAAATGTGATTCCGGAAATTAATCTTGAAAAGCGTTTGTATGTCTGAGTGGAGGATGGGATCTGATGTCATCTTTGGTGTGATTCGAAATCATTGGTTATTTCTTTAATTACACGGGAATTTTTTTGTGCTCTGGATATACAGCAGATGTTTTCCTCTGTGCTTTGCAGCTTAATTTCATTGTTCAACAAGAGAACATAGAACTAATGCATTATTCTCCATAGAAAAATGAAAATCTTGAGGGTTTGGAACTGAACTATTCATGTAAATGTGAAAATAGATGCGCTTATCTCTGGATCTCTGAAAATTATCTTTAGTTTCAATCCTTTATTATTAATACAAATTAATATATTTGATAATATTCAAATTGCATTTGAATAATTAAAAATGAATCAAAGGTGAATCTAAAGCCTGCAAGCGTCTAATACATGGAGTCATGCATAAATATAAATACAGTATATGTGCTCATGTATACATCAGCATTAGAGAAAAACAGATTACTAATAAACTGCTGACAATGACTTATATGTCTGATATCTTAACTAGAGATACTGATGCCCTGTTTGAAGTGTGATATGAAAATATACAGTCAAACCAAAAATTATTCAGACACCAGATATAATTTTTTTTTTTTTTTTTTTACTAGCAAGTGCAAGACACTATAGTTGATTTATGTAAGTGAGGATAGCAAAATAAATATTACACTGTGACATATTACACCCAAATATTCTTCATACAGTGGACTAGCAGTAAAATTTGGGATCAAAAACTATTCAGACACTTTGAGCTGAGCATGTTTTGCTTAAGTGTTTTTCTTTAATTGCTAATGTGATCTTTTTCCACCACAGACTGAACAAAATGAAACATTGCTTGGTAATTGGTTGAGCTAAATTGGTATTATTTATCTGTGTACTTAAATTTAACAGCTGAATAATTTTTGGTTGATTGTAATCCAAAAACTAATCTTAATTCAAAGGCTAAACAAGATTGTTTTTCTTACCCCATTTGCAGATATTTTTGCTTGTTTTAAGCAAAAACTAACAATTTATATATATATATATATATATATATATATATATATATATATATATATATATATATATATATATATTTTATTTTTTTTTTTCAGAAAACAAGACATATCTTAAATCATTTTATTTCTACAGTAAATTCATCATGATTCAAGAATTTTTAGATACATTAGAAAACGACAAAAACACTAAGAAAATCATTTTTTGTAGTGTACCTTTCTATCAAAGTTATCTGACATTATCAAGATGAATTTGTTCTGACATAGTTTAACTGAGTTCTTGTCATATTTTATCAGCATTTTCTAAACTATAGTGAATAAACTGATAATGTGAGAAATGTTGACGGTGTCTGAATACTGTTTGGTTTGACTGTATCTTGATGAATGTAAAGTTAGTCATCACAGCGCATCCATCTCTCTCTGGAGCGGAGCGGAGAACCCTTCTCCAGCATCAGCACAGGACGCGTCCGTCGCTCGCACTGAAGGCAAACCGGAGCTGAGCTGAGCCAGAGGTCTGGGGTAGAGCCGCAGGGGTTTAGCTGATCCCATCTCATCCCAGAGCCAGTACTCTGATCCCTGCGGAGCACACACACAATTACTGTCACTCCAGAACAAACGCTGCTCTTCTGCAGGAGTCTGTCACTTTGATGAAGACCAGTGTACGCCGGCTCTGGAGGAAGAACACTGCCTGTATGTTGGAGGGAATGGCGAGGCGTTTCGGTTAGCCGTGGTCCAGTTTAAAGCCAGAATATCTCCAGACTTTATCTCCTGTGGCCATCAGGTACATTAACAATTGTTACGCCCTGTCTAGGGGTAAAGGACACAACATAAAATGAGAGAGTGGAAGCGAGGAATCTTTCGAGGGTTTTAATGAAACCAAACAAAAATACAACAGTCAAACGAATAAATGGGGAACTTTTCTTCAAGAGTTGACCTGGCCAAAATAACAAACAAAACTTTCTTACTTTAAAACCTCTTTCCTAAACCCTAACCAAAATAAAATAAAAGTACAATATACTAACCTAACTTCCTAGCCAAAAACAGAGATCAAAAGGTTTACAATAAACAATAATGGCGTCAAACTCCTTACAACCTCCTTACCTAAATAGGTGACATTAGCATGACAGAAATCACATTTTGTTAAATTGAGGGTAAGATTAGTTTCTTGGAACCTAGAAAAGACGACTTCTAGAGTTTTTAAATGACTTTCCCATGTATCAAAGTAACAAACAACATCATCAAGGTAGGCTTCACAATTTTTCACATTAGATAACACCTTACTCATTAAATGCTGGAAAGTGGCAGGAGCATTTTTCAGGCCGAAAGCAAGAACCTTGTATTGCAGGAAAACATCTGGAGTGTCAAAAGCGGAGATTTCGGAGGCACGATCAGTGAGTGGCACCTGCCAATACCCCTTAAGCAAGTCTAACTTTGTCACAAATTTTGCCTGACCAATGCGGTCAACACAATCATCTATTCTAGGAAGCGGGAAAGAGTCTGATTTAGTCAACTGATTAACTTTACGGTAATCTGTGCAGAAGCGTGACGTTCCATCTGGCTTAGGAACTAAAAGGCATGGGGAACACCAGGGACTTGAACTTGGCACAGCTAAGCCATGCTCAATTAAGTACTGCGTTTCTTTCTTCATGATCTCACATTTTACTGGATTAATACGTGTTACGACCCTAGGTGGTCAGTCAAGGAGAAAATGGGGAGTAACATTAAGATTGGGAGAAACACACATCTGCTAAACATATAACACACCAGGTGACGAGTAAGGCCAGAGTCGATCTATGCTGCAAGTAAGTGTTTTATTTACACAGTGTGAAGATTTAGGAAAATAATACAATTGAGAGGGAAAGAAAAAAAAAATAAACAAATAAAGATAGATAATATAAAGAAGTATACATATATAATATGGGCACAACAGAAACACTAAAGACAGATGGGTAAGCACAAGATGAGTAATTGTAAGAGAGTTGGAGAGGGGACGCGGGCGGCATCCAAATCAAAGAAATAAACAAAAACAAAGACCAAGCTACCTAACAATCCCAACCACTTAACCTAGCTGACAAAGAAAACCCGAGAAATGAAAAGAGTCTTCGCGCCCGCGACGCACTTCCTGACCTACCCTGATTAACAAAAGACAAAAATCACAGCGGGTGGAGCTCGGCCCTAAACTAGTGTGTCTAATACAAAAGTGAGATACCTAGGTGTGCAGAATGTATGTTGCGCGACCTCCTTACCTGTCCCTTTCTCCAACCTCGGAATGTGACAAGAGCGCCGTAACAAAAGGTACACGAATGGAGTACAACAAACAGACAGATGAGTTGTATACAATTCTAAACACACACCGGCTACACAGATTCACTATAATACAGGATGACACACAGAACGAAATCGACAAATGTCTAGAGCCCCCTCGCGAGTGGTGTCTTTGCTCCACTTTTATGCCACGGGGCATCGATCAGATTGGTGGGCTGGTCAGTGACGTCATGGGAGCACGGGAATCAGGTGAGCGGCGAGGTCCAATGAGACATGTCTGTGAAAGTAAAAAAAAAACAAAAGAGACTCGGGGAAAGAAGTAAAGAAACATTAGTACAACACAAGAACGTAACAATACGATAAGCATTTTGCTTAACAGGACGATGATCACCAACATAGATATTGTGCTCCAACACATTTGTTACAGTGGGCACATCTGAGAACAATGAAGAATATAAGTTCCTTTTGAGACGAACTGGATAGGTGTAAGAGTTTCGAACTAAACACTGCAAGAGTTTCAGAATTTTTCAGAGAAATGTCAGACAAACAAGCACTTCCAATCCGAAGATCATCTACACTAGGTGAATAATCTGAGGGGCCTGTACTCACAGACACAATAACAGGAGATGGAACTGTGCATTTAGGCTTAGGATGAGAAACATACAATTTTAGCATATTAATATGACATACCCTCGTTTTCCTTTTGCGGTCAGGGGTTTTTACTACATAGTCTGTGTCACTTAACTTTTCCTCAATCTCATATGGACCTGCAAATTTAGCTTGGAGAGTTGACCCAGGCAAAGGCAGTAATACAAGAACTTGATCACTAGGCTCAAATGAGCGTTGAACAGTGCATTTATCATATCTGCTTTTCATTTGGGACTGTGAATTTCCTAAGCTCTGTCGTGCTAACTTCCAGACAGAGTGCAGTCTTTCATGGAAAGAGCTCACATGGTCTAACACATTTTTGTCTGTAACTGAATAACTTTGAGAAAGAAGTTGTTCTTGCAACATCTTTAACGGACCCCGAGGAGAATGTCCAAAGACCAACTCAGCTGGGCTGAATCCAAGGGATTCCTGGACAATATTTCTGACAGCAAACAACAAAAGGGGAACCTCTTCATCCCAATCCTTATGTTCAAGACAGTAAGTTCTAAGCATAGACTTAAGAGTTTGATGGAACCCCTCTAACACACCCTGCGACTGTGGATGGTAGGCACTAGATACACAATGTTTAATATTCAATTCTTTCATTACCTTGCGGAACACACGGGACATAAAATTAGATCCTTGATCTGACTGAATAATTTTTGGCAAACCAAAAGTTGTGCAGAATTTAACAAAGGCCTTCACAATTGCAGGAGTTTTCAAGGTGCGTAGCGGAATTGCTTCCGAAAACCTGGTAGCAGAACACATTAATGTTAACAAATACGAGTGGCTGGACTTAGTTCTCAGCAAAGGCCCAACACAATCTATTACCAGCTTCTCGAAAGGTTCGCTCATTACTGGAACAGGCTTTAATGGCACTGGGGCAACAACCTGGTTGGGTTTTCCAGCAACCTGACAAGCATGGCATGATCGACAATATTGAGTCAAACTAGATTTCATGCCAGGCCAGAAAAAGTGTTTTAACAGATTGTTATAGGTTTTCTTGATACCTAAATGTCCAGACAATTCATGATCATGAGCAACACGTAGAACATACTCTCTGTAAGAATTTGGCACAACTACCTGGAAAACAGAGTTCCAGTCACGTTTTTCCTCAGAACTCCACTTACGCATAAGTACTCCATCATCTAGAAAATAAGCAACTACATGATCATGTAACACTGTTTTATCCAACACAGCAGTAAAACAAGAAGTCAGGGTACCATCAGATTTTTGTGCTTCGATTAGGTGCTTCCTGTCAAAAGGAAAGTCAACATTTGCCCCAAAGCTCAAATTTTGTATCTCCATGTCTAAACCAGTCTTCACATCTGACAGATCTGAGCACATGAATGAGTCAGAGAGATCAAGTTCATCTTCAAACTTATGAGCCTGTGCTCGCGTTACAACACAGGAATGAAATACGTTTGGAAACTCCTGAGTCAATACCGAATTACTTTCTGACACACATGGTATATCAACTACTTCAGGAAAACAAGACACCTTGCTTCCGGCTAAATCATTCCCTAGGATGAGAGAAATGCCCTTCAGTGGCAGCTGAGATTGCACGGCTACTTTAACTAACCCAGTCACAAGATGAGAACGCAAATATACCGCGTGGAGGGGAACCCTGACTACCCCAAGTTCAATTCCTTGAACTAGGACATCTGAGCCACAGCTGGACTGTGTTGAAAAAGGAAGTACATCTGCCAAGATAAATGACTGGGCTGTGCCCGTATCTCTCAAAATGCGTACATGTTTATGCTGTGTCTAATTCAGAAAAGGAGACTGTACCATCACACACAAATGGTTCAAAAGTGAGATCAATCGAAAGCAAAGACTCTGAAGAGTGGGTACGCGCAAAAGCAACACTTTTATGTGCATTCTGTGCTTTCCTCTGGTCCTTGCGTTGTAATACAGGACATACAGCAATCAGATGGCCCTTCTCACGACAATAAAAGCACTCACGAGAATCAGGACCCTGCTCATCATTCTGGACAATCACAGTTTTAAGGCTCAGGAAACCTTTGCAGGTGTTTTGAGTTGATTAGCTGATTGGCATGTCACCATATTCTAATTTGTTGAGATAGTGAATTGGTGGGTTTTTGTTAAATTTGAGCCAAAATCGTCACAATTAAAAGAACCAAAGACTTAAACTACTTCAGTCTGTGTGCACTGAATTTATTTAATACACGAGTTTCACAATTTGAGTTGAATTACTGAAATAAATGAAAACTTTTCCATGACATTCTAATTTATTGAGATGCACCTGTATGTCATGTTCATATGTCAATCTTTAATCATTTGCACTGGACAACAAGACAAGAATACTGAGGAAGAACATCACTTTACTGCAGTGTGATCAGAAGGTGCTGTAACAAAAAATAAATAAATAAATAAATTAAAAAATCCACATTCTAGTTAAGCTGTTTTTTGTGTGTGTAAAATTAATTAAAATGTAATATGGATCAGTTGGAAGGACATTGTATTGCCATATTGTGTTCCCTTTAATTTATCCTTAAATGTTCTTTAATTGGTCTTTAAACGGTCTTAAAACAAGTCTTAAACTGACCTCTGTAAAACTTGCATAA
This sequence comes from Spinibarbus caldwelli, assembly GCA_039654775.1. Taxonomy (NCBI): domain Eukaryota; kingdom Metazoa; phylum Chordata; class Actinopteri; order Cypriniformes; family Cyprinidae; genus Spinibarbus; species Spinibarbus caldwelli. The sequence goes on from JBCAMP010000154.1 coordinate 180,737, forward strand.
ACCTTTTCAGTGACATTTTTCACAGAATTGCATCACAATTCTGAGGAATTAAGTCACAATTGCAAGAAAAAACGTCAGAATTGTGAGATAAAAAGTTACCTTCTTTTATTATTATTTAGTAGCAGAAACATGCTTTCATACTCAACAGAAGAGGTCTATTTCAAAACCGAATTGCATGCAAATGCCTAGAGGAATCACTTCAAACCCTAACATCTAATGTTTTATGGAAACATTAGATGTTAGGGTTTGGAAACATTAGATGTTAGGGTTTACAACAGTATACTGTATATGCTTCTGTTCTGGCAAAGAGCAAGCTTTGCATGCATTAGAGCAGAACAAAACTAACCATAATATATATTGCAAGATGTCATGAACAATATTAAACAAATGCAATATTCTTAAAGTAATGCAATGACTTAAATCAAAATAAATGACAGTGTTCTCTTGAGAAAGCTGCTGAAGCAGAACTGAAATGTGATCCTGGAGCACAAAAGCAGTCATAAGTAGCACAGGTATATTTGTAGCAATAGCCAACAATACATTGTATGGGTCAAAATTATCCATTTTTCTTTTATGCCAAAAATCATTAGGATATTAAGATCATGTTCCATGAAGATATTTTGTAAATTTCCTACCGTAAATATATCAAAACTTAGTATATATCAGTAATATGCATTGCTAAGAACTTCATTTGGACAATTTTAAAGGTGATTTTCTCAATATTTAGATTTTTTTGCACCCTCAGATTCCAGATTTTCAAATAGTTGCATCTCAGCAAATATTGTCCTATCCTAACAAACCATACATCAATGGAAAGCTTATTTATTCAGCTTTCAGATGATGCATAAATCTCAATTTCAAAAAATTGACCCTTAGGACTGGTTTTGTGCTCCAGGGTCACAAATGAATGAATGAATGAATGATGCATTTTTATATAGCGCTTTTATGTGTATTGCTGTACACCCAAAGCGCTTTACAATCATGTGGGGGGTCTCTCCTCAACCACCACCAGTGTGCAGCATCCACCTGGATGATGCGACGGCAGCCACAGGACAACGGCGCCAGTGCGCTCACCACACACCAGCTACAGGTGGAGAGGAGAGAGAGAGACAGCGCCAATCAAATGGATGGGGATTATTAGGAGGCCATGATTGACAAGGGCCAGTGGTGGGAATTTGGCCAGGACACCGGGGTTACACCCCTACTCTTTACGAGAAGTGCCATGGGATTTTTAATGACCACAGAGAGTCAGGACCTCGGTTTAACGTCTCATCTGAAAGACGGTGCTTGTTGACAGTATAGTGTCCCCGTCACTATACTGGGGCGTTAGGACCCACACAGACCACAGGGTGAGCACCCCCTGCTGGCCTCACTAACACCTCTTCCAACAGCAACCTAGTTTTCCCAGGAGGTCTCCCATCCAGGTACTGACCAGGCTCAAACCTGCTTAGCTTCAGTGGGCGACCAGTCTTGGGCTGCAGGGTGATATGGCTGTGGTTAATGGTCACTTAAGACTGATGCTACGCTTGATTTTCAGTGCAGTGCTTCATTTTTGATCAGTGTTATTGAGCACAGGTGAAGCGACACTGTGTTCTCGTATCACCCAGGACTTGGTATCTCAGCATGCGGCTGAAAGATTCACTCAGACAGCAGTGGGCCGCTCTCATCACGGTCAGCGTGCTGGCATCCAGACGGCCTGTCACTGAGAGACCCGTCACCCGCTGGAAGATCCTGAAACATTACACACATTAGAGATCTCAGAGCGGACCGCCTTTGAGGAAACCCAACAGTGTTTTATTTGTCACCTGCTGTGGGATAAGAGAGCAAGACTTTGGAACGGGATGCTTGGGTTTGTTTGTGTTTTTAATTAATCATGCTCATTTCTGTGTTCCTTTTGTTACAGACACTTTGAGTGGAGAGCAGACATTCTGAAACAGATTTAGGAGTTTGGGTTTTATCTCATTTCTTCTTTGCTAATGGACAATGTAAGTAAAGCTTACCCCATTGATTCTCTGTGTGTGTGTGAGAGAGTGTGTGAGTGTGAGTGTGCGTGTGTGTGTGTGTGTGAGAGAGAGAGAGAGAGAGAGTGTGTGTGTGTGTGTGTGTGTACCTGTTTTTCTATTCAGGTGGGGACTTAAACCTGAATACACACAGACTCATGGGGACTCGTGTCACGGTGGGGTCCTAAATTGAGGTCCCCACGGGTAAACAAGCTAATAAATCACACAGAATGAAGTTTTTTGAAAATCTAAAAATGCAGAAAGTCTCCCGTGAGGGCTAAGTTTAGGTGTAGGGTTGGTGTAGGGAAATAGAATATACGGTCTGTACAGTAGAAAAACAATTACACCCATGGAGAGTCCCCTCAAGGATAGCAAACCAGACGTGTGTGTGTGTGTGTGTGTGTGTGTGTGTGTGTGTGTGTGTGTGTGTGATACCAGAGAGCCTCATTGATTTGCTCAGTTTGAATCCCCTGAGAATCAACACTGGATGATGAAGGTAAATAACTGTATCGCTTCAGATAGACCTGAGAGACACAGACAAACATGAGAACGAGCTCAGCACAACTCTAGAATAATCACGCAAGTCTGACACAGGAACAGAAACAGAGATGAGTTCTGCTTACCGTGGCCTCCTTCAGCGCCGCAGGATCTAGAGCGGCACACAGCAACGAGCGCGTTATCAGGACCAGGACTCTCATCTCTGCTGCTCTGAGATCCGGAGCTGGGCTCGTGTGTGTGAGAGACTCATCTGGGTGTGTGTGAGCTTTACTCCAGATCCTTGCGGTCATCAGAACTATGTGAAGTCATGCTCTGCAGAACAAACAAGTGTGTGCCCACGAGCAGAGCATCCATCACACACTCTGAGGCCTGAGCACTCCAGCAGGAAGTGACATCACACTGCAGGAGTCAGGTGGCTTCAGCATCTGGAAAAGCCATTAGTGCCCGCCAGTTCTGTGACGTCACCGTTTGTTAGGCTCAAATACTTCATTTTGTCTCCGTAAAAAAATTAACGAGGATCTGACATATATTCAGAATAGAGTTCCTATGAGGGTGTCGTTGTCTGTCAAACAGCACAGACAAGCTGATTCTCATGAGAGTGTTGGGTTGAGTGAGAGGAAGTGTGGAGTTTATAATTACCGCTATAATTAGGCTGTAAGCACACGAGTGTTTGAGCGTGATGAGTGTTTTAAAACATTCCGCTAATAACACGTTTCCCAAAACTCCTTCATTAATTCTCCAGTGGATGTTGTTACATTTGTAAAACAAGTTACATTTATGCATTTAGAAGTTGCTTTTATCCAAAGTGACAACAAAGAGCCAACAATCATTGTAGTAATCAACGCCAGGTTTATAATCTAGACAACTAGATTAGGTGTGTGTGTGAGAGAGAGAGAGTGTGTGTGTGTGTGTGTGTGTGTGAGAGAGAGAGAGGGAGAAAGAGAGAGAGAGAGTGTGTGTGTGTGTGTGTGTGTGTGTGTGTGTGCAAGTACGATGTCAGACGCTGTAATATGCTCTGGTCCCCTCCCTGCTTACCGGGGTGATGAGATTCATAGCAGACTGTCCTCACTCAATGGCTGGATGTGTGGTGCCCGCAGAATAACATAGGTTTCATAGACAATTGGACAAGTTTTTGGGGCAGACCTGACCTGTTCAAACGAGATGGTCTTCATCCCTCCTGGGGTGGTACTGCTCTTCTCTCTAGAAATATGGCACATAGTCTTAGAGTTCATACTTGACTAACTGGGGCCCAGGTCAGAAAGCAGACAGACTGGCTAAACCGACTGTCTGCTAGCCGCTTCACGTCACAGAAGTAAGTTAATTCTCAGCACATAGAGACTCCTTCACCTAGATATCACACTATAGAGACTGTGTCTGTTGCCCGAACTAGAAAATACAGAAAACGTCCAAACCAAATTAAGAGTAACAATTTAATTGATGTTCAACAAATAAAAAATGTTTACAATACAGAGAAACAATTGATAAAACTTGGCTTACTGAATATCAGGTCCCTTTCTACAAAAGCACTTTTTGTAAACGATTTGATCAATGATCATAACCTAGATTTGCTCTGTTTGACAGAAACATGGCTAAAACCAGATGAATACATTGATGTTGCTACAATTTATAGCAATATTCTCAGTATTTCTCAGAGGGCAGGCTTTAAGTATAACTCGTTTGAAGTTATGGTACTGCGTATAACATTATCTAGAGAAACACGTGTTAGTGATAAATCCCCTGTGATGTTTGTACTGGCTACTGTGTACAGGCCACCAGGGCACCACACAGACTTTATTAAAGAATTTGCTGATTTTCTATCTGAGTTAATACTGGCTGCAGATTAAGTCTTAATTGTTGGTGATTTTAATATCCACGTTGATAATGAAAAAGATGCATTAGGATCAGCATTCATAGACATTCTGAACTCTATTGGGGTTAGACAACACATTTCAGGACCTACTCATTGTCAAAATCATATCTAGATTTAATACTGTCACATGGAATTGATTTTAGCGGTGTTGAAATTCTGCACCAAAGCGATGATATCTCAGATCATTATCTAGTCTTGTGTAAACTCCATATAGCTAAAACTGTAAATTCTACTCCTTGCTACAAGTATGGTAGAACCATCACTTCTACCACAAAAGACTGCTTTGTAAGCAATCTTTCTGATTTATCTCAATTCCTCAGCATATCCAACAGCGCAGAAAAACTTGATGATGTAACAGAAACTATGGACTCTCTCTTTTCTAGCACTTTAGACACAGTTGCTCCTTTATGCTTAAGGAAGATCAAAGAAAACTGACTCCGTGGTATAATGAGCACACTCGCACCCTAAAGAGAGCATCCTGGAAAATGGAGCGCAGCTGGAGGAAAACAAAACTAGAGGTATTTCGTATAGCTTGGCGGGAAAGTACCCTATCCTACAGAAAAGCATTAAAAACTGCTAGATCTAATTACTTTTCGTCTCTTCTCTTCATAACCCCAGGTATTTATTCAATACGGTGGCTAAATTAACGAAAAATAAAGCATCAACAGTTGTTGGCATTTCCCAAGACTACAGTAGTAATGACTTTATGAACTACTTTACTTCCAAGATCGATACTAACAGAGATAAAATTGTAACCATGCAGCCGTCAGCAACAGTATCACATCAGATAGTGCACTAAAGATCCACTGAGGAACAATTCCACTCATTCTCTACTATAGGAGAGGAATAATTGTATAAACTTGTTAAATCATCTAAACCAACAACATGTATGTTAGACCCTATTCCATCTAAACTACTAAAAGAGCTGCTTCCAGAAGTCATAGATCCTCATTTGGCTATTATTAATTCATCATTGTCATTAGGATATGTTCCCAAAACCTTCAAATTGGCTGTTATTAAGCCTCATTAAAAAACCACAACTTGACCCCAAAGATCTAGTTAATTACAGACCAATCTCAAATCTCCCTTTTCTGGAAAAGGTAGTATCCTCACAATTATATTCCTTCTTAGAGAAAAATGGTATCTGTGAGGAATTCCAGTCAGGATTTAGACCATATCATAGTACTGAGACTGCTCTCATTAGAGTTACAAATGACCTGGTTCTATCATCTGATCGTGGTTGTATCTCTTTATTAGTTCTACTGGATCTTAGCGCTGTGTTCGACACTATCGACCACAACATTCTTTTGAATAGACTAGAACACTTTGTTGGCATTAGTGGAAGTGCCTTAGCATGGTTCAAATCGTACTTATCTGACCGCCATCAATACGTAGCAGTAAATGAAGAGGTATCATATCGATCACAAGTGCAGTATGGAGTATCTCAAGACTCAGTACTAGGACCGTTACTTTTCATGCTTTACATGTTACCCTTGAGAGATATTATCAGGAGACATGGTGTTAGCTTTCACTGTTATGCTGATGATACTCAGCTCTATATTTCCTCGGGGCCTGGTGAAACACACCAAATTGAGAAACTAATGGAATGCATAGTCAACATAAAAAACTGGATGACGAGTAACTTCTTACTGCTAAATTCTGAAAAAACAGAGGTGTTAATTATCGGACCTAAAAAACCACACATGTAATAACCTAGAACATTACAGGTGCATCTCAATAAATTAGAATGTCATGGAAAAGTTCATTTATTTCAGTAATTCAACTCAAATTGTGAAACTTGTGTATTAAAGAAATTCAGTGCACACAGACTGAAGTAGTTTAAGTCTTTGGTTCTTTTAATTGTGATGATTTTGACTCACATTTAACAAAAACCCACCAATTCACTATCTCAACAAATTAGAATACTTCATAAGACCAATAAAAAAATTATTTTTAGTGAATTGTTGGCCTTCTGGAAAATATGTCCATTTACTGTATATGTACTCAATACTTGGTAGGGGCTCCTTTTGCTTTAATTACTGCCTCAATTCGGCGTGGCATGGAGGTGATCAGTTTGTGGCACTGCTGAGGTGCTATGGAAGCCCAGGTTTCTTTGACAGTGGCCTTCAGCTCATCTGCATTGTTTGGTCTCTTGTTTCTCATTTTCCTCTTGACAATATCCCATAGATTCTCAACTTTTGGTGCTTTTGGCAGTGTGGGCAGGTGCCAAATCCTCCTGGAAAATGAAATCAGCATCTTTAAAAAGCTGGTCAGCAGAAGGAAGCATGAAGTGCTCCAAAATTTCTTGGTAAACGGGTGCAGTGACTTTGGTTTTCAAAAAACACAAGTAGATGACATTGCACCCCAAATCATCACAGACTGTCGAAACTTAACACTGGACTTCAAGCAACTTGGGCTATGAGCTTCTCCACCCTTCCTCCAGACTCTGAAAGAAAGAAAGTGAAAGTCTCTTTACTCGAAATTGGTGCTCTGCATTTAACCCATCCAAGTGCACACACACAGCAGTGAATAGTGAACAAATGCACACACACACCATGAACACACACCTGGAGCAGTGGGCAGCCATTGCTCCAGCGCCCGGGGAGCAGTTGGGGGTTCGGTGCCTTGCTCAAGGGCACCTCAGTCATGGTATCGAAGGCAGAGAGAGTGTTGTTAATTCACAATCCCCACCTTCAATTCCTGCCGGTGCGAGAATCGAACCGGCAACCTTCAGGTTACAAGCCCGACTCCCTAACCATTAGGCCACGACTCTAGGACCTTGGTTTCCAAATGAAATACAAAACTTGTTCTCATCTGAAAAGAGGACTTTGGACCACTAGGCAACAGTCCAGTTCTTCTCCTTAGCCCAGGTAAGACGCCTCTGACGTTGTCTGTGGTTCAGGAGTGGCTTAACAAATTCCTTGACACGTCTGTGTGTGGTAACTCTTGATGCCTTGACCCCAGCCTCAGTCCATTCCTTGTGAAGTTCACCCAAATTCTTGAATCGATTTTGCTTGACAATCCTCATAAGGCTGCGGTTCTCTCGGTTGGTTGTGCATCTTTTTCTTCCACACTTTTTCCTTCCACTCAACTTTCTGTTGACATGCTTGGATACAGCACTCTGTGAACAGCCAGCTTCTTTGGCAATGAATGTTTGTGGCTTACCCTCCTTGTGAAGGGTGTCAATGATTGTTTTCTGGACAACTGTCAGATCAGCAGTCTTCCCCATGATTGTGTAGCCTAGTGAACCAAACTGAGAGACCATTTTGAAGGCTCAGGAAACCTTTGCAGGTGTTTTGAGTTGATTAGCTGATTGGCATGTCACCATATTCTAATTTGTTGAGATAGTGAATTGGTGGGTTTTTGTTAAATGTGAGCCAAAATCATCACAATTAAAAGAACCAAAGACTTAAACTACTTCAGTCTGTGTGCATTGAATTTATTTAATACAGGAGTTTCATATTTTGAGTTGACTTACTGAAATAAATTAAATTTTCCATGACATTCTAATTTATTGAGATGCACCTGTATCTAACACTTGACGGCTACTCTGTCAATTCTTCTTCATCAGTTAGGAACCTAGGTGTGCTGTTTGATAGCAATCTTTCATTTGAAAGCCATGTTTCTAGCACCTGTAAAACTGTGTTTTTCCATCTCAAAAACATATCTAAATTGCGACCTATGCTCTCAACGTCAAATGCAGAAATGCTAATTCATGCGTTTATGACCTCAAGGTTAGACTATTGTAATGCTTTATTGGGTGGTTGTTCTGCACGCTTGATCAACAAACTACAGTTGGTCCAAAATGCAGCAGCTAGAGTCCTTACTAGAACCAGGAAGTATGACCATATTAGCCCGGTTCTGTCAACACTGCACTGGCTCCCTATCAAACATCGGATAGATTTTAAAATCTTGTTAATTACTTATAAAGCCCTGAATGGCTTAGCTCCTCAGTACTTGAGTGAGCTCTTATCACATTATAGTCCTCCATGTCCGCTGCGTTCTCAAAACTCTGGCCGTTTGATAATACCTAGAATATCAATATCGACTGCGGGCAGCAGATCCTTTTCCTATTTAGCACCCAAACTCTGGAACAATCTACCTAACACTGTTCGGAAGGCAGACACACTCTCAGTTTAAATCTAGATTAAAAACAAATTTCTTTATCCTGGCTTACACATAACACACTAATACGCTTCTATTATTCAAATCCGTTAAAGGATTGTTAGGCTGCATTAATTAGATCAACCGGAACCGGGAACACTCCTCATAACACACGATGTACTCGTTACATCGTAAGAAGAATGGAATTTATGCTAATATTTGTCTGTTTCTTTCTTATTCTGTTTCTCACTCTGTGTTCGGATCAGATGGTGGATCGGCGCCGGGAGATGATGTCTGCGACCCTGATCGTCGGCGGAGGCCAGGACACCTGGATGAGCCCCGGGGACATATCCCCAGTGAAGACCTCGACTACAATACAATAAAACTAAAATAAAACAAAATAACTAAAAATATAATAAAATACGTAATTACATAATACTATTATTGTTAGATATTGCAACAATATAAAAATATCAATATAATACATTTATACATTTAAAATTAATTAAAACAATAATATACAAAAATGAAAAATGAATAAATACATTTTAAAATAAATAGTATATATATATATATATATATATATATATATATATATACACACACACACACAGTGTGTATGTATATATATATATATATATATATATATATATATATATATATATATATATATATATATATATTATACAACAGAAATATATTAAATGAATTAAACTATAAATTAAAATTATAACAAACAAATATATATTATAAAAATGGACCAAGAAACAATAACTACATTAAACTATACATTACAATTATAGCAAATGAATAAATCATATGAATGAAAAACTTCAAATAATGAATAAAACACAAATATAACAAATACATTAAATTATAAATTAAAATACCCCATCAGGACAAGACCACGGGAATCAGGTAAGCCCTTTACACAATCTGACATGGCTTGGGTTGGAATTGAACTGCGGGTTCGTCTGGCCAGAGGAGAACTGGCCTCCCGACTGAGCCTGGTTTCTCCCAAGGTTTTTTTTTTCTCCATTCTGTCACAGAGGGAGTTTTGGTTCCTTGCCGCTGTCGCCTCTGGCTTGCTCAGTTGGGGACAATTAATTTCTAGCGATTATCGTCAATTTGATATCACAGATACTATTTAAACTAAACTGAGCTAAACAATGACATCTCTGAATTCAGTAATGAAATGTCATCAACTGAAAATTGAGTGTTTAATCTTATTATACATTACTGACACTCTATCCTCCAATTTGATACTGTTAAGTGCTTTGACACAATCTGTATTGTTAAAAGCGCTATATAAATAAAGGTGACTTGACTTGTGTGTGAGAGAGAGAGAGAGAGAGAGAGAGAGTGTGTGTGTGTGAGAGAGTGTGTGTGTGTACCTGTTTTTCTATTCAGGTGGGAACTTAAACCTGAATACACACAGACTCATGGGGACTCGTGTCACGGTGGGGACCTAAATTGAGGTCCCCACGGGTAAAGAAGCTTATAAATCACACAGAATGAAGTTTTTTGAAAATCTAAAAATGCAAAAAGTCTCCTGTGAGGGCTAAGTTTAGGTGTAGGGTTGGTGTAGAGCAATAGAATATACGGTCTGTACAGTAGAAAACCATTACGCCTATGGAAGTCCCCACAAGGATAGTGAAACAAGTGTGTGTGTGTGTGTGTATGTGTGTGTGGTTAGTGGTGTGACAGTTTGATGTTTAGAGTCACTGTAAGTCAGTTGTTGTTAGTTTGATTCCTGAGGAGTTTGTTTGACAGACGTGGGTTTGTGACAGGTCTGTTAGACAGTGTTTAGGGAAACTTGTCAGGAAATCATCCGTCCCTGCATTAGAACACACGGATCTTTCATAACAAACGCATTAAACAGGATTTGACCCCGGCCGTGATCTTTGGTTTTCCGTCTGGAGGCTCAAACAACCTCAAAAATCAATGTTTCCATTAAGGGCCGACATTTGCCCTCTTAAACTGATCTCCAGGGTGTTTTAGCTTTATAAGGCCAATGTTTTCTAACCCTATTAGATATATGCATCATCTTTTATCTCACATTCTTACATTTAATCAATAAATTCAATTACAATAAGACGACACTGTAGGCTGTTACCAATCAAATGAAATCAGTGTCAGTAAAATCCAGTTTTGCAGAAGAAGCGTTTAGATGAAGTTACACTTTACACTGTAATTATTACAACTGCATAAATAATGCTAAGGTCTTAAAATAATATTTAAATTCATAAAATTAGCTTTTATAAACGATACCTTAAATATGAAACTAAAACTGCAAGTCAATGTCTTAGCGAGTGAGTCATTGAATAATTCAATCAACCGATCTGAAACCACTGATTTATTCAGGAAAAAGACAAGTGACTGTCTCTATGAATGGATCACTGAATCATTGATTTGATCAAAAAACTGGATTTGCTTTGAAAGTAACGAAACACTGCTGTAACTCTGTAACTGTTGCTTTGTTACGGTTTTGTTTGGAATGATTTTGGTTGCTGAAAACAGACAGTATCACATCTGTGATCGCGCTGATGTTCGAAACAGTGATATGGATTATATCATATAGAACTATAAGACACAAACTTATACAGGGGCATTGAATTGTACTAGTCTACATCACAGTCAAAGAGTGCATGATCAAGGCTGTATTTCTTTGTTTTCACGACACGATTGATCATTTCATTAAAACATCAGTTACTGTAATATGCTAGATGATATGAATGTAAGCACTGGATCAGACAGGGACATCAAACAGGAAGATTGTTACGCTATGTGTTTAATATAACACAAGTCTACACATTGCAATTTCATGCCGTTATGCACTACAGTGGTAAAAAAAACGATGACCCCACAGTCCATCAGTCTCTACTCTATCCCAGAGAGTCACATGACGTCTGCACTCGTGCGAGTTCCGGACGACCCGCATCTAGAGTCCAGAGCGCAAGACGCCGCCATGTTTCTTCATGATGTATAAAACACAAGAATGAAGTGGCTACAGCTTCGACTGATGTACAAACTCTGTCACAGATCTGCCTCCAGCAGCCTCAGCTCCTCCCGTAAGGCCTGGCCCCGGCCCAGTTTGTCCAGCTGCTCCTTGCTGGGGGTCTTCAGCTCTCCAGAATCCACCTTCTGCTGGAGCTCCTCCACCTGCCGCAGCTTCTTCCGCAGGTTCTTCATCTTCTTGGCTTTCTCTGCGGCGGCAGCGCTCGGGTCGCTCGCTGTCTTCTCCTCTGCGTTGATGCTCATATCGTCCAGCTCCTCGCTCAGGGCCTTCACGTCCTCCGGCTGGCTCTGGCTCTGCTGTTTGCGCTTCTCTTTGCGCTTCATGTTGCGTTTGGCGGTTTTGGAGAGTCCGGCGGCGTTGCTCTGTTTCTCGGCGGCGCTGGCGTCCTCGGGGCTCATGCCGGGGGGCAGCTCGGGTTTGCTCTTGAAGAACTTGACGTACTTGTTCTCATATCTGCAGACAGGAGAGAAGCGTGTTAGCGGAGACCGGACACATGCACAGAGAAACAGGAGCGTCTGATTGCGGCGGTCGAGCTTACACCGGTACCTCCTCCTGCGGAACGTATCCGTCCTTCACCCGCCGCGGTTTCCTCCACGTGCCATCTGGACGCTGTGTGGCGGCAATATATTTACCTGAAACACACACACATTTTACTCTTTTATTTGGATCCAAAAAATACCTTGGGAAGTCATTTTGCAAGATGACAGGTACACATGGCTAATTCACAAGTCCTTATTTGTGACCCTGGAGCACAAAACCAGTCACAAGGGTCAGTTTTTTGTAACTGAGATTTATACAAAGCTGAATAAATAATCTTTCCATTGATGTATGGTTTGTTAGGATAGGACAATATTTGGCTGAGATACAACTATTTGAAAATCTGGAATCTGAGGGTGCAAAAAAAATCTAAATATTGAGAAAATCACCTTTAAAGTTGTCCAAATGAAGTTCTTAGCAATGCATATTACTAATCAGAAATGAAGTTTTGATATATTTACGGTAGGAAATTTACAAAATATCTTCATGGAACATGATCTTTACTTAATATCCTAATGATTTTTGGCATAAAAGAAAAATGGATAATTTTGACCCATACAATGTATTGTTGGCTATTGCTACAAATATACCTGTGCTACTTATGACTGTTTTTGTGCTCCAGGGTTACATATTTATAACATTTTAACACTCAAGGATAGACAAAACATCTTCGTTTCCATGTTTACATAATGACTGACTGACACTGAACAGAATTTTGTGAGTCTTTTTGCTTTCGTTTTTTGCAATCCACCCAACTGCAGTCCTTTAATCACGTTCTTATGCACATGACCAAACTTCCAAATACTAGAGTAATTAACTCACAGTGATCGTTGAGTTGGTGGATAGATCAACCGATGGCTGATATTTCAGCAGTTTGGAAAAATAGTAGGTATCCAAATACAGATCAAAACAACAGCCAACTTGTTATCTGTATATGGCACAAAAAGTCTAAACATCAAAATTTTGAAGCTCTTTGACATATTGAAAACTTTAACTTTATTATTCTTTTATTTAATTTAAATTTATTATTTTTTTAAATGATTTTTTTATTTCCTTTAAAATAATTATAGTAACACTTAATTGTATAATGCAATGCAAGCATTAATGTATAATGCATTATAAAAGTAGTTTTAATGCATTAATTAAGCCTTGTAATGCGCATCATAATGAAATGTAGAATCTCATGAATAATTGTAGCCACAGTTAATTCATTATAACACTTATCAATTCATTGTTACACTATGCATTTTAAAATTGGTTATAATTATTTATGACAAGATATATTGTATCACAACGCACATTATCAATAATTATAATGCATTATACCCTTTAATAACCCTTTACCATGCATTTTAAATAAAGGCTTTAAGTAAAGTGTTACCATAATTATTATTATATTATTGCTGTTAACCCCTCCACTACACTCAAAACTAATCATCACGATCATGTTTTGTTGTTATGATCTGCATTATTATTAGGCTATGCGCATCTCTCTCTCACACACACACACACACACACACACACACACACACACACACACACTCTCTTGTTTCACTATCCTTGTGGGGACATTCATAGGCGTAATGGTTTTTCTACTGTACAGACCGTATATTCTATTGCCCTACACCAACCCTACACCTAAACTTAGCCCTCACAGGAGACTTTCTGCATTTTTAGATTTTCAAAAAACTTCATTCTGTGTGATTTATAAGCTTCTTTACCCGTGGAGACCTCAATTTAGATCCCCACCGTGACACGAGTCCCCATGAGTCTGTGTGTATTCAGGTTTAAGTCCCCACCTGAATAGAAAAACAGACACATACACACACACACACACACAGACAAGTACTCTCTCTCTCTCTCTCTCTCTCTCTCTCTCTCTCACACACACACACACACACACACACACACACTTATAGAAATAAGCAGCATCCAGAAGGAATGAAATCCAGAAGCAGATTCGATCTTCACGTGTGTCGCGATCAGACTCGCGCGCAACGCCACGCTTTATCACTAACATACACGGCGATTATATGGCAATCTACGCAGAAATGTGTTTGTGTGTGAAATGCTTTACCAGATTCATCTGTCACATAGGGGGTTGCCATCTTTAACAAAGACTAACTTCCGTTTCCGCTCTGTGTCGCTATCGCGAGACTGTGCAGTGAACGGCGTGATGTTACATAGTTGCACTGGTTCAGTTCAATGTAACTAACTACTATCTATAAATATCAAC